>JAZDUH010000513.1:0-360830 GCA_036419115.1 Scarus forsteni | reverse complement strand
GTCATTGTGGTAGCAAAAACCAGGTTCACCTTCTACATTACATCAGGACATTGGTCTTCTCTCATATGGTCAGGAATACTGACAGAAATAAAATGTTTTTGATGGTAGTTAGCATGAATAACTAATAAATGTGTTTTTTGTTAAATTCTTTAACAGAAAATAGGTGGGAAAATTCTTTGCACCTGCCTTTCAAACATCCTCGATATCGATGTAAAACACCAAGTCAGATAACTAAAGAAAGAGCCACACTTATTGATAACATTTTTACAAATGTCCATCACTACTCAGTGATGTTAGTGATCATCTCCCTTTTTTTGTCATATTTCATGACCTTTATGTTGATCACCCAGTGGACAGAAGCAAACATTTGTGTAAATCTGTGAGATTAAGAACACCAAAGTGTATTGAAGCCTTAAAGAGGGATCTTTGAATTATAATTGGAAAGGGGTTTATGTTAATGATCCTCATCAAGCCTACGATGTCTTTTTGTTTACATTTTTTAAATTATACAATAAAAACTGTCCTATATGGAAGTGTAAGGTCAAGGGTTAACATAAAGGTAAACCATGGATGACAAAGGGTCTAAAGAAGGTATGCAAAAAGAAAAATCTGCTATACAAGAAATTCTTACAACTAAGAACTAGTGATAGGCAAAATATAAGTTATATCCAAATAAACTAATCACTGTTATGAGAGCACAGAAAAGGAGTACTACAGTAAAATGCTAGAGGAGAACAAAAGCAATATGCAGAGGACATGGAGTGATTAATTATGTTACTCAGAGTCAATGTTTTACATCTGAATATCCTGGTCACTTTGTTAACAGCTCTAATAAAACAATATTTAGAAAATATTGTGGATGAATTCAACAACTATTTTCTGAATGTCGGCCCAACTTTGGCAAATTAGATTACAGCTCCTGATGATAAAAAAGACATGATTGAAAGACTTGATAGAAAGTAATGTTAGTTCAATGTTTCTTAGTGGAGTAGACGAAACAGATGTAATTTAAATCGTAAGACAGATGAAAAACAAAAGATCAACAGACATAAATAGCATTGATATGGTGGTCATTAAAAAGGTCATTAATTGTATTGTAAAACCTCTGGTTTACATATGTAATCTGTCCTTTCAAAAAGCAGTTTTTCCATTAATATGAAAGTCGCAAAGGTAATTCCAGTCTTTAAAAATGGAGATAAATGAGATGGAAAATTTTAGACCAGTTTCTCCTTCCCCAATTTACAAAAATTTGAGAGAAGCTATTTGTGAAACAATTTAATCTGTTCATCTGCAAAAATGAATTACTAAGTAAAAACCAGTATGGATTTGGGGAAAATAGGACCACCACTCATGCAGTGACGCAAATGGAAGAAAAAGCAAATGCAAATGCAAATAAAGAATATTCCATTGTTTGTATATTGACCTGCAGAAAGCCTTCGATACGATAGACCACAGACTTTGGTTGAGAAAATTGGAGAAGTATGGGGTACGAGGTATCACTTATTCTTGGGTGGAAAGTTACTGAGACAACAGACAGCAGTGTGTACAGATTAATGATTCAGTTTCAGAACTAAAGAGGATCACCTGTGGAGTACCCCAAGGATCTGTTATTGGACCAATACTGTTCATACTGTATATCAGCGATATCTGCAGGGTCACTAGTTTTTTTAAATACATTATTTTTGCAGATGACGCAAACTTAGTTTGTTCAGGTAAAAACTTAAAAGAACTATTGACTGTTATTGAAAGTGAGCTGGAAAGTCTCAAAACTTGGTTTGGTGTAAATAAATTATCCCTTTATGTTAAAAAACCTAAGTTCATGTTTTTTAGAAATCACAATGAAATAAATGGGGAAATTATAATTAAAATCAGTAATGTTTATATAGAAAGAGTTTTTAAAACCAAATTTCTTGGGGTTATGATTGACAGTAGGTTAACATGGAAACAACATATTGATTACATAAAAGTAAAATTTCAAAGTTGCAATTCTGTCAAAATCTAGATATGTTTTAAATTATGAAGCATTGAGAATAATCTACCACATATAAAACATGAATTCAATAGTTGTCTTACAAAAAGTGCTGTGCAAAAGTTCTTCTCAATTCAGGAGACTCAATATGATTTAGGAGGTGTTTGCAAGTTTTCTGTTCAGAAATCTAGAAAAGTTATAAAAAGGAGATGTGTTTCTGTTGTTGGGGTTAAACTGTGGAATGATGCAAACATAAATATAAAAACCTGCAATTTAAGTTATATCTTCAGAAAAATGGTCTCCAAAGTTATTTTTGAATATTATAATTGTTGATCATGTAATGATGTTGTTAATGTTGTTGATTCTGTATCTTTGGTTTTTGGTAGCTTATTATTGTTAAATATATGGGCTAGGCTCAGATTAGCATTTTGCTTCTGCCTATTCCTTTTCAGTCACTACTTCATAGAAGAATTCTGGTTTGTTTAAAATGTCTATTTTGTGACAAAAACTACAATTTATGCTGACTGAATAAAAATCCTACCTACTACAATCAGTTTCATGTTTAATAATTTCCAGTTTCCAGTGATGAATGATTACATTTGCATCTCCCCTTCAGAATTTTGTGTATTCTGATTATCTGCATGCATTCTGGAATAATAATTCAAAAACTTTGACTATCATAATATTTACTTTATAACATCAAGGAGAACATGGAGCACTTGTTGAGCCTCTTTGACTTAGATACCTAATATATATTTTTTAAGACCCTGCACTAAGGCCTGACAGATGAAGCTCCCTGGGTGAGAGCTAACTGCTAACCTTCCTCACTTGGATGCTAATAAGTGTTGTGAGATGTTAAATGTGTGTGTGTAGGTGGATAAGGAGTGGACGCTGTGGTGTGGAAGTTGTGTGGAGTGAGTGTCTTTGTCAGAAAAATGAAGTAACTAAGTGTAGACCACCTAAAAGGCCAATTCACTGAAAACTCTCCACAAGTTTGAACTTTTATTGAAAAGTCAAACAAATGAACAAAACTTTGGATTTTTACATCAAACTCAAAACCAGATCAAAAGTTTGACACTGAAATAAGAATAAAACAACAAACAAAAACTGATCATCAGATTCACCAACCATGTTCAGAAGGTAAAGATGGAGCCTCTCCCTGAACAGAAACCTTTGTAAGACCTAAAAACAAAACTGTCTCTGGTAAACATCCTTAGATCATAACAAAACCACAACACCTTTATATGCAGGTTCAAACTAGAGCATAAAGTTCAGTCTAACTCAAAGGGCCAAGGTCCACATATTTACATTTAACACGGCCAAACCTGAACATATCCACCCACAGAGTAAGGTCTAAAGAAGCTCAAATGTTATATATGACTTCATTAAAATGTCACATATGAATTCAGACAACACTGAGACAAAATAAAACACATGAATATGAAAAGATGAGAGGAAAAACATGGAGGAAAAAAACAAATTTAACAACTGTGCACTTTTCAATACTCTCAACAGCAGGTATAGATAATATGCAGGCTTACTGACATTCATGCAGATTTTATTTTATAATATTTTTCTGTTTATGTTCTCAAAATCAAATAAAAATTAAAAACATATCAGTTGTATTTATCAGATAACAAACATTTAAAATAAAAAAAACAGTAAATTGAATCAAAAGTTCTCAATCTAAGTGTTATCGTAATATTGGCTGTTTAATGTAAAAAAAGACCTAAAGGTCACATCTGTTGAACAGGAGACTTCAACACGATCATTTTACGTCAAACATAGAAAACAGAATTTAAAATCCCAAAGAGCTCGTGTGTGGAGCTCCTCTGTCTTTTCTAAAAACAGTTTTACTTTTGTTTTTTCTTTTTTGATTTAATACTCAAGAACAAATAAGAGGACGTCAAAGTCCCGCCCACATAGTTTGATTGACAGGTGACAAGAATCAGCTCTGAGCAGTAAACATGAATAAAAATGAAGAATGAAAACTCAGAAGTTAACCCACTGTCCCTGAAATAAATGATTTCTGTCTATTTTAGTTTACACAACTCTGCAGAGTGTCCAGTAGAAAAAATCCAGAGTCCAGCATGTAGAGGTTCAGTGAAGGTGGTCTGGACTCTGTGGAGCAGAGTCATGGTTTCAGAGACGCTGTAGAAGGACAGAATACCTGCTCTGTGATCCAGGTACACTCCTACTCTGGAGGACCGAGGACCTGAGACATCAGTGTGGACATCGTTGTACCAAAACTCATATCTGTCTCTGAAACAATATAAATACCAAGACTTGTTATTGTGTCCAAACAAACAATCATCCGACCTCCGTCTCTCCTGATAGTCTTATATGAGACTGCTACACTAACTCTTCCTCTCAGCTCCACCTCCCAGTAACAACGTCCAGTCAGACTCTCTTTACTCAGGACCTGAGACCAGCCTGTGAATCTGTCTGGGTGATCAGAATAAGGCTGAACTTTTCTCCTTGCTGTTACTTTTCTGTTCCCATCAGATAATAACAGTTGTCTGTAGGCTGTGTTTGGATCCAGTGTGATGTCTTGTGAATATCTGATGAACTCAGCTCTGGTCCTGGGCTCTGGCTCTGGCAGTAAAACATCCACTTGAGTCTCTGAGATGTTTGTCCATGTTCCTCTCAGGATGTCCTGAAGTTTCTCTCTGAGCTCTGACACAGCTGCTGTCACAGCCTCAAAGTAGCTCCCAGGACGTTCAGAGATGCTGGATGAGTCTGGAGCTTCTCTGAGCTGTGACAGTGAGGGGTAGTCCTGGAGAAACTGGTTGTGGTCCTGTGTGTGTGAGAGCTTCTCCAGCTCCTGGTCCTTCCTCTTCAGCTCAGTGATCTCCTGCTCCAGCTTCTCCTGAAGCTCACTGACTCGACTCACTTCAGTCTGCTGCTGGGATCTGACCTGCTGCTTCACCTCAGAACGTCTTTGCTCCAGCACACGGATCAGCTCAGTGAAGATCTTCTCACTGTTCTCCACTGCTTCATCAGCAGAGCCGTTGATGGCCTCCACCTCCTGCTGCAGCAGCTTCACGTCTCTCTCTCTCTGCTGGATTCTCTGCTGGATGTTTAGTCGACTCCCCTGGAGCTCTCTCTGCCTCTCTGTCCTCTCTGCTGCAGCTGAGACCGTGTCATGACCTTTGTGTTGGTCCATCACACAGACCACACAGATGGACTGCTGATCAGTGCGGCAGAACACCTTCTTCACCTCATCATGAATAGAGCAGATGTTCTCCTGGAGCTTCTTGGATGGCTCTGCCAGCTTGTGTTTCTTGAATGGAGCTGAGTGAAAATGAGGCTGAAGGTGTTCTTCACAGAAAGAGGCCAGACACTGCAGACAGGAATTCTGGGCTTTGAGTTTCCTCCCAGTGCAGACGTCACAGGCCACATCTTCAGCTCCAGCATAGCAGTGACCAGCAGGAGCAGCTTGGAGGCCAGTCTTCTTCATGTCTTCCACTAACTCTGCTAACATGATGTTTTCTTCAGGACAGGCCTCGGCCTAAATCTCTCTCTGCACTGAGGGCAGCTGTAGACCCCCCTCTGAGCTTCTGTATCCCAGTGGTCTTTGATACAGCTCCTACAGTAGCTGTGTCCACAGGCTGTAGTCACTGGATCCTTCAGGACATCCAGACAGAGGCAACAAGAAATCTTCTGGAGGTCTGACATGACTGCTGTCTCCATTTCAGCTCTCAGTAACAACGCCTGTCTGAGTTTCACTTCCTCAATCGGACGGACGTGAAGGGGTCAAAACCAGGGAACACAGCACACCAGAAGAGGGGATACCACCACCCTGGACACCAACTCCTCCACCCGTGGCTCTCAGCTCTGAAAAGGAAAACAAAATTAGATGGGCCAAATCACAAGAAAACAAGGACTCAGAAAGAAAACAAAAACAAAAAATACTAACAAATTAACAAACTTAAATTATCCAAAGAAAGGAAATAAACAGGCCAAAGAAAATTATCTTACTCAAGGAGAGTAACTTATCACCTCAAATAATGTAAAAATAAAATAAACAAAGCAAATCAGCTCATTTAAGAATCAACTACAGAAACAAAAGGGTTGCTAACTTATGCTATAATGCAAAATAGAGATGTAACAATATGAAGATTTTGTATCACGGTTATTGCGACCAAAATTACCACGGTTATAATTATTATTCATGGTATTGCTGCAGTGTGCTCAAAATGTTCAAAAAGTTCCTGAACACACAAATGAAATCACTTAACCCCTTCAATATTATAATCACAATGATTCTGTTTTGTATTTTTTGTCGATAATGTGTCAAGAAATGCTCTTTCAGTACATTTTTTTACCCTTCTTTCATGAGAAATAAAAGTAAACAATTCTGGAAAGTATTTGTCATTATTATGTTATAAACAGTGTGATTACAAGAAAAGAAAACAACTGATTTGGACTTCAAACAGGATTCTCTTTATAAACAGTTGTAAATGAACATGTTCAAAGTTTTGAGATGACAAAAAAAAATAAGCTTAACCTATTTTATATACACTCACACATTTTTATTTGCCTGCATCATTAGTGTCCATGTTACAGCTCCTTCTATTAGACCATGTCCAGGACTTTTTTTAATGAAGATAGTCCCTGAAGCAATTAACCCCCTTCATGACTCTCCTCTGGTCTCCCCTCTCCCTGGCAGATCTCCTCAGTATTTTCTCCTCTAAATATTTCCAAATAACGGTCGATAAAATCCATAAAACATGAACTTTGACGAAAAAAGATGATCCATTTCAAAATACGGCGAATACACAGCAAAACAAAGGCAAGAACACAGTCCAGAATGATACTTACTCTGTTATTTATAAGATTTATACATTGTTGGATAGAATTACTGATAGCTCCCTGTTATTCTCTCAGGTTTGGCTCACTGAGTCCTTGCTCTCTCTCTCCCTCTCCGTCAGTTCATTTACTAGAAGAGTAATCACACACGTCTTTTTCTTTAGTTGCAGCTTCATGTTTAGACAGGGAGACTGTCTTCTATCAGTTTCTCCTCAGCATCTTTGTAAAAATCAAAAATTCAACCACAGTTCAGAGTCCGTTTTGAGAAAACTCTCCACTATATCTCTAACTTTCGCTCCGACTCAGAGGCCAAACAATGCAAACTGTGCATGCGTGCATCTGTTGAGGCCGCTTAATCGAGGACAGATACATAGATCAGGCTTTTCAAGGCAAACAGCAGCATCACCGTGAGCTTCTGACACAGTGTGGTGATCAAACACGGTAAAACGGTCATTTTAAAAAGACATGGTAATGATTACAGTGGGAAATTTTACCGCGGTTTACCATTTTACCGGTAACTGTTACATCCCTGAAATAAACCTACTCCACAGAAGCAAATACCCAACTTAACCTGAAGGACATTACTAACCTAAACCCCTGAGAATACTCAAATAAACCTCAGAAAATATACACATAAACCCCAAAAAGAAAATACTCTAATCCCAAAAGGAAATATTCAAATCACACACAAAAAAGGAACTCAAAAATGATTAATCTAATATTCAAAACCCAAACCGAAGGCCAACAAAGTAACTCAAGGGTAAAGCATTACCGTAACAAACTTAACTCCCCATCCCATACAGTTCTTAAAAGTTCATTCACGTGTAATGGTCCTTAAAAATAGGCTCTAACAAAGACAGAAACCCTTAATACAAACGGCTAGCAGAAGTCTATCAGGTTAGCCTGAGGAGAGCTACCTACCAGTCAGATGTGTTCTACTACACCTACGGGAAAGGCCACCTTACGCCGCTCCTGACCCAGGGATCACTTTACCGGGACACACACAGGAGCACGTACAGCCACAAAAGTCGAGGGTCAGGCACAAACCAGCCCGGATTAAATGACGAATAGAGGCAGCTGACTGCTAACCTACCTGGAACGCAGTGAGAGTCGGAGCGGCCGATAACCAGAAGCGAAATCAGGCAAGACGCCACCAGAGGTCCGCCTGCCTCCTTTTATAGCAGAGCTGCCAACTCTCACGCACTGGCCGTGAGACTCACGATTTGACTGGTTTCCCCACGCTCTCATGCCACACCTCCGATTTCTCACGCTGAAGCCAGAAGCAAAAAGCGCAGGGAGGACGAGGGTCGTGTCCAGTGGTGTAGTAAACCAGATATGCAGGTATACAACACTAGAAAACGCCAAGAAATACAAAACAACCACTATAAAATGCGCATACATACTTAGCCTATAGGATGGTGGTGTGACTTTAACTTTCACTTTCCGTGCGCGATCCTCTTTATGCCGGTGTGCGTGATGGCGCAGAAAGACGCGCATCCCAGCAGACAGTGAGAGATCGTCTTTGTGTGATTTTATGATTCAAACTGTGTCTTAATAGCTCATGCGCACGTTTTAAGTGAACACAGAGACTTAAGAAATAACAGGTCAACCTTTTGATGAATCAAAACGCGACATTCTTCATCAGTTCAGCTCTGAGCCTGTTTCACTTACTCACTGTTTTCTAAATGATTACTTCATCCTGAGGTTTCCTGGATCACTTATTCTTCATAATATAAGAGCAACGTTTGAAGGATCAAGCTTTAAATACAATCTACTAGTGCAGTGGTTCTCAACCTGTGGGTGGAGGCCCATAAGGAGGTCTCAAGGCTGTTTTAGTGGACAGTGTGTAAATCTGCTAAAAATGTGGTATAAATGTTTTCAGTGTGTGGAGGCCTAAGCGCACAAATAAACATCAGTGTTTACCAACTAGAATAAAACAAAAAATTACACCACTGGTTGTTTCACCTTCTATTAAGTTGTCCACCAGAAATCCCCATTGTAAACACAAATAAAAGTTTTCCAGTTGTATGGTTGTGTTTTCTGACTGTACAGTACAGGACAAGTCAAGTCTTATACATACTTTATTTGACAATTTTAACTATTGAAGATTTCAACCCCCACTCCCTGCCATCCTCTGTGAATACGTTCTTTATCACTTGACTTGTTAAACGAGCTGACTGACAACATTTCACATTAACACAGCATGGTATTTAAACTAAATAGCAGGGAGTTAATTGTTAAAATAAAACAAAATTCCACTGTATATAGCACAGCAGTTCATCTTGGTTTGAATGAATCTGTGTACTGCCTGGCTGTTGTGACAGTCAGAGGGTCTGACATCCTCACCCTCTCATTTATGACACAAATATTACTCTGTTTTAGATTTCTCAAGATGTATAAATTGTTTTATGTAGGCTATTATTAATTTGAGTTTGATACTTTATTAAAGATGTACTGATTTGAAAATAATGTAGTGACTTGAACAAATCCAGTTTTTAATTACATTCTGAAGGTTAATTTTCACTCCTTGTCCTCCAATTAAAATCACTACATATATTTTCAAGATTTATACTGGATAGGTCATAGTGTTGTGGATTTGTAGCCTACACATTGATGCCAATGTATTTCATTTACTAGGAGAATTAAATCTTGGCTGATTGTATATTCAATTACATTTCATAATTTAACCCTTTAAAGCACAAAAACAAAAAAATAGCAAGAAAATTCAATATTTTTTTAATCTGAAATGTTCATTTCACTTTCTGCTGAAATCCAACAAAATTAAAAATCTCAAAATTTATCATATGTATTTTTTGTATCTCATTTGATAGAATTAGCTATTGGCAACTGATTAGGCACAAAACAAACGTTTTTACCATTTATCTGAGTTATTCAGATGTTTTTGGGGGTATTTGTTGGTCATTTTGATTTGATAAAGGTATCACAAAAGTATATATCAAATATGATACAAAAAGGCTTTGATGGGTTAATCATGTAAAGGTTGTGTGTTTTTAAGTTTTGTGATATATTTAGATTTTTTTGTTGACAGTTTGATAAAAAAATGAGCCAGAATGAGCCAGTCTTTTGAATGGCTCTTTGAAACGAACGGATCCCAAAGATCCGGCTCCCTCCAAAGAGCCACAAATCCCATCGTTAGACTTCACTAGTTTTATTACCCACAATTCATTGCAATACAGACGTGACGTTTTAATTTTTAGATGTTTTGCAATCTGAAGCTGAAATCATTTTTGAGCATTTATATTTATTTATTTATTTGAGCTGAGAAAAATAATGGCAGAAAAAGGAAGAAAGCAAGTCTTCCAATGTAAGTAACACCCAAATTAATTAATATTAGTCTGGTTCTGAAAATAGACATTTATTTTTTCGGATGTGTAAACCCTAGTAACACAGAGCGTAAAGAGAACGTTAGCCTGCTGTTCTCTAGAGGTTAGTTATCATCTCCATGTAAATTGTATTCCTTCTTTCTGCCATTGTCTGCCTGTTTTTGTGTATTTCCCTGTCGCCATGCCTTACTTAAACGTTGAGCAGCCAGGGCTCAGTGTGCATTCTCCATCTCTTGACTGCTGATGTGATTGAATGACCTCCTTTGCAAAGGAAATAAAATCAGCTTGCCAGCAAGAAGTCTTTATTTCATTTTTCACCAGAAACAGGAAATAACTTCCACGACAGAAGATAATAAACCACATAAGTGACAAAAATGGTCATTGGTTAATGGTGGGGATTGAATTTAATGGCCATAACTATATTATTATTATTATTATATCCTTTATTTAACCAGATAAAAGCCTCATTGAGATTTAAAATCTCTTTTTCAAGAGGGACCTGGCATGGCAGGTACACATATTCTGTTATGTGTATATGGTCACAATATAAAAGCAAAGAACAAGACCTTTTTTCATCTCTGAGTAAGCTGTTGGAAGAATGGAAAATCAAGCATAATACTGATAGGGACATAGTGGGAGGGGATGACAACCTGGCCCCTGACCTTTGGATGGATCGTCTTCCTCCAAGTGGCATTTGCCACAATTATGAGGAAATTATGGTTGATTTTATTTCAAAGGGGAGCCTCATTGATATTTGGAGAATGAGAAATACCAATGCCAAGCAATATACTTGGTACAATTCTGCTAATAATGGTCAATGTTCAAGGTTGGATTACTGGTTAATCTCTAGAAACTAGAAATTTAGTTAAAGAAATTAATGAGTTAGATATGCTGTCCCTGTCAAAGTGGGAATGGATTAAATTTAAAATTAGAGAAATTGCCATTAGCACAAGTTATTTCTAAAGCTAAGAAACAAAAGCAACAAGATATCACTAAAGACATTAATAAACTATGTCAGAAATCAAACCTATTAATAGATGACCAAATCAAATTAAATATTTTGTAAAGCCAGTTAGATCAGCTTTACCTGGAAAAAGCAAAAGGAGCTTTTGTCCGCTCAAGAGCCAGGTGGTTAGAAGAAGGCAACAAAAAATTCATATTATTTTTTTAATTTGGAAAAACAGAGACAAATAAAAAAGAAAATTACCAAACTAGTTGTTAATAATATTTGTATTGATAACCAAGATTCAATCAATGAAGAAATAAAAATGTTTTACAGTAGCCTATATATGTCCAAATTTGCTAAAGAGGACTGTCAACTGTTTTTTTGACAAAATTAGGGGTTCTGATAACTTTGGATGAGGATTTTAAGCATATTATGGAAGATGCTCTTAAAATTGAAGAGTTGGACTCAGCAATAAAACGGATGCCCAAAGGAACATCACCAGGAATTGACGGTCTGACGGTGGAATTTTACACCTTTTTTTTGGAACGATATCAGAGAACTGCTCTATAATGCCTTTCTAGAATGTATTTCAACTGGACACTTATCCTCTACAATGAAACAAGGTGTTATTACCTTAATTGCAAAGCCAAACAAGGATGAGCTGTCACTTGATAATTGGAGTTTCATATTGTTTTTAGACTTCTTCAAGGCATTTGATACTGTCGAACACCCCTTTTTGTTGGAAACACTACAATTTTTAGGCTTCTGAAAAATTTTTGTGCCATTATAGAGATGCTTTATAATGACATCAATAGTTTCTCTTAACCCTGGACTAACTTCCAGATTTAAGGTGCTCCGTGGAATTCGGCAGGGCTGCCCTATTTCCCTGAAACTCTTTATTTTGGCAACTCAGTTATTAACACTGCATATAAATACTTCCAAAGATATACAAGGAATAACAATTTTTGACAAAAATAAGCCAGTTTATGCGATCTATTAACGGCAATTTTCTTAAGGGATAAATCAATGGTGGCTAAAACACTTGACAACATCCCAATCTTTTCCAAAGCTTTTGGTTTATTCCTTAATATAAAAAATGTGACTTACTCCCTATACATGCAAGCTCTGATTCCTCCATTGCCTCAATTATTGTTAAAAATTAGGTTAAATATCTAGGAATGTTGATATCTAAAAATGCAATTAGAAGAGAAGACATCAATATTTCTAACCGTATATTAGATATGAAAAATCCTTGAGCCATTGGCTAACCAGAGATCTCACCATCTTTGGAAGAAACATTTTGTCTAAAGCAGAAGGTATTTCCAAGTTAATTTATCCTTGCCACTCTTCATTTATTTCCTCAAAAATCATAAAACTGCCAACTCAGTTATTTTTCAGTTTTTTTGGAGAAATAAAACTCATTACATAAGAAAATCCCAGCTTGTCAAAGAATATGAAAATGGAGGCATTAAAGCCCCAGATTTTGAATCAGTGATCGGCACCTTCAGGCTAAACTGGATTAAATCTTGCCTGTCTCAGCCTGACTCTATGTGGTTTCACATTCCAAGATCCTTGTTTAAGCGATTAGGAGGTTTAGATTTTTTATTGAAATGTGACTTTGAAGTGAATATGATCCCTATAAAGTTATCTGATTTTCATAAACAGGCTCTTCTTTTTTCCAAAATGGTATTTACCCACAACTTTTCTCCTCATAATTCAACTCTTTGGAATAATACAACTATTACTATCAACAAAAAATCAATGTTGATTGAGAGCTGGTTTAAACAAAATATTGTATTTGTGACTGATTTAATGAATTGTAATGGTTCCTTTTTGAGTCACACTGAGTTTATTGTCAATTATAATTTGAACTGTACCCAAAAAGAATTTAAGCAAATATTAAAAGCAGTTCCTTTTACCCTTAATCCACTTAATCCAGAATTTCCTTAATTACAATAACATTTCACCCAAATTACCTACTGTAGTTGAGGAATTTAATTTGATGGATAAAAAATGTAATAACAAATGTCTTAATTTTGTTCTTAAGTCCAGGGTTTTTCATGATTTTTGCAGAGGATTACGACAAAACCCAGAGCAAGTTAACTCTGCCACCTTAAACAAAGCTTTTGTAGATTTATCAAATGGCCAATTCTTCCAAAAGTAAAAGAAACCAATTTCAAAATTATTAATAAGATCTATCCTGTTTCCAGTTACCACAAAAGAGTATTTAATTTTGAGGTTGAATTATGTTCGCTCTGCAGTAATAATGATGAAACTCTGGAACATCTATTCTTTTTCTGCCCCGTGTATCAGTCTTTTTGGACGGATATAAAAAGCTGGGTTTCACTTAAGATAAATGATGTTCCTACAGTGTAACGAATTGCTGTAGTTTCTACAGTAAAATTTTACATTATTTTCTTGTTTTAGCATTTTACAATGTTTAACTGTATACTGCAATGCATTATGGGTAAAGACAAATTACAGTAACCTGCTGCATAACTTCCCTGTTAAATATTGTAAAATTTACAGCAACTGTGTTCTGGCATGTAGATTATGTGTATTACAGGAAAATATTGTTGATATTAGGATTTTGGCGGTTAGAACTTTCCAGAGAAGGGGAAGCAATGGCAGAGCCTTTAGAGTTTACAGTAAAACAGTGTGATACCCTGAAACACAGGGCCAGCTAAAACTCAATATTTTAAGAGTTTTTTTCCAGAAAAACTTTAAAACCTTCAATCCAGTGACCCCTGAGCCCTGTGTTCATTTGTTGAATAGGACTACAATAGGCAACCTTTGTGATATGTTATTGTAAATGTATGTAGTTTTGCCAATATTAACAAATCGCAAATCCAGACATCAGCTCTGTGTTTATCAGGAAAGTGGTCATTAATACGCTAAGATAACTCAAATGTTGGTCTTTAGACACATGACTTGTCCACATGGAGATTTTATTTTGTAAAGCATTGATTTTGTCACATTGTTCAAAAATGTTGTGTCCCCTTCCCTGCATGGACACATTTAATGTATTTAACTGTTCAAACACATCAGCGAGGTGAGTGACATGTGTGAGCCACACACTGCTGCTGAACAGGTCTACAAGAGGTGAATTGATCTGGTCATGAAAGGCGGAGATTTCTGCTCCTAGTTCATAAAAACAGGACAGACCTTTCCTCTCAAAAGCCATCGCACTTCTGCATGATACAACACCTGAACATGCTCAGCGCTAAGATCGGAGCACTGTTTCTGAAAACATCAGGTATTGTTTGCTCTTCATTTAATGTAATTCACCTCTTGATGACGTCTTTCAATGCCCCATGAAGGACTGGTACCATGTCCTTTGCTGCAAGGGCCTCTCGATGCACAAAAACAATGGTTCCAAGTTGTGTTTACTGTCTCTTTTTATGCCGTGAAATGGCGGCCAATCAGCATTAGTTGATATCTTCACCACTTGCTGTTAAGGGCATTAATAGTTTGCAGCCAAGTGCGTAAACAGTGCCCTTCAAAAATTAAAGCACAGGATTCAGATTATTTTCTTTGCCAAGGCAGACCAACTTAAAACAGGCCAGCGACTCCACTTTTGGGTCACAACCCCCAGTTGAGAATCAGTGCTCCAGACAGTTCTGTGTGCTTGTTGTATTTTCTATTGACTGTGTAATGTCACATTATCTATTATCCATTATTAGACAAATATTAGTGTTTTATGTTATGTTCAGTAAGAAATGTATATGTGAAACTAAGTCACAGGAACAAACCTCTGCAGAAGTTCCTCTCAGCATGGCAACAATCCAAAGCCTCAGTTTACGAGTAGAAGAAGATTGCTACTAAGGATGGACAACTTTATGACAGAAGATGAGGATGACTTCTTCAGGACTGATTCACATTCAGAACCTTACCTATCTGTACCAGAATATACGGAGAAGGAACTACATGTTTTGGAAGTTAAACCTGCAGAAGAGAAGATGAGGCAGTGCAACAGCCTGGGGCTGTGGGGAGAGTCCAGTCCACCATGGACTGTTTTTGAATTTAAATTTATTTATTTTATAGGGATGATGCAGTTTAACATAGTTCCATCACTGAGCATGAATCTGATGTGCTGCACAGAGAGTTTATAGCAAATGTTAATTTGTTATTGTTAAACAGTTGGGCCTTTAAATATAAAAGTCTGAAAATTTACAATATTTAACAGCATAAAATAACAAAAAGTTTACAAAACAACAATAAAATACATGCTCACATAAAAACAGCTAATTACACAAACTAGTTCAAAGTATGTAATAATAATAATAATAAAAACATGGCAAACTAAGAATGATGACTGTGGTGTGAGTGTAACAGGTGTGGTTAAGGCATCGATGGAGACCGACACAGGAACTGTTCTCCGGGATTTATTTGGTCTGCAGAAGACACAAAGCACACCATTAGCACTCTGCACCTCACTCTGCACATCAGCTCCCTCAGCAATGCAGAGTAGCACTGTGTGAGCTCGAAGTTGTTTATTAACAACATATTATAAATGCAACAAAATTACATATAGGTATGTAATAAATGTAATATATTAAATGATTATAGGATTGTTTAACAAATCATACCAGATACTACTGGAAAACATACCTTTTAGTATAAATTATTTCAACTAATCACCCAAAAATGTTCAACACAGTATGTAAGTGAAACAGCTCCACCTTGTGGACAGAGTAGAAAAAAAAGGCACCCATGGAAGGGAAACTAAACGGATGCACCAGAAAATACGAGAAATTAAACAAAAACCTGCAGCAGACACAAAGCACACCATTTGCCCTCTGCACCTCACTCTGCACATCAGCTCCTAAACAACAGATGTTAAACAGTAAATAAGGAGAATTCTCCTGCTCTACAGGAAGACACGACTTCTGGCAGGATGCAGTATTGGGAATCGTGCCTAAAAAAGTTACATGAAAACATCGTCTTAACTACAAATAAACTGTTTAAAACAGCACCAAAACAACAGGATAATGTTATATTTATAAACAGTTATCATCACACACAAAGAGTTGCTGTTTATACACTGTAGCTCATTTTATAATATAAACAGCAGAATGATATCAGAGCATTTTCCCAAACACTTACCCTCAGCAATGTGGAGTAGCACTGTGAGGGGCAGAGTGGAGGAGCTACGGAAGCCAAGGAGGTACATGAAGCATGAAGGGCAAAAATGGCTGTTTCCACAGGAGAACTGAATTAACCCCAATTCTCAATAAAATATTCAAATAAAATTATTACAAATTCTCAAAATTAAATTGGAAATATCTATTCAAGATAAATGCATAGTTAACTCTGCTACATAAGTACTACTACAAACGACTGGAAATCAGCAATAAACAATGAGACTATTCTTCGAGAACACAGCCATCCCACCACTGCTTTACACAAACAGTAAACGAGGGAAATATTTAATACAACATTTTATCTTGCACCAGACGAGATAAACAGGACGGCCATGGTACAATAGGTAAGGTTTGGAATCTCCGTGTCCTCTTCTACTGGTAAACAGGATTTGTTTGTTGACATGCTGAGAGGCGCTTCCAGAGATAAATGTTCAGGAATCTCTGATTTAAAGGAACACTCCAACATTTTTTTGTTTTCATGTCTTGGTTCACTCCAAAGTCCATGACAAGCAGGTAGACACCATTCTTTTAACTGTGTGTCCAGCAATAAAGGACGGACAAAAATCGGCAACCGCTAGCTTAGCTTAGCTCAAACACCATGAGTAAATGAGTGGTGCTTTAGCCTGCCTCTGTCTACAGTCATCAGATAAACTCTAGATGATCCTGTGTGCTTGTTGTATTTTTTATTGACCCCATGATGCTACATTATTTATTTTTTAGACCAGCATTAGCATTTTATTCCATTTTTGAAAGACATACCTATGAAACTGCAGGAAGAGGATGAGTCTGTTATGGTGCATCAGTCTTCCCTCAGAGTCTGAGGTGTGCTGATGTTCTGTTCACAGGTACAGGAAGGTGAAGGTGTGGGTGTGGTCATCTATGAGAACTCTGGAGACCACGCCCGGGGTCAGGCTCCAAATCGCATCGACACCAACATCACATTAAGAACTCAGAGAAACAGCTGGACCATGAGTCTTTGTGTTCCAGAAGTTTCTCCTGTTTGACTCTTTTGGATTAAAGTGATGATTTTATTTTGAACTCTTCCCTTGTCATTTGTTTTAACTCTCCAAACAGATGGGGATGATTTCCAGGTAAAGCACTGATGTGACTACGAATGTCTTTACTTATTAATGCAGCTCCATTAAATCCCAGGAGTTATGAATGTATTAAACATGTTCTTTATATCCAGGCTCACTCACAATTGGTTCTCATCGTTCACTTATTACAAGAGTTATTCAAAAGATCAGACTCATTGTGAATTACATCTCTTGTTCAAACCACTGTGGAAGAAGGTCATCAAAACAAAGCCTTTGTTCAGGAGTAGAAGAAGATAAAATGATGATAGTAAAATATAACATAACAGTAAAAAACGGCACACAGGACCATTTAGAGTTGCTGAAGAGTTTATCTGATGACTGTTGTCCATCATGACCATAAAAATAATGTTTATCTCTTTTTTATTAAGTGAAGAATCTTCATCAGATGTCCAATAACATCCTGTCCCACTCCAAAATGGCATTGCTGGATAGACGATGTGTCTCCACTGAGTTTATTTCTGACAGTCCAAATATGTTGACATGTGCACAGAAGATTCTCTCTCTCATCGTCTGCCATTGCTCCTGTGCCTCTTTCTCACCACAGTGACCGCAGGTGTTTGTGCACAATGCTGTGCCAGTTTGCACCTGCCTTTCAAACATGCTCGATATCGATTTAAAACACCAAGTGGGATCACTAAAGAAAGTGCCACACTTATTGATAACGTTTTTACCAATATCCATCACCAAGCAGCAAGTGGTTTGCTACTCAGTGATGTTAGTGATCATCTTACTATTTTTGTTATATTTCATGACCTTTATGTTGATCACCCAGTGGACAGAAGCAAACATTTGTGTAAATCTGTGAGATTAAGAGCACCAGAGCGTATTGAAACCTTAGAGAGGGATCTTTTAAATCATAATTGGGATGAGGTTGATGTTGATGATCTTAATCAAGCCTACCATGTCTTTTTGTTTACATTTTTAAACGTATACAATAAAAACTGTCCTATATGGAAGTGTAAGGTCAAGGGTAAACATGAAGGTAAACCATGGATGACAAAGGGTCTTAAGAGGGCATGCAAAAGAAAAATCTGCTATGCAAGAAATTCTTAAAACTAAGAACTAGTTATAGAGAGGCAAAATATAAGTTGTCTAAAAATAAACTAATCACTGTTATGAGAGCACAGAAAAAGGACTACTACAGTAAAATGCTAGAGGAGAACAAAAGCAATATGCAGAGGACATGGAGAGTGATTAATCATATTACTCAGAATCAATGTTTTACATCTGAATATCCTGGTCACTTTGTTAACAGCTCTAATAATACAACAAGCAATTTAGAAAATATTGTGGATGAATTCAACAACTATTTTCTGAATGTCGGCCCAACTTTGACAAATTAGATTACAGCTCCTGATGATAACAAAGACATGATTAATAACTTGATAGATAGTAATGTTAGTTCAATGTTTCTTAGTGGAGTAGACGAAACAGATAGAATTGAAATCGTAAGACAGATGAAAAACACCACCTTATCGTGGTGGGAGGGTTTGCGTGCCCCAATGACTCCAGGAGCTATGTTGTCGGGGGCTTTATGCCCCTGGTAGGGTCACCCAACAGGTCCTGGGGACAAAGCGTGGCTCAAAAGACCACTATGAAGAAGAAGAATATTGGATCCATGTTTCCCTTGCCGGACGAGGTCACCGGGCCCCCCTCCCTGGAGCCAGGCCTGGGGGTGTGGCTCGCAGGCGGCGCCTGGTGGCCGGGCCTATGCCCACTGGGCCCGGCTGGGCCCAGCCGAAGAGAGACGTGGGACCCCCTCGCATAGACCCACCACCTGTGAGAGGGGCTGTAGTCTGGGTGCCATGCAAGCTGGGCGGCGGCGGACCCTGGCGGTCCGATCCTCGGCTTCAGCGTCTGGCTCTAGGGGCGTGGAATGTCACCTCTCTATTGGGGAAGGAGCCAGAGCTTGTGCGTGAGGTTGGCGGTTCCGACTAGATATAGTCAGACTCACCTCGACACATAGCTTGGGCTCTGGAACCAGTCCTCTTGAGAGGGGTTGGACTCTCTTCTTCTCTGGAGTTGCGGATAGTGAGGCGCTGGGCGGGGGTGGCAGTTGTTGTCTCCCAGCGGCTTGAGGCCTGTATTGCAGTTCACCCCGGTGAGCGAGAGGGTAGCCTCCCTTCGCCTTTGGGTGGGGTGGGGTGGGGGGGGGGGGGCTCTACTGTCAGCAGCTGGAACCGAACCCTCGACTTCTTGCACCCTAGACGAAAGCTGATCCCACTGAGCTAAAAGTCCAAAAGGGTTTTCAGTCGGCGAAACAACGGGTTTTAAACTGCACATGTACCTACGAATATACAATTCTATTGACAGACTTAACTTATGACTTCCAAGTTGAAATAAATTTTTCCACGTACCCCCTGCAATGTTCTTGCGTACCCCTTGGGGTACACGTACCCCTGGTTGGGAATCACTGATGTAGACCAACTGGGTAATCAGCGTATTGTGACATGCACTTTAACTGTAGGAGGGAATTCTGTTTGGTGTGGGTAAATGATTTAATATGATAAATGCAAAACGTCATTCATGTCATGTCTGTGTAACTTTGAGCTTTTGGTTTTGTATGTAACGGTGGGGGAGAACTTATTGAAATTTTCAATCCAGTGTGTGAAAAATAATAACAATATTAACTACAGTAACAATAATAAAAACGATAAAAGTACTTACAATAACAATAAAACTACTAATAGAAACAAGGTTGACGAAAATGGTTCTAAGAAAAATGTTAACAATTATAAAAATGTAAACAACAATGTGAACAATAATTAAAATATTAAACAACAAACAAAAATAATAGTAACCAAAATCATCAATAATAATGTTGACAATAATAATGATAATAAAAATGAGAATGATAATAATAACGGTAATAATAGTAATAATGATAATAATAATAATAACAATAATAATAATAATAATAATAATAATAATAATAATAATGAAAATAAAAAATAATAATGATAATAAAAATAATAATGATAAAAACAACGACAATAATGATAATATTGATTGCAACAGCAACAACAGTGACAACAACACAGATTTATATTTTTAGGCCATATCTGCCAGTCTCTTTCATAAGTTAAAACTGTGAAGTGTGTTCCTCTATCATTGGCTTTCTGGTTAACAGAGAAACGGGCAAAGTGACGGCAGCCTTGAGCACGTCAGGGAGGCTTTTTTCAAGCCCACAATCATGATCATGTCAGATGGATGTGAAACAGCGTGCATGTCTTTTTTTTTTTATCAAACTACGACGAAGCAGTGTTGCGGATATTTTAGCAGGCAGCCAATGGGTTTTGTTGAAGTAGGTGAAATGAGAACAGAGAAGAAAGCATGTTAGAAATACAGGACATGACCCTCTTGCTGGGCCGAAGATGGAGTGAGTGTCGGGGTGACGCTGTGAAGTGTGTGAGCAGCACTCGTTAGCTCCCTGAAAGAAGGCTTCTCTTCTCCCCTCAGGTGTGGCCCGTCTGTGAGAGGTGAGCATGGAACAACCGGGGAGTGTGCCGAGACGCAGCACGATGGTTGCCGGGGTGTTCGGTAAGTCTTTATTGTTATTAATTTTAATTTTGTTATTTTTTGCGGGGAGTAGCCGTGGAGTCAGTGGTCGGCGGACAGAGACACAAAAGGTGGGGACAGAAAGGACTTGTGTCTCCTTGTGTGATTGGCTGTGAGCAGCTGCTGTGTCGGGGATTGAGTGAGAGTCATAGGAATGCGTGGCTCTTTGAGGGGATGGAGTGGGGCGGCCCTTAAAAGGGCCTTTTGGTTTGCTAGTGAACCGGGGGACGGTGGAGGAGCGTTTAACCGCCGAAGCCGTACAGGGTGCGGCCCTGCCTCTTGAGCGTACACCACATCCATGGCGGTGACGGTCTTTCTCTTGGCGTGCTCGGTGTAGGTGACAGCGTCGCGGATGACGTTCTCCAGGAAGACCTTGAGCACACCACGAGTCTCCTCGTAGATCAGACCGGAGATACGCTTGACTCCGCCACGGCGGGCCAAACGGCGGATGGCGGGCTTGGTGATGCCCTGGATGTTGTCGCGGAGCACCTTGCGATGACGCTTGGCGCCTCCTTTCCCGAGTCCTTTGCCTCCCTTTCCTCTTCCAGACATTTTTTACAGATCAGGCTGCTACAGCTGAATGATTCTGCACCGAGGGAGTCGGCCCTTTTTCTTCCCTCAGTGAGGACGTGAGTGAAGGCTTTTTCCTCCCCTTCTGGCCGCCCGTTGGAGCTCCAGCGCCCCCTGCGAGCAGAGCCGGAGCCCGCCCTTATGTCCCTGGGAGGGGGCTGGCGTCAGAGGTGTAGCAATGGACTGGGGGGGGGGATAGATATTACATTAGATTGGGGATGGAAATCTCCATCCTCAAGACGATACGATATGCATCTCGATATGTAGGCTACGGTACGATACACTAACCATTCACATGAAGCATCTACCAATTCAGGATGAGCTTTTTATCTTCCTACCACGATGCAATCAGGATGCAAATCTGTGCAAATTCAACTCAACTTTATTGTTCCTTCAAGACCACTTCAGACCACTTACTGTGCGTTCACACCAAAAGAGGCAAAATCAGCCAAAGCGGCAAGCACGCCCGAGAAAGCCGACAGCGGCCAAAGAGGCCAAAGATTTTAGCCGCTTTGGCCACTCGTCACGTGACTGACGTCAACGTAAAATCTTGCTTGTCATTTAAAGGAGCCGCGCAGCGGACTTCTTCACAGCAGCAGCTGCTTGCTGTTGATCAACTTCAGCTTAAAACATAGCATGAACATAACGTAAAATCACAATCTAATCAGTCACGGCGGATTGACAGGCAGGAAGCAATTTACAAAGGAGATAATATTGATTTATCCACGACATCAAACTTTTACAGTGTTGAATATACTAAAATCTTGTGGTGGTAAGGAGCGCGTTTTTGCACAGTGTGTGTTCGTGTGTGTGTGTGACATGCTCTTCTGTCTCTCTCATCTCATCTTCCCTGCTCTGCTCGCCCTCCACCGGACCTTCATCAAGGTTGGAGGTGGAAGGACACTCCTCCAAGAATGGGTCCAAAAAACCCATCACGGAGGCATACTGCCACACACGGCCCACACCTCCAGCAGACCCACTTCTCCTCCTGTCTTTCTCTCTCCTCTTCTCCTTTCTGTAGTGGTCCCTCAGACCTATCCATTTTTTTTGCATTCTTCCGCTAATAGAGAGAGAACAGACGCATTTTTGCTCTTTTTAAATGGCGCTTCGTTTTCAAATTCTGCTGATAAAATGCTTTGTTGTGCAGCGTGTCATCCAGGACTCGAGACGCCGGAACTAGGAACTAAAGTTACATGAGTTGTCCTTTAGGGCCCGCTAAGTCGAAGGACATCTCTACTCTGATTGGTTGCCACCCTTTGCCGCTGAACTGCGTCATAGCTAATTACCATAAAGTTGAGCGAGGCTCAACTTCTCATCTGGGGCCGCTTTTGACGCTCTAGCCGCTTTAGCCGCTTTAGCCGCTCAGGACGCTTTGGCCGCTCAGGACGCCGGGCTCTCATAGAAAATGTATTAACTTCCGGCGTCGTTGCCGCTTTGGCCGCTTTTGCCTCTTTTGGTGTGAACGCACAGTTACAGTAGGCTACTTAAGCAGTCAGGAGGTGTGTTTGTCAACATAAAAAAGTAGGCCTATTTCACAAACAGGGACATAGGCCTAACAGTAGTGGAGCTCAGCCTTCAAAGCTGTCATTAACAATTTAGACTAGGTATATAAACAGCACTTTGAAAAAAACAACACTTTCAGCACACTGAAAATAATAATTTTAAATTTTAAAATATATATATATAATAACATGAAATCGGATTTTACCGATGCAAAGCTTTTACGATGCGATGCATTCTGGTTTCAGCCCAGTTTCTAATCCGATGCACACCACTCCAACCGATGCAATTTACCATAGACCCTCGCATCGATGCACTGATTGCGAATCGGATAAAATGCCCATCCCTACATTAGATGGCCCATGGAGAATATTATTACCCAAGTGGAATCGAGACATCCAGGATAAGCAAGTAAACCCAGGCTTGGCCAAGTTCCTTCCGAGCACTCTGGCTTAAAGTACCCACTAATGCCAGTCCAGGCTGAGATGGAGCTTCTTGGTCCAGCCAGATAACCATTTCAGATAACTGCATTCACGGCTTTCCTCAAATGACCATGATGATGCAGATCACGGGGCTACTGATGAAAACAGGAAAGACACGTATGCATGCTTTGCTTCGAATGGAAACAAACAAATATGTAAACACACAGCTTTACATGGAAACTTCAGGTTATTGAAGAATATACCATTTATCAAACTGATAGGAGCTTATAAATATGCCGACTTCTCCCTATTTCTGTATCTGAGGAGAGCTTTCTGCATGCTTCTCTGAGCTCCTCAGTTTGCATTTAGAGAAAGAAGATAGCCAAGGCTTGAACCGTTGGCTGCAAGACAAAAATGCTCAAAAAAGGCGTTGCGTGTTTTTAGACTTGCTTAATAAAAGCCCAGTACGTTGTTTGCTAGAGTTGTGTCTTTTGTGCTGCTGCAACATAATTGAGGTTCACAATTACTCAGGAGTGTCACATTATCTCATTTGTAGACATGGGCTGGTTTAAGTCTTGTCTTTTAAATATTGATGAAGCAATCAATAATAATTGAAAATCATCATACTGAATAAAGGTCTGACAATAAGCCAAATATGACATTGATATTTATGCTTCAAATTGAAAATAGAAATTAAAATAAAAATAAATGAACAAGAACAAGATGCATTAAATATGTTTTGTGTACAGGTTCATGGATAACTGTCATGGGCCATTAATCATTATCATTGCAAAGTATATCTTTGCATAGTGGTACAAATACAAAAAAAAAAATGAAATAAAAACTCGAATGAGATCAGTGGGATCAGATGTTTGGGTGATGGATGGAATGGTCACAGCCTATTTGAAGTCACAACCCTGGCCTCTCTCAGGTTCAGCATGCAACATTTCTATGATCTGTTGTATGAAGTATAAAAGACATGGTCAAAGTCCATGCATTTATTTTCATGTACATCCAGAGCTTTGGCATCAATTTGTGTTTTCACAGTGTCTTTATAGTAAGATTCAGCAATTGAGTTGTAGGTTTCAAGGAAGATCATTATCATTGCATGATATAATCCACATTCCTAAATGACACCCCCCCCCCCTCCTATTTTCTGAGTTAATGTGACATGACCTCAGGAGCATCAAAAAAAAGTCATGTCTTCAAAAATGAGAGTATTGAATATTTCAAGGGATTTTTGTGTTAAACTAATACTGATTTTGGCAATTAAAGTTGTGTTTCTGGACCCTCAGTCATTTTTCCCCATGAGGTGTGCGTGTGGGTGTGTGTGTTGTGAGACAGGATCGCCTTGAAGTGGAGGTGAGGTGGCTCTTAAAAGAGCCGTTGTGTCTCGGGGTAGGGGAGTCAGGTGACGTTTAAGCCCTCTCTCCGCGGATACGGCGAGCCAGCTGGATGTCCTTGGGCATGATGGTGACCCTCTTGGCGTGGATGGCGCACAGGTTGGTGTCCTCGAAGAGGCCGACCAGGTAAGCCTCGCTGGCCTCCTGCAGAGCCATGACGGCGGAGCTCTGGAAGCGCAGGTCAGTCTTGAAGTCCTGGGCGATCTCGCGGACCAGGCGCTGGAAGGGCAGCTTGCGGATGAGCAGCTCAGTGGACTTCTGGTAGCGACGGATCTCACGCAGAGCCACGGTGCCGGGCCTGTAACGGTGGGGCTTCTTGACGCCGCCGGTGGCCGGGGCGCTCTTGCGAGCAGCCTTGGTGGCCAGCTGCTTCCTGGGGGCTTTGCCGCCGGTGGACTTACGAGCTGTCTGCTTGGTTCTTGCCATTGTCTCTTGTCTCTCTGTGCGGGAGCAAAAGTGTATGACGGGGAGGGAGAGAGGAGCCGGTCTTAAAGGCGGAGGAGCGGCCGCGAGATGGTGACGCTGCAGCGCGGCTCCAGCCTCTGATTGGAGGCAGGCTGCTGCCGGAGCACCGAGGGGGGAAGGGGGAGGCTGCAGAGCGCAGAGCGGGGACCCGACTTCCCCTCCTCCCTCCCACCTTTGGGCTGTGTTGCGTGCAGGCCGGCCAGCCTTTCCTCACGCACGCACGCACGCTCACTCACTCACTCACTCACCCACCCCCTCTCTCCCTCGCTTAACGCTCCCCTCTCTCCTCTCCTCATTTGCTCGGCTGGAAGAGACGCGGGCTGGGCGGGCTTTTAAGACGGGGCCGCGGCAGCGAAGAGCCATCATTTCTTTCGAGTCCCTACTCTCGACAAGACCCGACAAACATGAGTGGAAGAGGCAAGACCGGAGGCAAAGCCAGGGCCAAGGCAAAGAGCCGCTCATCCCGCGCTGGGCTCCAGTTCCCCGTGGGTCGTGTGCACAGGCTGCTCCGCAAGGGCAACTATGCCGAGCGCGTCGGCGCCGGAGCACCCGTCTACCTGGCCGCCGTGCTCGAGTACCTGACCGCTGAGATCCTCGAGTTGGCCGGCAACGCAGCCCGCGACAACAAGAAGACCCGTATCATCCCCCGCCACCTGCAGCTGGCCGTCCGCAACGACGAGGAGCTCAACAAGCTGCTCGGTGGAGTCACCATCGCTCAGGGAGGTGTGCTGCCCAACATCCAGGCCGTCCTCCTGCCCAAGAAGACCGAGAAGCCCGCCAAGAAGTAAGCTGAA
This sequence comes from Scarus forsteni, assembly GCA_036419115.1. NCBI lineage: Eukaryota > Metazoa > Chordata > Actinopteri > Labriformes > Labridae > Scarus > Scarus forsteni. The sequence continues at coordinate 334,806 of JAZDUH010000513.1, read as the reverse complement.
ACATCCCCGGCCGACCTCGCAACAACACAACGGCTCTTTTAAGAGCCACCCCACCTACCCCTCAAAGAGTCCACAATTCCTCCCGCTCCAGCAACCCGGCGCACCTCTGCTACCTGTGCACCCACTCTTAAGCACACCCTCCGGGATACACAACAAAGCCCAGCCCGTCACAATCTCGTGCCCCTGGTACACCAAATCGCTCCTTCATTATTCAGCACTCTGTTCATCCTCAGCCAAGACCAGCAGCACTCACACCACCTTTCTTACACTTAAACAATAATCAGCACCACTATCACAAACATAGGAATGCTTACACACAAAACGCAGACATTTTTCACATTTTACACAAAAATGCTTCTCAAACAACTCTGCTCAATCAGGGGAAAAGACAAACATTTCATCCCAAACAAAAGCACATCACTACACACAAACCAATTCAGATGCTCCACATTTTTAATCTTCTCTCCAGCTTCCCTGTCTAATTATTTAGAATTACTCCTTTTTTGCCCCCTTTACATACTTAATAACATATTCTGAACACTTTTAGTCCTGTTTAACCCATTATTTTAATTGATTGTGTTTTGGAATTCTCCGGCTCTTTTATTAGGAAGCTAAAGGCTTTACTCTTCAATAACCTGCCATTACCTGGACTACATCATATTCTTGGCTGATCAACAGCTTCCCTTTGACCTGCCTCGAATTGTTCATGTGTATTTTAATCTGCCTGACCCTGGTTGCTGGAAGGATCTGTTGAAGACTGCTGTGTATCCATATGCTCTCGTCATGTACTGACTTTTATTCATTTATGTTTTCTTCATTGTTGTCTCTTTTTGCTGTTTGGAGATGTATGTGTAGCCTAGGTGAACTGCAAAATCAGAATTGCCAACTGGGATTAATAAAGTTGTCTGAACTAAACAAAAACTTTAAAAGTGCTATTTAAAACATCCTCACTCCTCTCTACAGAAGCACGAGATAAGCTTTACAATTTCAAACCAAACAGAATTTAAAAAAAAGAAATTGAAAAATAGCTTCACAACACGGTACAAAATCAAACAAAAAAATGTTTTCATATTTACTCATATCTTATTAACATGATGCTTTTCTTCCTTCTTTCTTTTCACATCTTTTTTATTACTGAAGGTTTAATTTTACTTTGTTTCATATATAATCTTCGTTGTTGTCTCTTTTCTTGCTGTTTGTAGATGTATGTGTAGTCTAGGTGGACTGGAAAATCAGAATAGCCCACTGGGATAAATAAAGCTGTCTGAACTGAACTAAACTAATACCTAACTATAAATGAAAGCTCCTTTGAACATGTTTCAGAGCAGGTTGGTTTAATCCATGTTTAATCTGGTATCAAACAGCCAGGGGTGGACAGAAACAAAGTAGATTTACTTGAGTACTATACTTAAGTACATTTGTTGAGTTTCTATACTTTACTTGAGTGTTATTATCTTTGCAAACTTCTGACTTTTACTCCACTACGTTTGAAAAACAAATGTTTTACTTTTAACTTCATTATATTTCTATGAAGCGTGTAGTTACTTTTAAGTATAGCTCTGAAGTCAGTGAATGAAATTTCTTTTTTCTTCTAAAATGGGATCTACTTGTGATTTGCCCAAGCGGTGATGCAGGTAACAGTTCTTGACATGTCATGTCTTGGCAGTCATGATGGTAACGACAGGTACAAACCATGGTTCCACACCAGCACACCCGTGGCCATATCTGAAGTCTATATTTGAGATTGTGGAAATGAAGAATGATTTGTCTCATTTTAAATGTATGCTCTGTTTGACGTACGCAAACTTCACCACTGCCTGCAAAAACTGTCCAACCTGAGAAAGCATGTTGTGTGTTGAACGAAAAAATGAAAACAGCAATGACTGTCCTTTTATTTTGAGTTCATTGTGTTTCAATAAGCATTTTTCTAGGCTAAGTGCCATACTTTACATTCTTTTATTCTAGAGTTTCTATTTGCAAGTCAATGCAATCAGCAGGCTGTTTCAGTCATTAGGTTTTGTAAATTAATTGTGGCAACAATACAATTATACATTCACAATGAAAGAAAAACGTACTTTTAATACTTAAGTATTTTCAAATGCAGATACTCCAGTACTTTCACTTAAATAAAAATGTGACTTGACAACTTTGACTTATCTTGGAGTAATATTTGACCAGGAGTTTCTGTACTTTCACTCAAGTAATGAAGGAAAGTACTTTGTCCACCACTGCAAACAGCATATTAGAGTTTTTGGTAATTCAAAAGAAAATAGTTTCTACAACAAGAAAAAAACATATGATCTTCAAAAGTGTGAAGGTTTTTTTTTTTTAAGATAATTTAATGTATAAGTAAATATATAAATAAATGAATGGATGATACGTGAATATATTGTAAATGCTAAAACAGATCCAAATGCAGGAACCCCCCTCCTCTTCCCCAACCTGTTGGAATGTACTCATGTCCTTTGTTGCAGCAGTTGCATATGTTTTTTTTTTTCTTTGGAAATTTGATATTTTACTACACCATAAATTCCCATCTCAATCCTCCTGAATCAAATACACATGCATACAAACATAGCTTTAACTACTTCAAGGGTTAGGGATTGACCTTTAGCTCTTTTTGATGGTTGATATATTATTCCCCATGATGCAATAATCTACAGTAAACATGTTTAGTTTGTTTAATGGCCCTCTCACAATGACTTGAAAACCCATAGAGAACAGGGTCATTTTCAAGGCCAAAGGCTGCTTTACTTATTTCATGTACTACATCACTGACTTTTATTACTTTACAACTATTAAACATGCATTTTAAGTCACAGTGAAGTTGCTGGATTTTAGTTCATATTACTAAATATTGAACTATTTCAATGATCATTTATTTACAGCACAGAATGTTGTTTCTTGGGAGGGACACCACCAACAGAAATGTACATCCAGTATGTATAAATCATTTGTAGCCTGAGGAAATACCATTTGTATTTGGCACTTTACTGACCAACCTGCAGCAGATTCTGCATGGCAAATTTGTACAAATGGTGTCTTATTGAGGGAGAGGAGAGAACTTTCCACTGCATCTAATGTACTTAGTGGTCATATGGAGCTCATACAAGCCCACTTAAGAATGACAAAAAAATATCACTATCTCTTTAACTCGGGACTGGGTTGGTGTTCTCTTGCTGTCGGGGAGTAAGGCATTAAACTCTTGGGTCCCCCCCCTCCCCACGCGTGGGACTCTCACCACGGTTTCCCCCCGCCCCTGCTGCTGCTCATCCAATGGTGCTCTCGCAGTGATGGCTGTTTGATTTACATGCAGGGCTGTTGAAGAGGCCCGTGGGCCGGCCCCTTCCTCATTCGTCTCTGAGACTAGCCACCATGCCTGATCAAGTGAAAGCACCCAAGAAGGGCTCCAAGAAGGCCGTGTCTAAGGCCACCAAGAGCGGCAAGAAGAGGAGGAGGACCAGGAAGGAAAGCTACGCCATCTACGTGTACAAGGTGCTGAAGCAGGTCCATCCCGACACCGGCATCTCCTCCAAGGCTATGGGCATCATGAACTCGTTTGTGAGCGATATCTTTGAGCGCATCGCCGGGGAGGCCTCCCGTCTGGCTCACTACAACAAGCGCTCCACCATCACCTCCAGGGAGATCCAGACCGCCGTCCGCCTGCTGCTCCCAGGTGAGCTGGCCAAGCACGCCGTGTCCGAGGGCACCAAGGCCGTCACCAAGTACACCAGCTCCAAGTAAACGCGCTGACCTACCGAGCGGCCGACGCACAACCCAAAGGTCCTTTTCAGGACCACCCACACCATCAGCCCGAGAGCTCACTACTCCTACCCCGCTCTGTGTCCACAGAAAACACGTCACACTGAATGTTTGACACCTGCTGCTGCTCATGAAACACTACGGTGTATCCATGACAGTCTCTTTTTCTCTCTCTCACACACACACGCACATAAAGAAAGATGTTCCTGATTCAAATCATTCAACACACAGGGTCCAACACAGCACAACTCAAATTAAGGGCAGGCTGCTCATTCATTCACCGACAGCCACATATTACATCCGACCAGCGAAACTCTGCTGCCCTTTGCCCCTATAAATTGTCGAGTAGTAGCCATCAATTGTTACAGTGTAACCGCGGAGCCTAAGAGGTGGTTCTGATTGGGTGTCCATGGAGAAACTCCTCACGGTTCCCCGCTGCCCATTGGACGCTGACTTATTCAAAGAGTGGCCGCCAAAAGTGTCCTCTTAGCGCCTTTTTCACCCCCTTCTCTCCCTGCCCCCTACGTCCAGCAGAGGCCCTCAGCAGTATTAGCAAAGGACAGCTAAATAATGTACTTCGATAAATATAAAAAATATATATATAGATATATTAATAATAAACAACACAACATGGACACATTAACCCCACTGCTGCTGCTTATAGTGAAAAGGGGAGGAACAATAAGACACACCAGTGTTGTCACCAGCTGATCCACCCTGTAATTGCAGCAGGTCCCTGTGAGTAGTGACTTTAAGGGTTTGTTGTTTGGTTCATGAGCGTGGCTCTAACCCTACAACAGACGACAGTGTTATTGCTGGGATGCAACACTGCGTGGGCATGTGTAAAGTGGCAGAGCACGCTGTGTGTGTGTCATGTCTGTGTAGCTTTGAGCTTTTGGTTTTGTATTTGTAAAGGTGGGGGAAAACTTATTGAAATTTTCAATCCAGTGTGTGAAAAATAATAACAATATTAACTAAAATAAGAATAATAATAACAATAAAAGTACTTATAATAACAATAAAACTATTAATAAAAACAAGGTTAACAAAAATGGTTATAAGAAAAATGTTCACAATAATAAAAATGTAAACAACAATGCAGGGGCGTACTTACCATTAGGCAAACAACGGCAACTGCCTGGGGCCCCAAGATGTCCAGGGGCCCCAAACATCTCACAAAAATGTATTATTAAAGTTTTCTTTGATTCAGAGCAGTTATTTTTATTTTTTTCTTCACCCATTTATGCCCAAATCTTCTTTCTGAGTTGTACGGCTTATAATTTAACCAGTTGAGTACCTCTGGATCATGGTATGTATTTCTTTTTTCCATGTTGTACTTTGTTTTAAAGAAAATAGCCTTTTTATGACTGGCAACAATTGTTGCCGGTAGTCACACAGCTTGTACCTATAGGTCACAGTGTTAAAGTCCTGCAGCATGGCCTGGACCTTTGTTACAGAGTACTGAAGGAATGAACAACATACATGATAAATTTGTATTTTGACCTGTTATTTCATGAAAATGTGTGTGTGTGTGTGTGTGGGGGTAGGCGTTGCCATTGGCTATGATAAGTACTTTTGTATCAAGAAAGGTGCAGCTCCAACAGCACATCAACGTTTTTTCTTGTTTTTACCTCAGTGAAACACAAGCTTATTTATGGATCCTTTTAAAAAAAAAAGGAATTTAGGGAACTTATAAAATATAAAATAAATACTAAGTCATAATTATGAGAAATAAAATCATAATTAGGAGGAAAAGAGTCATATTTTTGTGATAACAAAGTTATAATTATGAGAGAAAAAGTCACAATAATGAAATAACAAAGTCATAATTAGGAGATAAAAAGTCAAAGTGATGTGAAAAAAGTCAAAATTGTGAGATTAAAAGACAAAATTTTGAGATAAAGTCATAACTGTGAACTAAAAAGTCAGAATTATGAGATAAAAGTAATAATGAGAACAAAATCAAAATTTTGAGATAGCGTCATTATTATGAGCAAAAAAAGGTCAAATCTTGAGATCTCAAAGTCATAATTATGAGAGAAAAAGTCATATTAAAGAGATTAAAGTCATAATTATAAAATAAATAGTCATAATTATGAGGAAAAGTCAAAATTATGGGACAAAAAGTCATAATTATGAGATAAGAAAGTCATAATTATGAGATAAAAGGTCATATTAAAGAGATAAAAGTCATAATTATAAAATAAAAAGTCATAATTATGAGATAAAAGTCATAACTATGGGATAAAAACTCAATATTATGGGAAAAAATTCATAATTTTGAGATAAAAACTCATTATTATCAGAAAAAAGTCAAATTTATGTGATAAAAAATGTCAAATTTATGAGACAACATAGTCATAATAATGAGAAAGGTGTGTTGCTATAGGACCGTCCATGGACGTGGGGCACATGCACAAATGGTATCTCATAATGTCGACTTTTTATCACATAATAATGACTTAGTATTTATTTATTTATTTTAGTTCCCTGATTTCCTTTTTAAAGTTGCGGAAACGAAGTTTCCATTCTGATGTTAGTTAACAGAGGAAGATTGTTTAGTAAATAGCAAGAAAATGTATGGTAACGTATCAAAATCCCACAGACACAGGTCTTGAATACCTGTGAATTTATTTAGTTTGGAAGAGTAATCTAAGAGGACTTAAATGCACCAGTGTTCCTCATTCTACAGTTTGAAATCAGTAAATTATGAAAAATCCTGCGGACAGTGTTTTCCTTTAGTTAGTTACAAGCTATGTTCCCACCGACAACTTTTGATGCCACTCACATAAATAAGCCCATGAACAAATAAATATTTATCCCAGGTAAAAAAATGGTAGAGGGTTACTCTAGAGACTTGAATGATTAAATAATCATCAATATGTTTTGGGGGAAAGCATTATAAATTGATGAAAATGACCTCTTTCCAGGAAAATTTGCATCCTCCATGTCTTCCACCAGAAGGAGCAGGAAGCAGATGATGTCATGTGACAGGGACTACTTGAAAAGTATATATTTTATAAACCAAAATCTTTGTCCAAGTTGTCTACTAACACAAAAGTGCAAAAGTTGCATTACTACGCTGACATTTTTTGTTGTGACTAGAAAATGACAGTGATATACTTCGGCAACAATTGTTGCCGGTGGGGCAAAATACACACTGTAGTATGAAGTAGAGGAGATCAACATCCATATTTTATGATCATTTTGTCAGTAGACCTCATACATTTGATGTCATTTTCTTTATTTTCAATTATGATATCCTTTAAAATAATTTAATTCATAACTTTTCAAACTATATGACACACAGTATATAAAACTTACGGCCCATGCACTGGACAATTTTACGTGTGCATGATAAACTTCATATGCATTTTTTGCCGATGTCCCTTCAGTGGCTCTGAAATCATAAACATTTACATTCATAATCTTTTTATGGTCATAAATATTATTCCCCTGGATGTGGAGGACATATAAACATGGGTATGTAATTTGTAACTTAAGCTTTCAGATAGCTGTAACAGATTTCAAAAGCAGGACTAATTGACACACTCGCCTTCTGTCCAAATTAAATTAAATTACAGAATTTAAAGAAATTCATTTAGTTTGGTTATGTTACCTGGTGCAAGATTAAAATAATCATAAAAAAATGAATCAGCTTGCTGAAAACAAATGAAATACTGAGTTATTGACCCTGTTTGCTTTTCATATTATTATTTAATCTAATTTAATTTTAGTTATTTTTTATTTCATTTACTACCCTCCATTTCTTCTTCTTCTGCCCCCTTTTCCCCTCTTCTTGTTTAATATCTGTAAGTTCTCTTTTTATTTTTTCTCTGCACCCTTTCCATAAATTTAAAAAATGAATAAAAATAATCTAAAAAATGTATCAGCACAGTACAGGGAAGGGCCCCAATGACTGGGTTTGCCTTGGGCCCCCATATGACTAGATCCGCCCCTGCAACAATGTTAAGACAGCCAATGGGTTTTGTTGAAGTAGGTGAAATGAGAACAGAGAAGAAAGCATGTTAGAATTAGAGGACATGATCCTCTTGCTGGGCCGAGGATGGAGTGAGTGTCGGGGTGATGCTGTGAAGTGTGTGAGCAGCACTCGTTAGCTCCCTGAAAGAAGGCTTCTCTTCTCCCCTTCGGTGTGGCCCGTCTGTGAGGGGTGGGTGGGAGTCATAGGAATGCGTGGCTCTTTGAGGATGGAGGGGCGGCCCTTAAAAGGGCCTTTTGGTTTGCTGGTGAACCGGGGGACGGTGGAGGAGCGTTTAACCGCCGAAGCCGTACAGGGTGCGGCCCTGCCTCTTGAGAGCGTACACCACATCCATGGCGGTGACGGTCTTTCTCTTGGCGTGCTCGGTGTAGGTGACAGCGTCACGGATGACGTTCTCCAGGAAGACCTTGAGCACACCGCGGGTCTCCTCGTAGATCAGACCGGAGATACGCTTGACTCCGCCACGGCGGGCCAAACGGCGGATGGCGGGCTTGGTGATGTCCTGGATGTTGTCGCGGAGCACCTTCCGATGACGCTTGGCGCCTCCTTTTCCGAGTCCTTTGCCTCCCTTTCTTTCTTTCTTTCTTTTTTTTTTTTTTAACACTCCGATTAACCACAGTACATTTCTTTTTCTCTTTTTATTTTTTGTACATTTCCACTCAATTGAATGGTCGTGGTTTTGTATCGTCATCGTCATCGTCTTTTTTTTTTTTTTTTTTCCTCCTCTGCATTTTTTTTATGGGAGGTGATAAATACAACAAACTTTATTAGTAGCATTTAAAAGAAAGAAAAACAAGCGTTGTAAAATATCAAACAATTATTCAAAGCATTGAAATAAATTAGAACAATCAAAGGAAAGACAAGCGAAATATGACAGACAGTAATTCACATCACTAACCTTACCTCGATGACACAGTAATTACATTTTCAAAATGTCCCAGGGTAGGGGGCTGTTGATCTTCTTGTCCATGTTTTTTTTTTCTCCTGAGAAAACAAATAATATTTTTAAATACAGAGTCGCTGTTTATTATATTTTGGTGGATTACTGATTTTGCTCTTGTTTTCCAGATGTGTGTATTTATCACACACGTTATTAACCAGAACAGACGTCTCGTGTCATCAGGGAAAGATTCTTTAAATAAACCATACATTACAGATTCAAAATTAATATCAACATTAAAACCCACATTTGCCATTTTCTGTCTTATTTCTTTAGTTCTGTTTAGTCATTTAGTTGTTTATTTTTGAATATAAACAAATCTTTTATTCTGCGTTTTAATAATTCCCATAGGTCTAAATCGTTATGTACCAAAACCCTCAGATCAATTATTTTCTTTATTTCACTTTTCAATTCTTGTATTATATTATATCTAGTTCTTTTAAACATGTTACATTTAATTACCAAAAGCCTTTTTTTTTTTTTCATTGCTATTACATTGAAGTTTTGTTCTTACCAAAAGGTGAAAATGTGTATAAATGGTTTTATAATTAATTGGACTTGAATATATTTATATATGTATATATATATATATATATATATATATATATATATATATATATATATATATATATATATATATATTAGTTTATTTTTTTATCAAATCTAGTGTATCCTATACTTTGAGGTTTAAGGTATCTAAATGCATCAGTTAAAGAGGCATTTTCACATATTTCATTTAGTATTTTTCCTCCTCTAGATAATTTGAACTTTGTTGCAGCAATTTTATCATTTGCATTTGTAATTGTGTTAAAGTCAACACATACAATTATATGATACCCCACATTAATTAAACTTTCTAATTTTCTAAAAATTTGCAATTTACTGGCCTTGGTAGGCGCAGTATAAATATTAATAATTTTAAATTTTTGATTTAGATAAAAACAATCTACCATCAAAAGTCTTCCAGGTACTATGACTCGTATTTTGGTGATGGTGGCGTCAGAATAGAAAAATATTCCGACTCCATCTGCAGTGCTTTCTCCGATAGAGATGGTAGCTGGCCCTTTAGTCCACTGTTATACTGCTTCAACCTCCGTGTTCATTGTAAGTCTCAGTTCTTGAAGACACAAAATGACTAAATTTGCGTTTAAAAGATAATTTATTTTAAGTGATCTAAAATTGTTTGACTTTATTCCTCCTAAATTAAAAGAGCCTACATTAATAGAACACATATGGAGGGTTAAGCAGCTATTTTGGGCTTTTCCTATTGTTCCTCCTTTTTTTCTTTTTTGTGTACCCTGTTGGTAGTGTAGCGCTCTTCCCTCTGCTCACGGAAACCAGGGATTCAGGCAGGAGCTCCTGGGGAAAAGAAGAAAGAGAGATGGGGGAGAGGGACTGCTCCTGACTCGCAGCTTCAGCAGAGAAGGACCGAGGTGAGCTGGACTGGCAATTAAAGAAAGTGTGGCCAGTGTTCTCCCTGCAATATTCTCCATGGGCCATCTAATGTAATATCTATTCCCCCTAATCCATTGCTGAACCTCTGACGCCAGCCCCCTCTCAGGGACGTGAGGGCGGGCTCCGGCTCTGCTCGCAGGGGGCGCTGGAGCTCCAACAGGCGGCCAGAAGGGGAGGAAAAAGCCTTCACTCACGTCCTCACTGAGGGAAGAAAGACGGCCAACTCCCTCCGAGCCCTATCATTCAGCTTTAACAGCCTAATTTGTAAAGATGTCCGGAAGAGGAAAGGGAGGCAAAGGACTCGGAAAAGGAGGCGCCAAGCGTCATCGCAAGGTGCTCCGCGACAACATCCAGGGCATCACCAAGCCCGCCATCCGCCGTTTGGCCCGCCGTGGCGGAGTCAAGCGTATCTCTGGTCTGATCTACGAGGAGACCCGCGGTGTGCTCAAGGTCTTCCTGGAGAACGTCATCCGTGACGCCGTCACCTACACCGAGCACGCCAAGAGAAAGACCGTCACCGCCATGGATGTGGTGTACGCTCTCAAGAGGCAGGGTTGCACCCTGTACGGCTTCGGCGGTTAAAAGCTCCTCCACCGTCCCCCGGTTCACCAGCAAACCAAAAGGCCCTTTTAAGGGCCGCCCCACTCCATCCCCTCAAAGAGCCACGCATTCCTATGACTCTCACTCAATCCCCGACACAGCAGCTGCTCACAACCACTCACACAAGGGGACACAAGTCTCTTCTGTCCCCACCTTTTGTGTCTCTGCCCGCCGACCACTCGATCCACGGCGACTCCCCGCAAAAAACAAGAATTAATAATATAGACTTATCCAGCACCCCGGCAACCATCGTGCTGCGTCTCGGCACACTCCCCGGTTGTCCCATGCTCACCCCTCACAGACGGGCCACACCGGAGGGGAGAAGAGAAGCCTTCTTTCAGGGAGCTAACGAGTGCTGCTCACACACTTCACAGCATCACCCCGACACTCACTCCATCCTCGGCCCAGCAAGAGGATCATGTCCTGTATTTCTAACATGCTTTCTTCTCTGTTCTCATTTCACCTACTTCAACAAAACCCATTGGCTGCCTTAACATTGTTGCAGGGGCGGATCTAGTCATATGGGGGCCCAAGGCAAACCGGTCAGGGGACAAAAGTATAATCCGTTTTTCTGTCAATACCAATGAACAGAAAAAGTGAAAATGGAGACTTTTTTCTTTTTTTGTTTTCTAACAAAAAAAACGTTTTTTCCATTTTGAATTGAAAAAGGAAAAACGAAACCAACACAATCAAATTACGGCCGAATTTTGTTTTTTGGACTTTCCTTTTTCGTTTTTCGTTTCAGGTCTCAAAACGAGAAAACGGAAGAGCGCGATCATAGTTAAACTGGACTCCCTACCAAAATAAAAGCCTTCCTGATAAATGGGTAATAAAAGATAAATTACGTTAAATGGCGCTTTTATTTTTGTACAGTGTTTATTATGTACACTGCTATGATAATCTTAGTAATAATAATAATAAATATAATAATAATAATAATCATGATAATGTCCATTAGAGACAATAAGAGACATTTAATGGCAAGCAAGCAGGAATGCTTCTGGTGCCTTGAGTTTAGATAAAAACACTTACAGTTGTGTTGTATTTTTAAGACTTTATGTCTTATTCTTAGTTAATTTTGCTTATTGTTTTTTTGGAGTTGGAGGATAATTTCTTTAAACCAGCAAAACCAGAAAGACATTGTCTTTTTTAAAGAAAATCTATCATATTCCAAGACTTTTTTGACAAAGTGAAAAACATGTTAATTCTTAAATTAAGTAAAATCATTCTTGAAATAAGCTAAATAATAAAGACTAAAGACACTAAATCAAAAAGCAGAACACAAAATTTAAGTGAAGTTTTCTTAAAACATAACTTTTCTATGCTTGTAATAAGCAAACTTTTCTCAAATTCAGGGCAATTTTATCTAGTTTAGTTTAGTTTAGTTTATCTAGTTTCAAGACAGATTCCATCTAGATTTATAAGCTAGTTTTAAGAATTCTAGCCAAGCAAAATTTGCTTACCCCTTTGGCAGATTTTTTGCTCAAAACAAAAAAAGAAAATTGTAACAAATTTAAGGATATTTTGCTTATTTTTAGTAGCGCCATTTTTGCAGTGTAGTCTGTCAGAGCTTTTACTGTGATGCAAAAGTTTTTGTTTCATCTGTGCATGAAGGAGAATTACAGGAATGTAGAACGTACAAGTATGCAACAAGTAAACTAGCTTCAAACTAGACTCAAAAAATATTAATTTTTACCTCATAAAAGTGCACCTATAGTATACTTCAGTTAACTAAAATGTGGATTAGAAATACATGACTAGTATTTTTGTAGGATTTAGATGGGTATACTTGGAAGTGTACTTGGGAGTGTATTTTGTAAACTAAAAAAGTTCCAATTTCATTAAAAAAAAGTATTACATTCCTATACTTTCTGGTGCACTAAGTACATGGTCCATCTTGCTATACTTAAACTCAAGCATACTTAATAAAATAAACTTCAAGTATATTCTTTTTTGCTAAAGGTGAAGAGCTATCTGTCTCTCCTGAAATTTTTCCAAAAGACAGAGCAGTGGAAGCCAGCCATAATCATGTATTAATATACAGTCCTGATCAAAGTCTTCAGATCAGTAGCACTTTGAAAAAGTAATTTATTGAAAACAACAAGTAAACTGAAATAGGCTGTTTATCATCTGATCAAAAGTTTAAGACCATGGATCAAAAAATTACAAAAACCTCTCCAAACCAGAACAAACATTTTTCTCAGTAGGACTCAGTAATGAGTAACTCCACCGTTCTTGTTAATCACTTCATAAATTCATTTGAGCATGCTTGATGCGAGTGTTTCCAGGAAGCTTTTGGGAACATTGCTCCAAGTGGTGAAGATGGCTTCACGAAGGGCATCAACTGTCTGGAACTGATGGCCATTTTTATAACTTCCCTTGACCTCCATCCCCAAATGTTCTCTGTGGGATTTAAATCAGGGGAACATGCGGGATGGTCCAAAAGAGTGATGTTATTCTCCCTGAAGAAGTCCTTGGTCAAGCGAGCATTGTGAACTGCAGCGTTGTCCTGTTGAAAAACCCAGCTGTTACCACACAGGACGAGGGCCCTCAGTCATGAGGATGCCGCTGCAACATCTGCACGTAACCAGCCGCCGTTTGACGACCCTGCACCACCTGAAGCTCCAGTGTTCACTGAATGAAAAAGCACCCAGATCATGATGGACCCTCCTCCACTGTGCCTTGTCATGCCAGGAGTGTTGAAGCCATCTGGACCGTCAAGGTTACATTTTTTCTCATCAGAGAATAAAACTTTTTTCCACCTTTCAATGTCCCATGTTTGATGCTCCCTGGCAAAGTCTAAACGGGCAGTTTTGTGGCGTTGAAGGAGACGAGGTCTTTTGAATTTGTTTTTGTTTTTGAAACCCTTTTCCCGCAGATGCCGTCTGATGGTTATTGTGCTGCAGTCGGCACCAATAAGGGCCTTAATTTGGGTCGAGGACCGCCCTGTGTCTTGACGGACAGCCAATCGGATCCTCTGGCTCAGTGCAGTGTAAATAAGCGGTGTAATTTTTTTGGGTCTATCACTTGACTTTTTTGTTCCATAATGCTCAGGATCTTTCAAAAAATGTAGAATGACTGTCTTACTGTGTCCAACCTCAGCAGCAATGGCACGCTGCAAGAGGCCTTGCTTATTCAGCTCGACGATCCGACCACGTTCAAGAAGAGAAAGCTTCTTAGCTTTAGCCATCAGGAGGGCATGACCGTGTGAATGCCTGACAGAAAATGAACATTTTGAGCAGATTTTGGCTTTAATAGCCTGTGGTCTTGAACTTTTGATCAGCAGATAAACAGCCTATTTCCGTTTACTTGTTGTTTTCAATAAATTACTTTTTCAAAGTGCTTTTTGTCACACTCCCCCTTCTTGCTTTTGCATATTGTAGCTCTATTTAAAAACTCATTAAGGTCCAAATGTGCAAAATGCATATTCTAGCAATTTTTCAACTGGTCTTAAGATTTTGATCAGGACTGTAATACAATGGGTCAGAATACAGTATAAATGTTATCAAATGTAAGAAATAACCATTCAAATTATTTCCCGGGGTCAGAATTGTATGGCAGATGTTGTTCATTTGTCTTTGTATGTTGTTTACTCCCAAAGTTATGCCTATGTTTGCACATCATTTCTATTTGTAAGTTTTGGGCTAACTATGGTAAAGGGTTAAAAATGAATGCTTTTGGACATAGTTTCAGCTTGGCACTCACTATAATCTTTAAATAGACACTTAAAGGATTAAGAAAAGACTGGTGGTGAATAAAAGTCAACCTGTGAGCTTGAAAAAATGAAAAGATAGATGGTCACACAGGCATTTTGGCCATTTTTTTCCTGTTTTTGACCAGAAATAGAGTCTAAATGTCATCAAATGTCAAAAATAACTATTCCAATGATTTCCTTGGGTCAAAATTATGTGAGAAAATGTATTGGTTTGTCTATGTATGTTGTTTACATCAAAAGTTATGCCTATTTCTACATCATATTTCAATTTTTAATTTTTTTGGGTTGGATGCAATGAAGCACAAAAAAAGCCTTTGACACCCTATTTCAGCTTGGTAACCACCAGATTCTGAAAATAGACACTCTAAGGAGTCAAAAAAAAATCAGCTGGCGAACAAAAATCCGAGAGTGTGGCGTGGACCCCCCTTTCCATCTGGACTATATGGAAGGGGAAGAACGACATCAACGCAAATGATGTCACTCTCTCTAAATTTTGCCCAAAACAACCATCAGAGGTTAAATTAACTAGAATACACGTGGGCTACTGAGTGTCGTGATTGGGAAAAGTAAACGATCCATCCGTCTGTCCGTCGGTCCATCCAGCTTCTACCGCTTAAGCCCCTTCACACACGCCCAGCGTAACCGCCTCACCGCTTCTCTGCGGCGGAGGCCCTGAAATGCAGAGCGTTTTTCAAAGCGGCTCCTGCCGCCGCGGTATGAGCATGGGGTAACAGGCGGCAGTGACGTAGAGCTGATTTGGCGGACGTCCTTCACAACACTCCCTTCTCAAAAACACGCACCCCCAAGTAGTACCTGTTTACTGTATACTATGTGGGACACGATTCTGTCAGCAAGAGAATCCCTCCTATTCAGATAATTAGCTCCTCCATTGCTCGTTTTGCCCCGCGAAGCCTGCTATTTCCGGGTTTTGTACTTCCTTCGATGTGATTGGCTGTTCCCACGCGGCTGCCGCCCTAAAGTTCAACACGCTGGACTCCGGGCGGCAGGGGAAAATCTGTGCGCGTTCACGTGGGCGGCAACCGCTTCTGGGTCCTACCGCCGCGGCCAAAACCGCTTGCTGTCTGCCGCCCATCCCTCATTAAAATGACTGGAGGCGGCGCGTTGCCGCGCGGCGGTGTGAAGCCCCCTTTAGGCGTTCTCGGGTCAGCTGACAGACAGTCCCTCGATTGAGTGCTGGATATTCCTATGAATTGGCTCATACTGCCATCTATTGGGCGAAAGGGAGAAAACGTTCTGTTCGAGCCACCTCATCTGGCTCTTCTCAACGAGGAGAGCAGCGTGGATGAGCATCGGTTCTACTCCAAGCTCCTCCCGGACGACCGAGCTTCTCACCCCGTCTCTGAAAAAAGCCCAGCCATCCTGCAGAGAAAGTTAATTTGGCTGCTTGTACCCGCGATCTTGTCAGGTAGATAGATAGTTGTTTTCAGTCCCAGGGTAGGTTAATGTCGCCCATCAGCACAGGCCATGCAGCTGGCATGTCACAAAGTTAAAATGACACACGTATTTCATGATCAAAAGCCATATCATCAACACTTTTCACGATGGAGAACTGACTCGTAGCCAAGCATTAAATGTCTCTTATTGTCTCTAATGGACATTATTATTATTATTATTATTATTATTATTATTATTATTATTATTATTATATTTATTATTATATTTATTATTATTATTACTAAGATTATCATAGCAGTGTATATAATAAACACTGTACAAAAATAAAAGCGCCGTTGAACATAATTTATCTCTTATTACCCATTTATCGTGAATGCTTTTATTTTGGTAGGGAGTCCAGTTTAACTATGATCGCGCTCTTCCGTTTTCTTGTTTTGAGACCTGAAACGAAAAAACGAAAAAGGAAAGTCCAAAAAACGAAACTCGGCCGTAATTTGATTGTGTTGGTTTCGTTTTTCCTTTTTCAATTCAAAAAGGAAAAAAAAAAACTTTTTTTCGTTTTTGTTAGAGAACGAAAAAAAGAAAAAAGTCTCCATTTTCGCTTTTTCTGTTCATTGGTATTGACAGAAAAACGGATTATACTTTTGTCCCCTGACCCAAACCCAGTCATTGGGGCCCTTCCCTGTACTGTGCTGATACATTTTTTAAATTATTTTTATTCATTTTTCCAACTTATGGAATGGGTGCAGAGAAAAAATAAAAAGGGAACTTTCAGATATCAAACAAGAAGAGGGGAAAAGGGGGCAGAAGAAGAAGAAATGGAGGGTAGTAAATGAAATAAAACATAACTAAAATTAAATTAGATTAAATAATAATATGAAAAGCAAACAGGGTCAATAACTCAGTATTTCATAACCAAACTAAATGAATTTCTTTAAATTCTGTAATTTAATTTAATTTGGACAGAAGGCAAGTGTGTTAATTTGTCCTGCTTTTGAAATCTGTTACAGCTATCTGAAAGCTTAAGTTACAAGTTACATACCCATGTTTATATGTCCTCCACATCCAGAGAATAATATTTATGACCATAAAAAGATTATGAATCTAAATGTTTATGATTTCAGAGCCACTGAAGGGACATCGACAAAAAATGCATAAGAAGTTTATCATGCACACGCAAAATTGTCCAGTGCATGGGCCGTAAGCTTTATATACTATGTGTCATATAGTTTGAAAAGTTATGAATTAAATTATTTTAAAGAATATCATAATATAAAATAAAGAAAATGACATCAAATGTATGAGGTCTACTGACAAAATGATCATAAAATATGGATGTTGATCTCCTCTACTTCATACTACATTGTTTAAATTAAGACTAAAATAAGAATAACTGCTCTGAATCAAAGAAAACTTTAATAATACATTTTTGTGAGATGTTTGGGGGCCCCTGGACATCTTGGGGCCCCAGGCAATTGCCTGTGTTTGCCTAATGGTAAGTACGCCCCTGCATTGTTGTTTACATTTTTATTATAACCATTTTTGTTAACCTTGTTTTTATTAGTAGTTTTATTGTCATTATAAGTACTTTTATTGTTATTATTATTGTTGTTGTAGTTAATATTATTATTTTTCACACACTGGATTGAAAATTTCAATAAATTTCCGCCCACCGTTAAATACAAAACCAAAAGCTCAAAGTTACACAGACATGACATGAATGACATTTTGCATTTATCATATTAAATCATTTACCCACACCAAACAGAATTCCCTCCTACAGTTAAAGTGCATGTCACAAAACGCTGATTACCCAGTTGGTCGACATAACCACTGAAAGCTCAGCTACTATAACAGTACATTAGCACAACTTCTACATGTGCTTGTTCAAAACCTGGCAGGGCCTTCCACCATAACTAAGTTCTTCTCTCTGTCTTTTCAAACATTGCAAGTCATTACAAATGGAGATTAAAAACAAAAAAAGAAAAGTCTTACATTTTAAAATATTCTGCAGAAATAATTTGTATAATTTGATTTTGTAATCTGATTCATTTCCCATTCCTAACCACTCCACTACTACTTCTACTTCTACTACTAGGACAAATGAATTGAAGATGAAGGGCAAATTGATATTCCAAGAGAAGCAGGCGGATGATGAACAATTCAGTGAGGGCTTTGAGAGCAGGATGGGGATCAAACATCACAATGTGTTTATTCAACTCTTCTCTGTCATTTTTCCAGCCATAGGTGTATGACCTGGAGTAAGAATGAGGGTTTCAAAACAATACAATAAAGTTCAACTGGGGGAAAAAGTAGACACAAATGTGTCCAGGCTGCCATCTTTTATTTTCACATCAGTGCCATTGTCTGTCTGTGCAAGGAAAAACAACCCACTGGTCCAGGCCTCGGGGACAGTCTGCTCATGGGTGCAGGATAGCTCCCCATTCAAGACTGAGACTGAACTCCGGTGTGTGCGACGGTGGGCCTCACGGGGAAGAAGGCAGGAGACACTTTATGCAGTTCAAAGAACAGCAGCGGAGTAATAGTACAGTTTCAGCTGATTCACGACGGCTGGTGCTCATATCTTACAGAAGCAACTCGAAGACAAAGCCCCACCCATGTGTCGAGCCAGCAGATTCCCGATTCAGCTTTGGTGGGGATGACAGGGCGCTGAGGCGCGTGAAGGAAGGAGAGAGAGGGGCAACGATGGGGGAGAAAGGCCAACATTTGCCTCTAGAGATAACCCAGTGTTTTAAAGTTAAAACTTTCAGCAAAACTGATGCTCCAAAGCTGTCTTTGTCACGGTGAGGGGCAGCTTCAAAGCCCCCTCCGCCTCTCTCCGCGTGCTTTCTATCGCCACAACCCCCCCGGTTATTTGTCTAAATCTCTCCGCATGTGCTGTCGGTAACACCGCGCTGTCTGCTGCCGTGTGCTTGGTGTGCTTTGTCGGGCTTCACGCGGGCCACCTGGTTCTTTTTTAATCACGAGAAGTGCCCGCACCTGCGAGGAGCCAAGCTGTCCCGAAGCACGGCCTCGTCCGCTGTCGGTGTGTTTGCGGCCCTCTGAAAAACGAGATTTTACTGCGGAGAGAGGGCGAGCCGAGGGCCCATTCAGCCCCGGTCCCCTCCGGTAACGTCTGTGTGACCAGGAAAAGACGTTTCAACCGAGCCCACGAGCATTTTTGACCGCTTTGCGCAGAGAAATGTTCCGCCGAAGCCGGGAGCTGGCTTTCCCGCGGTGATGTTTCGGCCACTTTTCTGTTCCGTGTGAGCAGAGTCGAGAGCGGCTCGGAGCTCGGACTGAGCCCGGGCTCGAGAGCACAGAGTGCCCTGTCCGTTCCCATCGCCCACGGACCTCTGTGGGACCCCCGCGCCCGGTTTGGACACTTTGATCCACGGAGAGAAAACACAAAGTGTGGCCCTGTGGAGAGCGAGCAGAGGAGCAGGTCAGGCGGTTGAGTCTCCACGGTTCTCATGGCGGGTTGAAAGCCGTCCCCCTCCGCCCCGCAGCCTCCATCTCTCTGTGACTCTCCAGTGATTCAGTCTCGCGCGCAGCACTCTCAGATCTCTCAGCGAAATTATGGCAGAAGTCGCCCCAGCCCCGGCCGCCGCCCCGTAAAAGCACCCAAGAAGAAGGCCTCCAAGCCCAAGAAGAGCGGGCCCAGCGCCAACGAGCTCATCCTGAAGGCCGTCGCCGCCTCCAAGGAGCGCAGCGGAGTGTCCCTGGCCGCCCTCAAGAAGGCCCTGGCAGCAGGAGGCTACGATGTGGAGAAGAACAAGGCCAGCGTCAAGACCGCACACAAGAGCCTGGTGGCCAAGGCTCCCCTGACCCAGGCCAAGGGGGCAGGAGCCTCCGGCTCATTCAAGATGAGCAAGAAGGCGGCCGAGAAGAAGGTCAAGAAGCCCGCAAAGAAGGCAGCCGCCAAGGCCAAGAAGCCAGCTGCAAAGAAGCCCGCAGCTGCCAAGAAGCCCAAGAAGGTGGCAGCTAAGAAGCCAGCAGTTGCAAAGAAGTCCCCCAAGAAGGCCAAGAAATCCGCAGCAGCTAAGAAGGCAGCCAAGAGCCCCAAGAAGCCTGCCAAGAGCCCCAAGAAGGCAGCCAAGAAACCAGGCCAAGAAAGCTCCAGCAAAGAAGGCAGCCAAGCCCAAAGCCAAGAAGGCCGCACCCAAGAAGAAGTAAACTTTCTCAGCACCCACGGGATCCATCGTCCTTCTCAGCCAAAGGCTCTTTTAAACCACCCCACAACCTCCACCATAGAGCAACAATTTCCTCCCTACACACACACACACGTACTCTGCCAGTTTACACATGCCCACGCAGTGTTGCCCCATCCCAGCAATAACACTGGCGTCTGTTGTAGGGTTAGAGCCACGCTCATGTTCCAAACCACAAACCCTTAAAGTCACTGCTCACAGGGACCTGCTGCTCATCACAGGGTGGTTCAGCTGGTGACAACACTAATGTATCCCCTCCACTTTTCACTATAAGCAGCAGTAGTGTAGTCATTGTGTTCATGTTGTGTTGTTTCATTATTAAGATATCTATATAGATTTTTTTATATTTTTCAAATTATATTATTTAGCTGTCCTTTGCTTATACTGCTGATTGCCTCTGTTGTCCTCTGCTGGACGTAGGGGGCAGGGGGAGAAGAGGGAGAAAAAGGCGCTAAGAGGACACTTTTGGCGGCCACTCTCTGAATAAGTCAGCGTCCAATGAGCAGCGGGGAACCGTGAGGAGTTTCTCCTCGGACATCCAACCAGAACCCCCTCTTAGGCTCCGCGGTTACAGTGTAACAATTGATGGCTACTAATCGACAATTTGTAGCGGCAAAGGGCAGCAGAGTTTCGCTGGTCGAATGTAATATGTGGCTGTCGGTGAGGGATTGAGCAGCCTGCCCTTAATCTGAGGTGTGCTGCGTTGGACCCTGTGCGTTGAATGATTTGAATCAGGAAGATCTTTCTTTAAGTGCGTGTGTGTGAGACAGACAGTGAGAGAGAGAAAAAAAGAGACTGTCATGGATACACTGTAGTGTTTTGTGAGCAGCAGCAGGTGTCAGACATTCAGTGTGACGTGTTTTTCGTGGACACAGAGTGGGGTAGGAACAATAGTTACATATTGTAACTCCAGATTCTATGTGTATAGGCGCAGCCCTTTAAGGCTATCGCTAGTGGGTTTACCCTCGCGCGCCAGCGCAGCACTGAAAAAACTTGGTCTACGCCCACCCACGTGATGGGCCTCTCCCGCGCCACCTGCCTATAAATGGCCGCGGGCTCATAATATCTGCTCCCGATAACAGCCTTTTTCTTCAGCCGATAAAGGGAACCAGTGAGGCCCATAGCTTAAAGGGCTGCGCCTATACTCATAGAATCTGGAGTTACAATACGTAACTATCGTTCTATTTCGTATAGGCTTCGCCCTTTAAGGCTATCGCTAGTGGGTTAAAGGCGAAGCAGGATGTAGTCTATGCCTCACTGGGTCCTCATCCGAAGAATCCCAACAACAAGGCTAGCAACAATAAACTCAGGCTCGCACACAAGCTCATTCACAGAATTCTGTATAAGAGAACATCTGTGCCCTGTATGCGCATATGTGCGCAACCAACTGCCTGATGATGTGTTTCCTTATCAGCCTCCAGATAATGAATACTCATAATCCATAAGGGCTGACTCTGCCAGTCTGTTGCTGAAAAGCAGAGAAGACGGCCGTTACGCATTGTAACAGTCAAACAATGAACAGAACAGACCCAATAACACATCTGTCTCATCCAAGACCAGAATAATCAATTCATGTCCTTACCTATCACTCTGACAGGATTCCCAGCACAGAGTGAGACATGGAGAAGAGGGAGACATCCCTCAAATAAAACCGAACAAATGAACATGGGGAAGACCAAGATGCTGCAGCGCAAATATCTTCCACTGACATCCCACCGTGCAAAGCCACGGAGGAAGAAATTCCTCTCGTAGAGTGCGCTCTGATGCGCTCCGGGGGAACAGAGCCAGATGAGACATAAGCTTGTGAAATAGCCTCACACAGCCAATGTGACAGGCGCTGAGCAGAGAGAGGGCGCCCCTGCGAATGCTCTCTGTAATGCACAAATAAGCGCTGAGAGTGACGCACTGTGGCTGTGCGCTCCACATAACATGACAGAGCGCGCACGGGGCAAAGGAGGTGTGATGTAGCCTCCTCCTCGGAGCCATGCGGAGGAGGAAAAAAACCCTCCAACTTAATAACTCTTGATCTAAAAGAGCTATTGATGTTCTTAGGCATGTAAGAAGGATTAGGTCGTAAAACAGCCGAGCTGCCATCTCCCTGAATGCGCAGGCAAGATGGAGCGACAGAGGGCTGACAAATCACTCACTCTCTTAGCTGACGTCAGAGCCAAAAGCAGAGCTGTTTTGAGTGATAAAAACTTTAGTGAGATTTGAGTCAATGGTTCAAACGGAGCCTTGCTCAACGCCCGTAACACCAGAGATAAATCCCACTGAGGAGCAAAAGAACGAGAAATCGGTCTGTCTCTCCTCACGCCTTTGAGAAGCGTTTCATCAACGGGTGACTAAACACAGATCTGTCACCAAAACCTTCATGACAAGCTGAGATCGCAGCTGCATAAGTTTTAACCGTGCTAAAAGCCAATCCTCTGTCCATGAGGAGCTGGAGGAAAGACAGCACGCGAGGCAGGGGACAGGTCACTGGGTCCCAGCCTGACTCCATGCACCACCGCTGAAAAGCTGCCCATTTCGCCGAGTACGCTGCTCTTGTGGATGCAGCTCTCGCGCCCTGGATAGTGCGCACGACCCCAGGCGAGAGTCCGAGCCTCTCTAAGCACTCTCTTTCAGCGGCCAGGCCCACAGACGCTGACCTATCACTGGGAAACTCCTGATCGTTCCCCCTGCTTGGGAGAGAGCATCCCCCGTCACGGGATCGTCCATGGCAGGCCCACTAGCAGGCGCTGTAACCATGGAAACCATGACGCTCCCGTGCGCTCCGGAGCTATGAGAATAGCTGACAGCTGCTCTTCCTGGATCCTCCTCAGAAAACGAGGGATCAGAGGGCGGAAAAGCGTAAAGAAGCTTTTTGGGCCAGGGGTGGTGTGAGAACGCATCCATCCCCAGAGGGGGGTTGTCTCGTGCGCTCAGAGAAAACCACAGAGCACACTGAGTGTTTTCTCGTGTTGCGAACACGTCCACCTCTGCCTGCCCGAACATCGACCAAATCTGAGACACCAGCTCGGGGTGCAGACTCCAGTCTCTTGCCTGGGGACCCCCCCTCGACATGATATCCGCCCCCCCTGTTTAGCACACCAGGAATGTACACCGCTCTGATAGAGAGGAGGTGTTTGTGCGCCCAACATAGCAGCTTCCTGGCTATGTCCAACCGCTGCACTGAGCGCACACCGCCCTTACGGTTTATATAAGCTGCTGATACTTTGTTGTCCCTGTGGATCAGAACATGTTGTTTCCCCTAATAGCTGAGCGAAGTGCTGAATCACTTTCCACACTGTCAGAAGCTCCAACACATTTATGTGGAGAGACATGTGAGCTGGCCACTGCCCCCCCACTACCTGAAAGGGGCCCGTGCCCCCCCACGCCCCGAGACAAGCATCCGTGAACATAGAGACGTGACACGATGCCCTCCCTAACGGGACCCCCGACCTCAGAACCTCGGGGTCCCTCCAGTGAGCCAAATCGGGCAACACTGAGGGGGGGACTACAACCATGCGTCTTCGCTGACGCACCGGGTCGATGCGGAGACGGATGAACCATCTCTGTAGCCGTCTCATGTGAAGTAATCCCAACGGAACAACCACATGAGCCGCTGACATTGTGCCGAGCAGCCGCATAATAGAGACTGCTGTCACCACCCTGCCGGGGACAACTCGTCTGAGGAGGGACGTCAGAGCCAGCGATCTCTCCTGAGATAGCCGCGCCCTCATTGTGGCTGAATTCAGCTCCACTCCCAGATAAATTATCTGCTGAGAAGGAAAAAGTGAGCTCTTTTCCAGGTTGATAGCAAAGCCCAGCTTTGACAGATGGGACACCAACACCTGAGTCTGTGATGCCGCCTCCTCCCTGGACCGAGCCAGCAAAAGCAGGTCGTCCAGGTAAAAAAGGAGAGGGGTCCAGCTGCAGACCTCCACTCTCAGCCGGCCTACGGCTGCTCCAGTGTGAATCGGAAACCGCCTCCAACGTGAGACGGACATGACGTAAATATAAATAACTATATAGCCCCCCTTCACACCGCCCCATTTGGGTGACGGGCGGCAGATGGGAAACATTTAACCGTGGCGGTAGGACAGAGAAGCGGTTGCCGCCCACGTGAGCGCGCACAGATTTTGTCATAGAAATCATATACGTGTAATATAACATATACGTATAAAATAGGTATAATAGCATCAGGAAAGGACCCAGATAGCAAAGAGAGACTGGGCCGGATCGGGGCCGAATCTATCGTGAAATCCGGCCCAGATCCGGGTACCGGATCTGGTCCAGTGTCTAGACGCACGATGGCCCCAAACCGGCCCACATCCCAATTACAGATCAGGCCCAGATCAGTCCCAGAACTGGTCCAGTTCTGATTTAAAAGCCTCATATTTGTCCCAGATACGGTCCAGATGCAGGATCTCCCTCAGAAAAAGCCTCATATCCAGATTCGGCCCAGATCCATGAATAAGCTCCAGATCAGCTCTGACCCAGCTCAATTTCACAGCACATATTTACTGCATACCAATTAATTAAAAACATTTGATGTTTTTTGAGTGGCTTCATTTTTTTCAATGCTGTAAAAACCCTGCACTGAATGACTGATGGCTGAATTGTAGAGGGGCATGCAGACAGATGAAGTCAGTGAAACAGGCTAATGCTCAATCAAGCAAAAATGCAGACACTGCAGACTGTATTTTTTGACAATATATTTTGAAATTCAAGTGAAGTTCATAGACATATAAGCAATAATAAAACCATTAACCATGACTTCTTTAAAAGTGAGGTAAACAAACAAGAATAACCTGGGTATGCTGGGAGGATCCTGAAAGGAAAACATCAAAATTTCCGTTGTTTTGGTGTCTTACCTCAGTCCCCAGTCCATAACAAGCAGGTAGAGACCATTCTCTTGACCATGCGTGTAGTAGGTGTTTTGAGGGATTTCCAACCAAAGCCGCTAGCTTAGCATGGCTCCACACAGAGAGTGTATGGGCAGACTCCCTGTTATTGATTGCAGAATGGAACGTTATCTGTTTTTAAACCAAAAATAGATTTTTATGCATTTTTAAAAGAAATACTTTAAAAGCTAAGCTCGCTCTTGCATGCACAAACCTTGTTGACCCTCTCCGCTGTGTTTTGCACATGCACGGTGTAGTTTAGCCGAAAGTATTTATTTTAAAAATGCGTAAAAATCTAACAGAAAAACAGATGAAGTTGGATCATGCAGTCAATAATACATACTAGTAAAAAAGCACACTGGACCGTTGAGAGTTATCTGATATGCCTGTACACAGAGGCTGGGCGTTACCGTGCAATCCCTGTGTGGAGCCATGCTAAGCTAGCGGCTGGGGTCTTAAGTCCATCATATTACTTGTTACTGGAGAAGAATGTTCTCTACCTGATTGATATGGACTGGGGACTGGGGTAAGACAACAAACTATGAAAATGTTGGAATATTCCTTTAACCATGCACACAAAGTGCATTTCATAAAAATATCAACAACAAGTAAAAAATACAATTAGAATTAAACAAGAAAATATAAGAGCAAATTAAATAAAAATTCACAAATAATACAATAAAAATTATTTTAAGCACAAAAAGTTAAATTAAATTATCAGGATTTTCTCAAAGAGCAATCTACAAAATGAAGAAAACATATCAATCTATCAAGTCAACAAATCAACTCAAAATATATCAGAAATAAAGGCAGGGTATGTAATCTTGTTCAAAGTCATTTTTGTCATACTGGGTGATATGCTCCTTCCATCCTGTGAGTATTCAAAACAACATGAGACTGAAATGGGAGGTAAAAAAATCAGACATCTGTAGCAGCCACAGGACTGTAAAAACCTTGACCAATCAAAAAGAGCGGTCCGCTCTTTTTGAATCAACCAGATGTCTTCAGATCTCATCAAGAGCTAGTGCACACACACACCTCTACTCCCCCTCCTCCCCGCGGGCACACGCAGTACCTCACAAACATGGCGGACGTTCCTCAGCAGGAACACTGTGCTGCAGGAGAATACTTGACACGAGGTACTTTGTTTTATGTCCAAAATGAGTTGAAATAGCCGAGTCTGCTCTCCTCTGAATGTAGGATTCAGCCATGCCGAGTATGTTCATATTTATGTTGTTGCTGTTCATGTTCTTGCTACCTCTCCCTATTTGTTGCTGCCCCAGAAGTTGGGCATTTCCAGACAGCACCTACACACAAGTAAAAACAAAGAATGGTTTTAGCACATTTATCTCATAACTTTGCTCTGCTCTAATAGAGCTATGAATTAGCCACTTACACATCAGTAAGACTTTGGCTCCCAGTTGGTGGAAGGCCCTCTTCCCATTCACCCCTTTCCAGTTGATCTTCTTTGCAACGCTGCGTGAATACAGGCGTGTAAGGATGTTCCACGTCACTTTTTTTGGGTCTGGACCCCCAGTTGCTGCTAAAGCAGAAACCTGGGCAAAGATGTGAAAAACAAGGGGAGATAAGACCATATGAAGTGCAGAGTGAACACCAAAACCCCAATGATACATCAACCCTTTGTAGCTAACCCTGGAATACAAGCAGTTATTGGAAACTATATCTACAAAAACACTAGTTATCAAGTCAAAAAAGGACTGATACAATGTAAAATGAAATGTAAAAGTAATTTGTCTTTTGTATTTTTAACGGATGTTGGTAAGTAGTGGGGTTCTTTATCCATACCAAGTTCTGCTTCCTCCCCCAGAGCAGAATCTGACACCGGTTTGTTGTGGCGGCTCATTTTAGAGAAAGAAAGAAAGAATCAAAAACAGTCTGTGTGGTCAGGGATACCTTGGCTGTACAGACTTGGGGTTCAGTCATGTCCTCAACCTGAAAAATAAGACAAGCATTGGAAATTATGAATTAATGCTCAGTTCAAAAGGTAACTATGAACTGTACAACATAAATACAAATACTTGTCACATGCCAAAAGACTTCTTTTTTTAAACGTATTTTTGGTAAATTTTAAAATTATTTCTTAAGTGGAAGAAAATGGATATAAAGCGACTCTTCTTCCTGACCATGTGACTGTCTGATGTCAAACCAACTATGCAACATACATACTAATATCCTTCACATGCTAAAAGACATCTTTCAGAAATGTTTTTTGTTTTTTAATTACTGTCAGTGGAAAAAATACACCTATAGCTTATTCGAACTGACAATGTGGTTTTCTGATGTCAAACCATGACAACATATATATGTTCAATATACATGTACATGTAGACAATAATATTTCTCACATGCCTCAAGACTTCTTTTTAAAATACATCTTTTGTTTTATTTTTAAATAATTTCAAAATTACATAGATTAATTAGATAAAACACATTTTGCTAAGTTAAAGACCAATTATACAAGAGAAAAATAGATTTTTTACCAATAATGAATGACCCACTGTTTTCCTTGTTATTTAATCTATGATGACTGATTTTGCAAACAAAGTAAATTCTGGGTGTGACTGTCCTTTTGCTGGAAATCCATAAATGGTTTTAGCATAAGTTCTTTCAAGATTTGGTAGGAAAAACTGATATTTTACTTTTTAGATAAAGCATACAGTAACGTGGTGGCTCTTACAGCTCTATCCTAAGAAACACAACATCTTAACAGTTATCATGACCCAAATCTCATAAAGATCATACACTTTAATTTGTTCAGTCTAAAAACATTGCAGTTTGGATGTAAAATTGAATTTAAAAAACATTTTTGTGCAAAGACACTGGAGAAAAATTTTATAAACATCAAATAATAATCCCATAATCACTGGGAGAACACGCACCAGAAATCTCACTATGTTTCTCTGCATAATATTTATATGTTGGATGCTTTCTAGACATCTCAAGTCAAAAGTTTTGTCATAGGTAACCCCCAATTTCTAAGCTAAGGTGACAGGATATGCTGAGATCTTGAGAGAACAGATACTATTTACTTCATACAGCCAAACAGAGTAAAATGAATATATGGAAGTCGTCTGCTCTGGGCCTTTGTACACTAAAGACACATTTGAACCTGATTTTACACGTCCACTGAAAACAGCTCTCAGACCCACTTTTGGACCTTGACCCACAGGTTGAACCACTGCAGCAGTAGACTGGGAGCCTGATCCTTTACAGAGTGGTCTTATGTCAGGGAGAATGAGTGATGCAGGATCATAATGATAAGAGTAAGTCAGTACTAGAGACTGCTCAGGAATGTTGAGTTTTAATTAACCGAGAGGGGACTCCTTTATAAATAATTTTATTCACGTAAACGCGCGTGAGCGCTGAGACACCGTTTAAATTACAGTAAACACACAGAGATTCACGAGCTCTGTCCCGCGCACTGCGCGCGTCTTCATCCTCGTGGAGCCCTAATATTACCATGTTCTCACGAGCGTAAAGTGAATGTTTTATCGAAAACACGGTTCCATTCAGGCGCGCATGTTCTATTCTCACTGATAATCTCTGGTATGTCCCGTCCATCTCCCTTATTCTTCATATTTTCCTTTCTTTCTCTGCTCTGTGAGAGTTGCTTAAACCAGCGAATGTTTCATTCATGTGATGTTCTGTTTAACCTAAGTCAGTGTGTTTTTGTTGACAAATGTGACGGAGTGGATGATTGTGCGGCAATCAGCGTAACTGGTCAGACGTCAGGTTATGAATTTATTTCACACAGTTAGCCATCAAGTCCTGTTGTCCCGTTGTGAGCCCTGGGTTTAGTAAATTCCCCGTTTCATAACATAGAAGACGAATTTAATAATGGGAAAGTGAAAGTTAAAGTAACAAAACCCTGCCGTTTTATCTTCGCTCACTTCGTAGTGGTTATACGGTAATTCGGTGTGGGCTTTTTACATTTTCTCCGCAAAATGCACTGCTGTGAAATAAAAATAAAATAACTGACCGGGGAGAAAGCTCCAGCTAGCTAGCTCATCAACCAGCAGAGCTACCACTTGCTTCGAATTATGAGTCATACTCACTCTCTCTCTTGACATAAACTTTGTTTCAATAGTTGTAAACGTCAGTAGCATTCAGGCTAAGGCCTATTACTTTTACAAACACCTTAAAGAGGGACACTTACCGTTTCTGTCAGGCTGTGATGTAGCAGGGGTGACAGGCAACTGGCAGAAGCAGCCAGGTAATGACGTGAACTGCGATTGAGAGGTGGAGTAGTCCATTGCGTTGGGACAGAACCAGCTTCGTGAAAATGATTTTTTTTTTCCGAAAAGAGCAATTAACGAAACATTTATTGTCTTATTGTTGACCCAAATCACCAGGGTGTTCCTGGTAGGGCATTTTAATTGGCACATTTATTTAATTTTTCATATTTTAAATAATAATGCCCCTGTAATCATAATGGTACAGCCCTCATCGCCGTATTTATGGATTTAATGTGATCTGGCCCAGATCCGACCAGCGCATTACACGCTGATTTGATCTCAGTATTTGGCGCCTTCGGCTCAAGGTCTGTAAAACATATTTGGGCCGAAGCCGGTTTGTCACACACATTGTCATTTCACCTCAGCATTTGGCGCTTTCGGTTGAAGTCTGTATTACATGTCCGGGCCACAACCGTTTGGCACCCACAAACTGAAAGGCCGTTTTACATGTTTTATCATCTTTTATCATCTTTCAGACCAGATCTGGTAAGTCAGTTTAGCCCGTGTGTGCGTTACAGCCGGATCTGGAAGCTTAAAACTGATCCGGCCCAAAGACTCATGCTATCTGGGGAGAAAGTGAAGAGTCCTCATGAAGCCAACAATTTATTTATTATTATTATTTATCTAACCACGCCAAATACATCTCTCAACATCCTGCGTCCTCTCCGGGACAGAAGCACACACACCTCCGCTGCCTTTCTTGGTGGTGCATTCACTGAACCTCGTAATTTTGAACTATACAACTCGTGTATATAACTCATATAACTCACATAACTCATGTACATAACTCATAAAACGATAACACATTTCTCTCCAACATAAACAACCCACCCAATCCAATAGAGTATTATATACTTATGATATACGTATATACTGCCTATACACTTTGCCCTCTTGACACCGAAACTGGCAGCACCTGGCAGCAGCCAATCACATCGAAGGAGGAGAGAATCCGGAAATAGCCGACTTCACGGGTCAAAGCAAACATTAAATGAAC
The DNA here is from genome assembly GCA_036419115.1 of Scarus forsteni. Taxonomy (NCBI): domain Eukaryota; kingdom Metazoa; phylum Chordata; class Actinopteri; order Labriformes; family Labridae; genus Scarus; species Scarus forsteni. The sequence goes on along the minus strand of JAZDUH010000513.1, from coordinate 304,568 downwards.
CCTACCAAACTGCTCCACCTTCATATAAAGATAATCGGGAGTAAAACTTGGCATGAGACAGCATTTCACTTCAGAATGTTTGAGGAGGTGTTATGAAGGACTTTTGGGCTCTGCTGTGACGTTCACCGAATCACCTCTCCGTCCCTCGACCTCGGACTCCATGCTCGTTCGGTCGCAGCAGACGCTTTTAAAAATACTTTATATTTAATGGACTCATCCAGCAGGAGGCTGTTTTTGGAGTTGTTGTCACAAGAGCGTGTGAAGGGGGGTGAACTGATAAAACCTTGAATTGATGCTGCCTTTTAACTGTGTTTTTTAATGAAACACGACTGACAAATCAAGTTACCATGGTAACCGAAAACGCTGACACCATTTCCTTCTCACATTGGAGGTGATCATGACGTCACTTCCTTCTGACGATGGAGTTGCAGAGTCTGCAAGCTAGTCGGCTGAGAGTGGAGGTCTGCAGCTAGACTGTCTTGTAAAAAAGAACTCTCATCCCTCTCCTGTGTAGTGGCTGCAGAGCTGTCTCCACACACTTGGAGAACGTGCGGAGGGCGAGAGAATAGCCGAACGGCAGACGATTGTACTGGTATTGGACCCCTTGAAATGAGAAACAAAGGAATTTCCTGTGTTTCTGAATAATAGAGACGTGGAAGTATGCGTCCTTCAGATCCACTGAAGTGAACCAGTCGTTTTCGTGGACGCATTCCAATACCTGCTTTATCGTCAGCATGTGAAAAGGGCGCTGCACTATCACTGTGTTGAATAGTGACAGGTCCAAAATGGGTCTCATCCCGCCTGTTTTCTTGGGAACCAGGAAATAGCGGGAGTAAAAACCCTGATTTTCCTCTCCCCGCGGAACTCTGGAGATTACATCTTTCCGTAAAAGCTCCCGCACCTCCTCCTGTAGAACCACACACTGGTCCTGTGAGGACAGGTGCGTCTCCAGAATCCCGCTGAACGGTGGAGGGGTCGAAGCGAACTGCAGAGTATAACCCCTGGCGATCAGCCTGTCCATCCACCTGTCCAGCGAACATATCCGCCGCCACTCTGAGCAGCGCTCTGAGAGCGGGCGCGCATGCTGTTGAGGCGCCACCTCCGAGAGAGAGGTGAGCCATCTTAGAGCCCCTGCCGCCGCTGCCTGCGTCAGAGAAATCTGCGCTGCAGCCCATGGGGGGCTCAGACCGAAAGGGCTGATCAGACTCTTTTTCCTCAGTCCGTGAAGAGAGGGAAAAAGGCGTAGCCAGAATGTCCACACGGGGCAGAGAATCTCCGTCCGTGGGCTCATGAATATGTAATTTGGCATCAGCCGGAGCAGACCGGGACCGCTCCGTGTGTGAGGGAGCGGTGTGCTGCTTTGATGACTCGCGGCCGTGCTGCTCGTTAACCGAGTTAACGACAGCAGGCTCGCTCTGTGTGAGGGCTGTGTGACCACCGTCCGCCGCCGTATCAGCGGGCCGGACAGGAGGGAGGGAAGAAGGAGCGCTCACCAGAGGAGACCTGTGAGTGGCTCTGATAAGAGCCGTTGGTGGTGTTGGCCTTGCCACGCCAACTCTTTCCCCTTCTCTGCTGCACACAACCCCCGCAAGGAGTCACTGACGCCTGCTCTGCTTCCATGGCGGCTCCAAGGGAGGATTGGCCCAGGAACAGGCCACCCGGCGATATTTAGCACCGCGCTGACGGCTGCGCTGCGGTGAAAGACGTCTCCGGAGGAGGTGGAGGAGGAGCTGGAGCCGGAGGGCGAGAGGCTGACGCTGCAGGATACTGCGGCCGCCGCTGGTGCCTCTGGCGCTGGTCCCGGCGGTCCCGCCAGCGACCCGGTGGGCGCTGAGAGCCGGCCACGTGCCTCCGGAACCTCTCCTCTTCCTCTGACGTCTTTTGCATGTGGTCGACGAGAGTGTGTAGCTGCTGGCCGAACAGTGCATCCGTCGATATGGGGCCATCCAGCAGTTCCTTCTTTACTGGCTCAGGGATGGAGGAGGAGAGACCGAGCCACATGTTTCGGTGAATCTGATGCTGCCAGGACATGATGCGAGCCGAAGCCACTGCCACAGAGGCGCAGAGCGGGATGATGGCGCTCGCTGCCTTGTTGAGCTCATCCGCTCGTTCAGCCAGCTTCTCAGGCTCCGCCGCCATCCGAGTGATGGAGTACGCCAGCAAGGTAATGTTGTTAGCCGCTGCAGACGCCTGGCTGGCACACTGGTGGGCCCTGTCCGCAAAACGGCCCGTGAGCTGGTCCCGGGAAGAGGGGAGGGCCTGACGCCGGCCGCCAATCATGTTCGGCCGAACCCCGAAAACGGCCGCCAGGCCTGGATCCAACGGCGGAACGGACGGGAAGCCCTCGTCGGTGAGTCCCTGGACTCTGGTGATTGGAGCGTAGGTAGCTACCGGCGCCCGCAGCTTCCCCGGTTCAGCCACAGCCCGCCATATCATCAGGTTCAGCGGGCGGAGCTGCTGGGGCGGCGAGGCCCTTTAAGCTGCCGCCCTCTCGATGATGCCAGGGAACTCCTGGACGAGCGCTCCGATGACCGGCAAGGAGGTGGATGACGACAGGGGGACCCCAGCAACACCTGAGCGACCCCCCGCGTGCTCCTCCTCGAAGTCAGTCTCCTCCAGCTGGAGCGAGACTGACGGTGCCTCCCCAGGACCGTCATCATCCGAATCCGGCCCTGCGAGCAGGTTGATGGCTTCCTCCAGGCTGCAAGAGTCGTTCACGGTGAAAACATCCTCAGCAGCGTCGGTGAAAAAATCCACCCGGCGCCGCTTCTCCGCTGGGGATAACAGCCTGCAGTAGGGGCACTTCTCCGGCTGAGTCAGCGCTTGCCCGGCGTGCTCCGGGCCAAGGCATGACTCGCAGCGAGAGTGCATGTCGCTGCCCATGATGTAGCCTGTCTGACACTGAGGACAGATGCGGACGGTCGCTGATGAAGCCATTCCTGCCGCTGCCGAAGTCTTTCGTGTGCTGCTTCTCATGACGCTGAAGAAAAAGAGGGAGCAGATATTATGAGCCCGCGGCCATTTATAGGCAGGTGGCGCGAGAGGCCCATCACGTGGGTGGGCGTAGACCAAGTTTTTTCAGTGCTGCGCTGGCGTGCGAGGGTAAACCCACTAGCGATAGCCTTAAAGGGCGAAGCCTATACGAAATAGAACAACAAATCAGCCCACCCCGGTCATCTTCGGCTGAGGCTGCGAGCCAGCAGTCCTTCTCTCCCTGCTCTCTGTCGTCTTTTGCACTGGAGCCTCGGCCTGAATGTTCGGTGAGCACAAGGAAACGTGCTGCGCTGCCGACAGGGTTAAAAAAAAAGAAAAAAAGGAGGAATCTTAGAAAAAGTCCAACATAATCAATAAGACCTCCTTATGTGTTCTCTTAGCGTAGGCTCTTTTAATTTAAGGGGTATAAAATCTATCAGTTTTAGATCCCTTAAAATAAATTACCTTTTAAATTGTAATTTGGATATTTTATGCCTCCAGGAGTTAAGACTAACTGAGAACACAGAGGTAGAGGACGTTTGCCATCGTTGGACTAAAGGACCATCCTGCATCTCAGTTGGAGAAAGCTCTGCCGATGGTGTTGGGATTTTCTTTTTTTCTAATGCCAACATCATTAAAAGAAGAGACATAATACCAGGCAGACTGTTAATGATCGATTGTTTTTACAAAAACCAAAAACTTAGAATAATTAATGTTTACACGGCTCCAAGCAGAGCGAGTAAACTAAATATTTTTAAAAAAGTAGAAGGGCTTATAAACGTGGGTTTTAATATCATTCTATGTGGTGATTTTAATACAGTTACTCACATGAATGATAGAATCGCTGACTCCAATTTTAAATTAACAAGTGAAGGTAAGTTGTTAGATAATATTTGTAAAAGAGCCTTATTAAGTGATTCATATAGACACCTCCATCCAAATGAAACAGGATTTACACGTTTTGACAGTAAAACAAAAACACGTATTGATAGAATTTATACATCTACACAAATTAAACCAATTAAATATAACACAATCCTAACACAATTTTCAGACCACTTGTTGGTTAAAGCATCATTAAAATGTATGGAAAATATTAAAAAAGGTTTCTGGAAACTAAACACAACATGTCTAAAAAATATTGATATAATAAAAGAATTAGAAGTAGAATCTAGAAAAATTATAGAATTAAAGACCTTAACAAAAAATGATATAGAACTGTGGGAACTATATAAATACAGAATTAAAGATTTTTTCCAATTTAAGTGCAGGGAACTAAATAAAATGAAAAATATAGGGAACAAGAATAACATAGAAAAATATATAGAACTAAAAGGTAATAAAAATAGAACAGAATTAGAAGATAAATTAATGCAAGAATTAAAGGAAATGATTGATCTAACAAATAATGAATTACTTTTTAATATACACAAAATTAGCAGAAATGATAACAGAGGTAACGTATCCCACAGTATTTTATTAACCAAGGAAAAAAGGACAAGCGATTTTATCGAGTGTGTGAGTGACATGTCAGGTAAAGTATGTTTTAGTGAGGAGGAGAAGCGGCTCGCTGTGGTTGAAAGATGCTCCTTCATGTATGAGAGGATAAGATATCACAGCGAGGCCGCTTCTTTGTTCCTGGATATAATTTCACCTTTTGATCCGTCAATTTTTTCAGTTTTGGTGGGTGAGGTAAGGAGGGACGAGGTCACTACAGCCATCGATCAACTCAATGAGGGTAAGTCTCCAGGTCCAGACGGGCTGCCCCCTGAGTTTTATCGAGTGGCGGGAGATGTGGTCGTCGACCTCCTTGTCTCAGTTTTTAATACGGGTATTAAAAATGGGTTTTTAGGGGAATCATTTTATAATGGCGTAATGTGTTTTATTTATAAGAAAGGAGAAAAAAGTGATTTGAATAACTACCGGCAAATAACAATAATGAATAGTGATTACAAAGTTTTTGCCAAAATTATAATGAACAGACTAAATGATGTCCTGGATCATATAATAGAAAAAGAACAGACCTGTGCTATTAAAGGGAGACTCATGTGGGACAATATTTGTTCCCTAAGGGAAGTCATTTATAACAAAAATAATGACTGTTACATTCTAAATCTGGACCAGGAGAAGGCTTTTGACTATGTCTCTCATGATTATATTTGGGATGTTATGAACAAATATGGTTTCCCTAAAAGATTTATTGAAATGATAAAATTGCTATATGTAAAATCAAATATCCAGGCAAATGTTAATGGTGTTTTGACTGATCCCTTTGCTGTGTCACGAGGGGTAAAGCAGGGCTGCCCTCTGAGCGCTGCATTATATGTTTTGGCCATCAGCCCATTAATTAAAAAATAAATATGGACAAAAAATCGAAGGTGCTGTGCTAGGTGGATCACTCAGAGTTGCAGCCTTAGCATACACAGAGCGATGTGACAGTAATAATAAAAAATCAAGATGAAATGGATATACTACAAATACACCTTACTCAATATGAACAAGCCTCTGGAGCCAAACTGAACCAAAAACAAAACAGAGGCTGTTTGGATTGGGAATAAAATAAATCAAACGTCAATTAATGTCAAAGTAAAGAATGAAATTAAAGTTTTAGGAGTGATGTTAAATAATGATGATAGTTGTTTATTAAATTGGAATAAGAAAATAGAAGAAACTAGAGAAGAAATAAAACAATGGGACAACAAAAACACCAAATACAAATGCGGATAAACATAATTAAAACCCACATTATTTCCAAAATTTTATTCTTGTCCACTGTTTTTCCACCACCACCGAAAATCATTTCTACACTCAGCAAACTTTGTTTTAAACTTTTATGGGGTACAAATAGAGAAGTAACCAAGAGAAAATATGCACACAAAGATAAAAAAGATGGAGGATTGGGGGTTCCAGATTTAAATATATTGTTAAAAATACCTTTTATTAAAAAATATAGTGCAATGCTAAAGCTAGAAATGCAACATGGATGGATTGTGGAAAAAATAGTTGGAATAAATTAAAAGGAAGAGCACGCTCCACTGTTCCTTATTATAAATTAATGTACAGTGACTTTATGTCAAAAACAGAAAATCTCAATATCGACTGGTGTAATACACCAACGAAACAAATCTATAATACATTAAACAATAACTTCAATGGGGATTTATAAACTATAAAAATGCTTCTCCAGATGATTATGAAAAAATAAGTAAGAATATACAGGACAAACTTTTATCAGAGAATTTAAGAGATACAGCCTGGCTGATATCTCTTAACAGATTACCTGTAAGAGCCATAGTCAAATGGAGTTGCTTTGTTAAAACAAAGAATTGTCCTTTGTCAAACTGTGATAATGAGGAGACATTGGAGCATCTGCTCATCGATTGTTACAGAACCAAAATCATAAGAAACATGATGAAAAATGTGGGCTTTAATGTTGAAATTAACTATTACTCTGTTATTTATGGTCTGTTTCAAGAAAAAATGTATGATAATAAAAGAAGACTGTTCTGGCTTGTCATGTGTGTAATCAACATGCACATATGGAAGACAAGGGCAAAAATAGTACTACATCAAAAAATGATAAGTGCTGAAAGTGTCTTTAAAAATATCATTTGCTTCCTCAGGAGGATTAAGACCCTGGACAAAAAATCCAACAGTCCACTACCCTGGGAGGCATTGGAGTTGTAATGTAGCACTTTTATATTGTCTTTGTGTCACTCTCCTTATATAATGTTTTAATTGTATTTAGAAAGATTTAAAGAGGAATAATAGGTTTATGATTTTGATGATGTTATTAGTAATCTTTGCATTTTAACAAGAAATTTTCCTTATCTGTTGTGATTTAAAAAAATGTACTAATAAAATGTCTTTTGTTTCCTTCTCAAAAAAAAAAAAAAAAAAAAAAAAAAGTATATAAAATATATATATATATATATATATAAAGACAATGAGGTATTTGTAAAAACCACTGACACTCTTATGGGTGGCCCCCAGACAGGTATCTTTTTCGCTATGGCTCTTCAAGCGACACGCTCAGCGCCTCCAGGTACAGTACCTTGTGGGTAGATTGAAATCGTTGGTGAAGGGATACACCTACGCAGAGGAGGTGGTGGATGAGATCCTTTTAAAACATCTTGGATCTGCGTTCACTCAGGATGTATACTCGTTCATATTGCTACCTAACAAAAAGAATATGAACTGATATTCCGTGATGATACCTCTGAAAAGATTCTGAGGTGGCATCCTCAAAAGTATCAGATCAATGGGGAAATGGATGATTGAATCCCCCATTGAAACAGATGTAATTAACGTGGTAGTGAAAGTTCTGGACTGGTAAAACATCCTGGACCATGACATAGCTTTATCTCCAAAAGGTACGGCGATATAATTCAGCCTGTCTATAAACCTCTTGATAAATATGGGATGTGGTATGGGGTCAGGAAATATAAGATAAAGATCCGGAGAGACGAACATGGGCATCCTCTCGGCTCCCAAACACCATCTCCTTGGGTCCGTACAACGAGGATCTTTTACCAGGGACAGGAGACGACATGTTTCATCTGCCAGTCAACTGAACATCAAGTGAAAAACTGCACTTAAATGTTGGAAATGTGGCTGCTTTTGGCCATAAAGCAAATCATGTGAAGGAAAAGCCTGTGTTCTTTGTGCGGACAGAACGGCCATACCTTCTTCTTGTCCGTCATCATATGCAAATAAAACAAAAAGCGCTACACAACCCCCTGTCCGTTACCACCCAGCAATTCCCCTCCGTGCAGTACCTCAGCCTGTTTCACAAATCACAACAGTTCAACCTCCAGCCAGCTCCAAAACCACCCGTCCTCCGTCTTGAGGACAGATCCACCTCCTTTCCCTCAGGCAGACACGCGGTCTGTCCCTGAGGAAGCAAATCATTGCCAAAATCATAATGAACAGATTAAATGATGTCCTGGATCATATAATAGAAAAAAGAACAGACTTGTGCCATAAAAGGGAGACTTATGTGGGACAATATTTGCTCCCTAAGGAAGTCATTTATAACAAAAATCATGACTGTTAAGCTAAGCTTGGATCAGAGAAGGCATTTGACTATGTCTCTCATGATTATATTTGGGATGTAATGAATAAATATGGTTTCCTAAAAAGTTTATTAAAATGATAAAACTGTTATCGTAAAATCAAATATCCAGGCAAATGTTAATGGTGTTTTTGACTGATCCTCTTTGTTTCACGAGCTGGGTAAAAGCAGGGCTGCCCTCTGAGCGCTGCATTATATGTTCTGGCCATCAGCCCATTAATTAAAAATAAATATGGACAAAAGAATTGAAGGAGCTGTACTCGGCGGATCACTCAGAGTGGGAGCCCTAGCATACAGAGCGATGTGACAGTAATAATAAAAATCAAGATGAAATGGATATACTGCAAATACACCTTACTCAATATGAACAAGCCTCTGGAGCCAAACTCAGCAAAAACAAAACAGAGGCTGTTTGGATTGGGAATAAAATAAATCAAACGTCAATTAATGTCAAAGTAAAGAATGAAATTAAAGTTTTAGGAGTGATGTTAAATAATGATGACAGTTGTTTATTAAATTGGAATAAGAATATAGAAGAAACTAAAGAAGAAATAAAAAATGGGACAACAAAAACACCAAATACAAATGTCGGGATAAACATAATTAAAACCCACATTATTTCTAAAATTTTATCTTGTCCACTGTTTTTCCACCACCACGAAAATCATTTCTACACTCAGCAAACTTTGTTTTAAACTTTTATGGGGTACAAATGAGAAGTAACTAATAGAAAATATGCACACAAAGATAAAAAAGATGGAGGACTGGGGGTTCCAGATTTAAACATATTGTTAAAAAATACCTTTTATTAAAAATATAAGTAATGCTAAAGCTAGAAATGTAACATGGATGGATTGTGGTAAAAATAGCTGGAATAAATTAAAAGGAAAAAGCTCCACTGTTCCTTATTATAAATTAATGTACAGTGACTTCACGTCAAAAATAGAAAATCTCAATATCGACTGGTGTAATACACCAATGAAACAAATCTATAATACATTAAACAGCAACTTCAATGGAGGATTGTAGAATTATAAAATGCTCCTCCAGATTATTTTGAAAAGATAAGTTATACAGGACAAACTACTTTAGAAAATTTAAGGGATACAGCCTGGTTGATATCTCTTAATAGATTACTAAGAGCCATAGTTAAATGGAGTTGCTTTGTTAAAACAAAAAATGTCCTTTGTCAAACTGTGATAATGAGAGACATTATCTGCTCATATTGTAATAGAACGAAAAAAGTTAGAAACATTATGGAAAATGTTGGTTTTAAAGAGTTGAAATTAATTATAATTCTGTAATGTATGGTCTGTTTAAAGAAAAATTTTAAGACTGTTCTGGCTTGTCATGTGTGCAATAAACACGCACATATGGAAGACAAATAAAATAGTACTGAAATGATAAGTGCTGAAAGTGTTTTTAAAAATATCATTTGCAGGAGGATTAAGACCCTGGACAAAAAATCCAACAGTCCACTAATGAACAGATTAAATGATGTCCTGGATCATATAATAGAAAAAGAACAGACTTGTGCCATAAAAGGGAGACTTATGTGGGACAATATTTGCTCCCTAAGAAGTCATTTATAACAAAAATCATGACTGTTAAGCTAAGCTTGGATCAAGAGAAGGCATTTGACTATGTCTCTCATGATTATATTTGGGATGTAATGAATAAATATGGTTTCCCTAAAAAGTTTATTAAAATGATAAAACTGTTATAAAATCAAATATCCAGGCAAATGTTAATGGTGTTTTGACTGATCCCTTTGCTGTTTCACGAGGGGTAAAGCAGGGCTGCCCTCTGAGTGCTGCATTATATGTTCTGGCCATCAGCCCATTAATTAAAAAAATAAATATGGACAAAAGAATTGAAGGAGCTGTACTCGGCGGATCACTCAGAGTGGGAGCCCTAGCATACGCAGACGATGTGACAGTAATAATAAAAAATCAAGATGAAATGGATATACTGGAAATATACCTTACTCAATATGAACAAGCCTCTGGTGCCAAACCGAAACAAAACAAAACAGAGGCTGTTTGGATTGGGAATAAAATAAATCAAACGTCAATTAATGTCAAACTAAAGAATGAAATTAAAGTTTTAGGAGTGATGTTAAATAATGATGATAGTTGTTTATTAAATTGGAATAAGAAAATAGAAGAAACTAGAGAAGAAATAAAAAAATGGGACAACAAAAACACCAAATACAAATGTCGGATAAACATAATTAAAACCCACATTATTTCTAAAATTTTATTCTTGTCCACTGTTTTTCCACCACCACCGAAAATCATTTCTACACTCAGCAAACTTTGTTTTAAACTTTTATGGGGTACAAATAGAGAAGTAACTAAGAGAAAATATGCACACAAAGATAAAAAGATGGAGGACTGGGGTTCCAGATTTAAACATATTGTTAAAAAATACCTTTTATTAAAAATATAAGTAATGCTAAAGCTAGAAATGTAACATGGATGGATTGTGGTAAAAATAGCTGGAATAAATTAAAAAGGAAGAACCACGCTCCACTGTTCCTTATTATAAATTAATGTACAGTGACTTCACGTCAAAAATAGAAAATCTCAATATCGACTGGTGTAATACACCAATGAAACAAATCTATAATACATTAAACAGCAACTTCAATGGAGGATTTGTAAATTATAAAAATGCTCCTCCAGATTATTTTGAAAAGATAAGTAAGAATATACAGGACAAACTACTTTCAGAAAATTTAAGGGATACAGCCTGGTTGATATCTCTTAATAGATTACCTGTGAGAGCCATAGTTAAATGGAGTTGCTTTGTTAAAACAAAGAAATGTCGTTTGTCAAACTGTGATAATGAGGAGACATTGGAGCATCTGCTCATCGATTGTAATAGAACGAAAAAAGTTAGAAACATTATGGAAAATGTGGGTTTTAAAGTTGAAATTAATTATAATTCTGTAATGTATGGTCTGTTTAAAGAAAAATTTTAAGACTGTTCTGGCTTGTCATGTGTGCAATAAACACGCACATATGGAAGACAAGAGCAAAAATAGTACTGCACCAAAAATGATAAGTGCTGAAAGTGTTTTTAAAAATATCATTTGTTTCCTCAGGAGGATTAAGACCCTGGACAAAAAATCCAACAGTCCACTACCCTGGGATACATTGCAGTTGTAATGTAACATTACTCTAATGTCTATTTGTCAAGCTCCTTAAATAATCTATTTGAATATTTCCAGATGATATATGAATTATAGGTCAAAATTTTGATAATGTAATTGATAATTATTTCTCGCTTTCATAAAGATTTCTCCTTATCTTTTGTGTTTTTTAAAAATGTACTAATAAAATGTTTTCTGTTTTCTCTTTTCAAAAAAAAAAAAAAAATATATATATATATATATACATATATCTTTTCATACATATGGATGATATATTGGTATATATAAAAGACGATGATGATAAAACCACTGACACCCTTATGGGTGGCAAAGTACCACAGAAATAATAAAAAAAAAAAAAAACTAAGTACAATGTGGTTAATCTGAGTCAAAAAGAAAAAAAAAAAAAAAAAAAAAAGAAAGGAGGCAAAGGACTCGGAAAAGGAGGCGCCAAGCGCCATCGCAAGGTGCTCCGCGACAACATCCAGGGCATCACAAAGCCCGCCATCCGCCGTTTGGCCCGCCGTGGCGGAGTCAAGCGTATCTCCGGTCTGATCTACGAGGAGACCCGCGGTGTGCTCAAGGTCTTCCTGGAGAACGTCATCCGCGACGCTGTCACCTACACCGAGCACGCCAAGAGAAAGACCGTCACCGCCATGGATGTGGTGTACGCTCTGAAGAGGCAGGGCCGCACCCTGTACGGCTTCGGCGGTTAAACGCTCCTCCACCATCCCCCGGTTCACCAGCAAACCAAAAGGCCCTTTTAAGGGCCGCCCCACTCCATCCCCTCAAAGAGCCACGCATTCCTATGACTCTCACTCAATCCCTGACACAGCAGCTGCTCACAACCACTCACACAAGGGGACACAAGTCTCTTCTGTCCCCACCTTTTGTGTCTCTACCCGCCGACCATCAAATCCACGGCCACTCCCCGCAAAAGTAAAAATAATAAAAATTCATAATAATAAGAACTTATCCAGCTCCCCCGCAACCATCGTGCTGCGTCTCGGCACACTCCCCGGTTGTCCCATGCTCACCCCTCACAGACAGGCCACACCGGAGGGGAGAAGAGAAGCCTTCTTTCAGGGAGCTAACGAGTGCTGCTCACACACTTCACAGCGTCATCCCGACACTCACTCCATCCTCGGCCCAGCAAGAGGTATGGGAGGCCGTTTAGGACAAAACGCTTAAAAAACTTGCACACACACTCACAGTGGATTCACACACACACTGACGATTGGTACATTTGGACTGAAACAAGGAAAAACACACCAAAAATCAGTACATACACCCACAGTTTACACACACTCACACTGATAATGGGTACTTACACACTGTAAATAAAGGCTAAACACATTAAAAAGCTGCATACACACACCAACAATTGGCACATACACACTTAAGATATGCACACACAACTGCACGCACACACACACACTGCGTATGAACACAAACCGATAATGGGTACATACACTCCAAAAATATGCACACACAACTGTTCATGCACACACACTGACAATGGGTACATACACAACAAACATTTTCACACACTGAAAATTTGTACACACGCACACATTATATAGAGTATTAACACCCATTTATGCCCAAATTGTGTTCTAAGTTGTAAGGCATATAATTTTATCAGTTGAGTCCCTCTGAATCATGTTATGTATTTCTTTTTTCCATTTTGTACTTTGTTTTAAAGAAAATAGCATTTTCATGACTGGCAACAATTGTTGCCAGTAGTCACATAACTTGTACCTAGGTCACTGTTTCAGAGTCCAGCAGCATGGACAGGACCTCTGTTACAGAGTACTGAAGGAAAGGACAACATATATGATAAATTTGTATTTTGGCCTGTCATTTTGAAAATGTGTGTGTGTGTGTGTGTGTGTGTGTGTGGGGGGGGTAAGCGTGGCCATTGGCTATGATGAGTGTGTGTCAAGAAATGTGCACTTCCAACTGCACATCAACATTTTTGACTTTTTATCACATTATTATGACATAGTATGTATTTATCGATTTTTAGTTCCCTGATTTCCCTTTTTTAAAGTTGTGGAAACGGTTTTCCACACTGATGTTAGTTAACAGAGAAAGATTGTTTAGCAAATAGCAAGAAAATTTATGGTAACGTATCAAAATCCTACAGACACAGGTCTTGAATACCTGTGAATTTTTTTAGCTCGGAATAGTACTCTAATACCCCTTTTCCACCAAGCTGGTTCCAGGGCTGGTGCTAGTGCTGGTGCTAGAGCCGGTTCACGATTGGTCCAAGTGCGAACCGGTTAAGAACCGTTTGCTTTTCCACAAACGGGTGCGGCCAGAGAGCTACGTCAGCACGTCAATGTATACGTCTGTATACGTCACGCCAGTTTCCCATAACAACTAGAGAACAACAATAAACAAAACAATAAACTTACCAGGCTCTGTGGAGGTTTGCTCCATGGTTGTGTCCTCTTGCATAGACTCCAGCATGGCTGTGGCCGAATTCAATGCCCCGGTAGCGCTGCACGCCGGTCGGTCCCCGAGAACAGCATCGAGCATTTTGTAATGCAGGCTGTTTTAAAACGTGGCCGACCATTGCCACTCTGACCCAGCTCGGTCTTCTGGTCCCTATATTCTTTCTTTATATATTCTTTTCAATCTGTTTTTCGCTTACTCCAACCCCGTCTTTTTAAAAATGGCTCTCTTCCATGTTTTTACTCTGCTAATCCCGCCCCCACCCCCTGACGTAAGCGCGTAGCCCCCGACGTAACGTGGTTCTTTCTGCTGGCCCAGCAAAGAGTTGGTGCTTGCCAAGCACCGGTTTTGAGAGCCAGCAACCGGTGCTTAGTCTGTGGAAAACCAAAGAACTGGTGCTAAGTCTGGCTCTAGCTCCGAACCAGCCCTGGAACCAGCTTGGTGGAAAAGGGGAATAAGAGGACTCAAATGCACCAGTGTACCTCATTCTACAGTTTGAAATCAGTAAATTATGAGAAATCCTGCAGACAGTGTTTTCCTTTAGTTAGTTACAAGCTATGTGCCCACCGGCAACTTTTGTTGCCACTCACAGAAATAAGCCCATGAACAAATAAATATTTATCCCAGGTAAAAAAATTTGGTAGAGGGTTACTCTAGAGACTTGAATGATTAAATAATCATCAATATGTTTTGGGGGAAAACATTATAAATTTATGAAAATGACCTCTTTCCAGGACGATTTGCATCCTCCATGTTTTCCACCAGAAGGAGCAGGAAGCAGATGATGTCATGTGACAGGGACTACTTGAAAACTATATTTTATAATCTGAAATCTTTATCCAAGTTGTCTACTAACATATAAGTGCAAAAAGTTGCATTACTAGTGCTGAAATTTTTTGTTGTGAGAAGAAAATGACAGTGATACACTTCGGCAACAATTGTTGCCGGTGGGGCAAAATGGGTGAACCCTTTAAGACCCACCATTATGTAAGTCCGCCTGGACATATTTTTTTACATGCTGTAGTGTCATTTTTTGGAATATTTTTATTTATCTTACATCAATATGACCCTAATATCCCAAATTTTAATGATATGTATTGATTTTTGTCTTCACTACTACAATAAATAGCTTTAATTAATGAAAACTCTTAAAAAATGAAAATCGTACTTATTTTCTAATATATTTCAAAATACAGAAACTGCATAGCTTTATCCCTCAAAATTTTAAATGTAAGAAACTTGCACAATATTTTTTTGAACCACAAGAAGTTTATTTGGAGTCTGTATATCACTTGCATATTCAGATATAGTCAATTTTGTAACCTGTAAAACAACGAATATCAATAACAGTGCGAAATTGGCAAAGAGACAACTTCAAAACAAACATTAGTAAAATCAAATTTCTGAGTGCCATATTGTTACGGGCTGGGTCTCTTTTCCTTTCTTTTGAACACACAACTTTTCATAAATATAAACTTACATGTCATTGGAGTTATCAATTCCTTCGATGAGGTAGGCTTCATCCTCGCTGGTGGCAGAATCCGGTCCAGAAGAGCACTCAGATTCTTGATCCGGCGCCGTTATAAGATCAGTAGCTTCGCGCAAGCTGTAAAACAGTTTTACGCGACCAGATTTTTGTGGCTCCATCACTGTGTATGTGTGGAGGTGTGTCACAGTGTGTGTGATGGATGTCTGGGGTGTGTGTGTCTGTGGGTGAGTTTGGGTTACGTGTCTGATTGTTTTGGGTTACGTGTCTGATTGTTTTGAAAAAAGTACAAAAGGCGGAAGTGAATACTCGTAGAGTCCGTGGAAAGAACCAGTCAATACGTCACGTTCTGTTGTTGGGGGCGGGAGTGAGCATGGAGGGGGAGGTGGGGGGATAGGGTAATACTTGGGGTTGGGTGATACGTAAGGATCATAGAGGGTGCTGATTTGACAGGTCATTACCACAACGTGATGACGTTTATTTCAATGTAGGAAGTGCTGAAAATACCCGCAGTCTCGGTCATAAGCGCTCATAACGAGCAACAGAGGACTCATTATGAGCGCTTTATTGCATATTTTTACAAACCCATCACTTAAAATAAAATGCGCCCTGAGACATGATGAATGTATTACATGTTAGTGTAATTTCTCAGATTTAAAATGCAGAAAGAATGATCGATCTATCTTATCTGGTTTTAAATCTACAGCCAATCAAAAATCGTTGTGCAAAAGCATGGCGCCCGGCACTACGTTGGGTTTAAAGGGGTTAAAGTCCGCCAATGGCACAGCTACTTCCGCTGTTTCAAAATAATTGTCTCTTTATTAAAATAGTTCATAGAAACTTTACACTTGAAGGACAAGGACTTATTGTTCATTATTTTTGCGTAAATTAATCATCTATCAGATCAAAACACCTCACTCGCTTGACAAATTAAGAGTTTTGCCATGTTTGCATGTATTTTATTCTGAAAAATTTGACAGGAAGTCCTCGTATCTAATCCAGCGTTGATCCACACTTGACTCTTGACCTCGATCATGACAGAGCATCACAGGTACTACCTCAAGCTAACGATTTTACACCGGGTAGTCCTTGATATGGCGGCACAGAAGTGGATTTTAGTTGTATTTGGACTTCTATTTTTACAGCCTTGTGCAACAACTCATATCGAGTAAATATGTGACTTCTTCGTTCGTGTTCTGCACTGCATCCAGTCAATCCAACAGAGCCCGGTAGCTGGACACTTCACCGAGCTGTGGAGCCATACCAGGACTGTTGGTGCCATGACTCTCTTGTGCTTTGTTATCTTATGTTCCTGACTGCTGTCAAAGCACTTTGTAAACCAATGTTTTTAAAGGTGCTATACAAATAAGGTTTATTATTATTATTATTATTATTATGACTTCTGTGGCTCGTCGTGCTGAAAGCTCAGAGTCACGAGAATGTGCTGCACTATTGGAGTCACTCCACAGACAGTTATTGCTTATTTTACAGCAAACTGCATCTCAAGAAGGAACTATTATTCCACTGACCACTCGAACTGGGGCTCCTGGTCGGCCAAGGTACCACCTGACACTGGACCAGATAAACCATTGTTTGGATATAGGACTGAACTGGCGAGGAATTTCCCAGTTGTTTGGGATAGACCGAAGGACCTTATTTCGTCACAGGCAACATCTCAGTGCTCCATCGCGGGGTTACACACCACTGTCTGATGGTCTTTGGTGTCTATCATCAGACATATTTTATCAAACATGCCCAATGCTGGTGAAATATATGTCCGCGGCAGCCTCCGCCACAGGGGGATGCGTGTGCAGGTCCGCCAAGTCCTCCAACACATCGACCCAATCGGACGAGGCCTTCTCCGCAGTCAAGCGATTCGACGAAGAGTCTACCATGTTCGGGGGCCTAATGAGCTGTGGTAAGTCACCACGTTTTGTCTGACAGAAAAAGTGAGGTTGGATGGAGGACTGTGTTTGTTAGTCACCCTAACAAGTACAGCTGAGCTACCAGCTTGATAAACTCATCAGTGTAGTGCTGCGGTCACGTCAGCGGTCTCTCGATTTCGCGTGGTCAAGCCAGCCGCTCCAAAACTTTAAGTGCGCAATTATTACAGACTTTATGGCAAGCGCACAGAAACAAATGGGAAAGTCGGTGCTAACTTAATAGAGCGTGTGTGAACTTCCAGTTTCCAAAATAAAAAGTGGCTGTGAAATACATTTAGATGTTATTCGAAAAAAAAAAGAAAATTACATCGAAATGAAATGTTCAGATTTATAGTATGGAACACATAAAATTCATCAAAATTTATGAAAATTAATAAAAAAATATATATCCCAATGCAATAAAAGTGGTGTGTCTCATAGAGCAGGCTTGGATCTACCATTCTCTGTTGATTTTGAGCCACAAGGTCACATGACCTGGGACTAATTGAGCTGTAATGCTCATATTTACGTTATAAACACATTAAAAATTCATTAAAAAAAATATGAAATGTCTCCTTATGTAATAAAAAGTGGTTTTTGTCATAGAGCAGTCTTCGAGCTCCCATTCTGTGTTGATTTAAAGGGACAAAGTCACATGACTTGGGACTTATTGAGCTATAATGCTCGTATTTACATTATAAAATACATTAAAAATTCATAATTACATTATAAAATACATAAAAAATTCATAAAAATTTTGAAATGTATTCAAATGCAATATAAAGTGGTGTTTGTCGTAGATCAGGCATAGTTCTGCCATACTGTGTTGATTTTGAGCCAACAGGTCACATGATCTGGTAGTTATTGAGCTATAATGCTCATATTTACATTTGAAAATACATTAAAAATCCATAAAAAATATGAAATGTGTTCTAATGCAATAAAAAATGGTGTGTCTCATAGAGCATGCTTAGTTTTTACCATTTTGTGTTGATTTTGAGCCAAAAAGTCGCATTATTGAATCAACACAGAATGGTAGATCTAAGCCTGCTCTATGAGACACACCACTTTTTATTGCATAAGGACACATTTCCTTTTTTTTATGATTTTTTAATGTATTTTATAATAAACATATGAGCATTATAGCTCAATAACTACCAGGTCATGTTACCTGTTGGTTCAAATCAACACAGAATGATAGATCTAAGCCTGCTCTACAACACACGCAAATTTTTATTGCATTAGGACACATTTCATATTTTTAAAGAATTTTTAATGTATTTTATAATGTAAATATGAGCATTACAGGTAATTAACTACCAGATCATGTAACTTTGTGTCTCAAAATCAACACAGAATGGTAGATCTAAGCCTGCTCTGAGACACACCATTTTTATTACATAAGGACACATTTCATATTTTTTATGAATTTTTAATGTATTTTATAACGTAAACATGAGCATTACAGCTAAATTAGTCCCAGGTCATGTGACCTTGTGGCTCAAAATCAACAGAGAATGGTAGATCCAAGCCTTCTCTATGAGACACACCACTTTTATTGCATTTGGATACATTTTTTTTAAATAATTTGTAATGAATTTTATGTGTTCCATACTATAAATCTGAACATCTTATTTTAATGTAGTTCTCGAAACTGGAAGTTCACACACGCTCTGTTAAGTTAGCGCCGACTTTCCCACTTGTTTCTGTGCACTTACCATAAAGTCTGTAATAATTGCGCACTTAAAACTTTGGAGCGGCTGGCTTGACCACGCGAAATCGAGAGACTGCAGTAGGCTACCGGGAAGAAAAACACACAGGAAGCACACAAATGGCTGTTTTTCAAACCTCTTTCCATGTCTTTTGGGAATGCATTAGTGTTGAAATAATTGATGTAATTTTTGATTTAATAATAAAAAAAAAACTAGGACATTGGCTTTAGCTGGTAGCAGGCTGACATTCTCGCATAAAGTGAAGTCAGTGCATTACCCTGTGAACAACACAGGGAGGCACTTTTAACATTACTCAAAATGCCTCCATATCATTTAGTTTGTCCAAATTTGTATTGATTTAAGGAAAATTAAATGAATGGATAGCAAGGTAGACCTGTTAAACAAACTGACAAACTAAATTCAGCGTTTACCTTTTTAATTGGCCAGTGACTTTTAATGTTAAAAAGAAACATGAAGGGTTGTCTCGATTAATTCCAAACAAGTCTCCTCCTTTTAAAAGTGATCAAGTGATGCTGACAATTTGTTGAAATGGGGGTTGACCACTTTATCATGATATAAATAAGCATGTAATTATAATATCAATTTAGAATATAATCAGGTCATGCAAGGCTCTAGTAGAGGTAATACCTAGTAAATTTCAGAAAACTTGTGCCTTAAAATTGCAAAGTGTTTCAATTAAGATAAAAACATGTAAATACACAGTGTATGTTATAATTAACAGAAGTTGGCTAACTCACTTTTATTTTGACAGGCATATTGATGGAAACCATAAGCTTATCAGCTGGAGGATGGTGTTCCATGGCTGTGTGGACGGGTATAGTCGGACCATCATCTACCTTGAGTGCCTGACAAACAACAGGGCTTCCAGTGTATTGTCCTTATTTCAAGAAGGAGTCCAAAACTTTGGACTACCATCACGAGTCAGATGTGATCGAGGCACAGAGAACACTGAGGTGGCTCGATACATGCTGGCGAGAGAGTCATATTAACTACATGAGAGCCTTAAAACATGCCCGAGCTGCCTACTACTCCTCACTTATTGAAGAAAATAGAAACAACCCCAGATATCTCTTCAGCACTGTAGCCAGGCTGACACAGAGTCAGAGCTCTATTGAGCCTGTGATTCCTCTAGCCCTGGGCTGTGAGGACTTTATGAACTTTTTCAATGATAAAATTCTGAAAATTAGAGATAAAATTAGCAACTCTTTATCTCCAGCCGAACCTGCCCTACCTTTAAATGTAGTAGAAGTCAGACCTGAGTTAGACAGTTTCTCTACGATTAGCCTTCAGGAGCTAAATTCTCTCGTCTCTTCCTCTAAATCATCAACCTGCCTTTTAGACCCGATCCCAACTAAGTTGTTTAAGGAGGTCTTTCCTCTAGTTTGTCCATTGTTGCTGGAGACAGTAAATATATCTCTATCAACAGGCTACGTACCACAGTCTTTTAAAACAGCAGTAATCAAACCCATCCTTAAAAAACCTAACCTTGATTCAGGAACATTAGCTAACTATAGGCCTATTTCTAACCTTCCATTTGCCTCAAAGATCCTGGAGAAAGTGGTAGCTGATCAGCTAGGTGACTTCCTTCAAGACAATAGCCTGCTTGAGGACTTTCAGTCAGGATTTAGAGCTCATCACAGCACAGAGACTGCTCTAGTTAAAGTAACCAATGATCTACTTTCAGCTTCAGATGAAGGACTGCTCTCTGTTCTTGTTTTGTTAGATCTTAGTGCAGCTTTCGACACCATTGATCATGATGTTCTTATACAGAGATTGGAGATGTTACTTGGGATTACAGGGACTGCCTTAAACTGGTTTAAGTCCTACTTATCCAATAGATATCAGTTTGTACACGTGAACAACAAATCCTCTGTGTACACTAAAGTAAGTTCTGAGGGTTCCTCAAGGTTCAGTGCTAGGTCCAATTCTCTTCTCTATATATATGCTTCCCTTGGTAATATCATGAGGAAATACTCTGTTAATTTTCACTGTTACGCTGATGACACACAGCTCTATGTATCATTAAAGCCAGGTGAGACAAACCACTTAGATAAACTAGATGCCTGTTTAAAGGACATCAGAACCTGGATCGCCAGAAATTTTCTTCTTCTTAACTCAGACAAGACAGAGGTTATTGTGCTGGGCCCTCGACACCTTAGAGAATCCTTTTCTAGTGATTTAACTGCCATAGATGGCATTAGCCTGGCACCAAGCACAACTGTTAGAAATCTAGGAGTGCTATTTGATCAGGATTTATCCTTTAACTCTCACATAAAGCAAATTTCAAAAACAGCCTTTTTTCATCTACGCAACATCGCTAAAATCAGGCCTATCCTGTCCCAGGCGATGCTGAAAAGCTAGTCCATGCTTTTGTTACCTCCAGACTGGACTATTGTAATTCTCTGCTTTCAGGCTGTCCCAGCAAGTCACTTAAGGCGCTTCAGCTGGTCCAAAATGCTGCAACGTGTACTGACTAGAACTAGGAGAAGAGACCACATTACTCCTGTTTTAGCTTCTCTGCATTGGCTTCCCATTAAATATAGAATAGAATTCAAGATTCTTCTCCTCACCTATAAAGCTCTCAGTGGACAGGCACCAGTCTATCTTGAAGAGCTTGTAGTGCCGTCTAACCCCTCTAGAACATTACGCTCCCAAGATGCTGGCCTACTTGTGGTGCCATCAATCTCAAAAAGTAGTATGGGAGGTAGAGCCTTCAGTTATCAGGCTCCTCTTCTCTGGAACAATTTACCAACCACAGTTAGGAGTCTGACACTCTCTCTACCTTTAAGGTTAGACTTAAAACATTCCTCTTTGATAAAGCTTTCAGTTAGGGACCAGCTTATAGGTTATAAATAAATAAATAAATAAATAAATTAGTTCATAAACTAGACTCATAGTTTAGATGTAATAGGCCTAGACTGCCGGGGGGGAGGGGTCTGGCACAATGGGCTCTATCACTCTCTCTCTCTCTCCACATCTGTTTTTGCCCCTTTTGTTTGCTCCTGTACTCGTCTCTGGCTCTTGTCTTGTAGGTGGCCTGGGATCCTTGGTGGAGACTGCCTGCTGCTGTGGAGTCATGAAGCCTCAAAACTACAGCTATAAACATGACACACATAGTTGGCCATTTTATTAGGAACACTCCATTCTCATTATCATTATAGCTGTTCATGTAGTTATTAGCATGATCTCCATATCCATGATCGTTACACCTACAGTATCTATTTCTTATTACCACATAGTCATGAAGTCCCTCTTGAAAATGGGATGTCACATCTCAAGAGGCCTTTAACACCTTTATACTTAACGGAGACAAATATGGTTTGGATGCACTTGTGGTCTGGGCACCCATGAGTTCGTCACTACCATAAGTTCTTATTTTCAGTTTGAATATCTAAGATTATACTTCTAGAAAATGATCACCACAACCATTCAGACATGAGGACCCTCCAGAAATGAGATGTAGCATCTCAAGAGGCTACCCTCTAATAAATCAGACGACAGGCCGATGATACATGGACCTGTCCCTAACTTTAGTTCTTACTTCGTCCACTTGTCTCCTCTTACTTCCCTTCCTTTGCCCTCACACCCATCACAGCATCGTGTGGATTTGCTGTTCATCATGAGACTGGGATCCACATTCAAGATTTCCTGCTGCTTAACAGAAGGTTTTTTCTTGCCGCCATGATGGAGGGATCCATGATTGGCTATATGGATTCATGTTGGGTGTTGGATGTATATATTTGTATATATATGTATATGTGTATTCTATATGTATATATGTATCTATGCATATATGTGTATCCATAAAATGAAGAGCTTTATGCTCTATTGTAAAGTGTCTTGAGATAACACTTGTTATGAATTGGCGCTATACAAATAAAGATTGATTGATTGATTGATGCTGAGACAAAGAGGACTGAACAGAGGCAGCGTAATAACAGGTCGAAGTGTTCACAATCAACGTATTGAAAGGCTTTGGGCTGAGCTTAATCGTGTGGTTTCTTACTATTATTCAGATCTATTTACTTTTATGCAGGATGAAAATATACTTGATTCCCTTTCCGAAGTACACATGTTTAGTTTACACTACATTTATTTACCACGGATCCAGAGGGCTGCCGGGGAATTCAGAGATCAATGGAATCATCATGCGCTACGAACTGAGAGACACAGGACACCTTTACAGTTGTGGTATGAAGGTATGATCACCAGCATCGGACAGAACAGCACAGCTGTAAAGAGTGTGTTTACTACTAATCAAGCTTCAGTGACTGACAACAATGGACCCCTACCTGAGCTCCAGCTCAACAACAATGTTGAGGTTCCTGAAAATAGCTTCCAGGTAAATGGTAGCACTATGGAAGAAATTAGCCAGGCAATTAATCCATTCACTGAGGATGGTAATCATGGCATTAATTTATTTGTAACACTTGTAAATTTCCTTGGAAATAAACAGTAGTGACCAACAAGCAAAAGTTGTCTTTCAGCCTCTTTCAGATTTTATCTGAATGAACATATTGTTGAAAAAAAAAAACACTGACAATGGATTTAGAGTTGCACAAAATAATTGAAAAGATACTGAATTTGTAATTTTCTCTCATAAGCATACAAGAGTAATTTCGAATTCTTCAGGTGCACAAATTGTATTCTACATGTAGAATAAAGAAACTCTTCAAAATGTGTGTAATCATCATTTTGAGATGTGGTGCAAGTGATTTGTAACTGTAGAGCCAGAGAAGTGAGCACTGTTCAGAGGTAAGACCTAAATGATCAGAGCTCACGAAAGATGACTGTAATTAACAAGTTCATGTTGTTCTCTGAGACATAATTTACAACTACATATTTTTCTGTGACCGACCTTTACAAATGCTAATTCCACTGCCAGATTATACTTACTTTATCAAAAAATAAATTCACATTAGCACAAGATGCTATGAAATGTAAAGTAACAATGAAAAACAGTTAACATGTTCTGATACATTTGAATTTGAACACTGTGGTGAAACTTTGAACACTCAAACTGTTTCAAGAAATAGATCACATTTTTTAAGTGCAAATACTGCTGTCAGAAATGATAATCGTGTAAATGATAACCAAACAGGTGTGTGTCATTACATGACACCAAGAACTTGAGCGAGTTTCTGACTATGAATGGTAAGAATTTTACTCCATTCCAAAGCCCTGAGTGTTTTGGATTGCAAAGTCCATGTTTCTTCTGAAATCATCGTAGGACTTATGGAGAGGTATTTTGAGACAGTTTATACATGTGTTTGCTATTGGGAAATTCCCTCTCTGGAATTCTAGCGATGGTTCCAGACAAAAACCAATAGGGGGTGCCACATGGCATCCTGTTGCAAATGCCAAGATGTCTCCCAACTTTGCAGGTCCTTCCTCCTCTGACAAACAAAAAGAAAATTAGTTTAGAGAGCCACATTTAGAACAAGGACAGAAGGCTCAATTTTCTGCTGGATACACATAATTTCAAATCTCATAATGCCCATAATTACAGCCAGGTTTAAGCACAAATTCCAAAACTGTCTTAAAATCTAAATCAGGCTAGAACCAATTCCAATGCGATTTAAGTAGACCAGGCATAGCGCAGGCACACACCTGCCTGCGCCGGCCTTGACTTGTACTTTGCAAGTTTCCTGCAGTGCCAAGAGGCGCACTCATGGCGCAGAGGGGCGCCAGATGTTGGCGTCACGCCCCGTCTCTGCCTCCACGCGCACATGTCAGAGTAGGAGGAGAATAGGCGTGAGTGGGATTATCACAGCCGATCGCTGTCTTCACCAATCAAATGGCGCCACTCCTCGCCTTTAAATGCACTGCGGCGGCGCAGCGTCTGATTGGTCTGAATGGTCCCGCTGCTGGAGACGGTCAGAGCTGCTGTCATTCAGCATGAGAATGGACAGCGGGGCGCGTCACCGTGTGGGCCAGCTCCCGGGACAGATGTAATCTGTTCCTTTGTCATTAATAAGAGTAAAAAAAAATAAGAGACAGTTTCACACCCGCTGGCTTATCCAATCATAATACTTGTGATCCACCTGCATTCCTGGTTTGTCATCGCCAAATAGCAGAGCCTTTAGTGATATGCTGTATACTCTCCCGGTGTCTCCGCCTCATCCTCCTTGCAATGATGTACTCCATCTTTTTTATTAAAAATAAAGACTAAAATAGAGGGATAGGGGAAATCACAGGTAAATCCTGAGTGAAAGACATTTATTTTCTCTTGTTTTTCTTCGTCTTTTTTCTCCCTCTTTTCTTTGAATTTAATGAAATGAGAGAAGCCAGATATATACTCAGTATCAGATGTTAAGGCTGTTTATTGTTGACTTGTAAGATGTGCATCAAACTTCCAGCTGCCGTCAGGTTAAGTTTCCATGATGACAAACGGCTTTAATCCGACATCAGATGTGACGGGACAGATACAAATGTATCTGCTGGTTCAGAGGGTTACATTAACACTCATGATGTCCTCCCGATAGAGTAACATTCATTGTCCTCTGGGGTCAATTTGGACCCCAACTGGTTTGACTGTTAAAAAGCACAAAACATAAAATTGTCACAGAAATTTGGGTTTCATCATTGTATTCAACTTCAGACCAACCTATTAATACTAATTTTACACTTTCTTTGGTAAGTCCTACCTTATTTATATGAAATAATAGCTATTTTTTGAGTTTCACAAAACTGAAATTCTGAATAATTTCAAAAAAAGTAAAGATCAAAGGCAAATAAGTCGACAGATTATCAGACACTGGTATAAGTCAAACTTCTATCAGGATTTTTTTTTTACTTTTTAATTTTTTTTTTAAATGGCAGTTAATAGAAACATTCATTGTCCTCTGGGGTCAATTTGGACCCCAACTGGTTTGACTGTTAAAAAGCACAAAACATAAAATTGTCACAGAAATTTGGGTTTCATCTTTTCATTCAACTTGAGACCAACCTATTAATACTAATTTTACACTTGTTTTGGTAGGTCATACCTTATTTATATGAAATAATAGCTATTTTTTGAGTTTCACAAAACTGAAATTCTGAATAATTTCAAAAAAAGTAAAGATCAAAAGGCAAATACGTCGACAGATTATCAGACACTGGTATAAGTCAAACTTCCATCAGGATTTTTTTTTTAATTTAATTTTTTTTTTAAATGGCAGTAAATAGAAACATTCATTGTCCTCTGGGGTCAATTTGGACCCCAACTGGTTTGACTGTTAAAAAGCACAACACATAACATTATCACACATTTTTGTTTCAACTTTTTATTCAACATTATTCTTATTCATTACCTGACAGATAAAACATACACTGCTCAAAAAATAAAGGGAACACTCAAACAACACCTCCTAGATCTCATATAATGACATATCTCAATTGAAAATCTTTATTTACTACGTAGTGGAATGGGTTGAAAACAAAACAACATAGGAATGGGTAATGTAAATAAAGATCTTCATCCCATGGAGGTCTGGATTCAGAATCACACTCAAAATCAAAGTGGAAAATCAGATCACTGGCTGATCCAACTTTGGTGGAGATTCCTCAAGACAACTCAAAATGAGCTTCAGTAGTGTGTCACGGCCTCCATGTGCCTGTATGCACTCCTGCAATGCCTGGGCATGCTCCTGATGAGGCGACAGATGCTCTTCTGGGGATCTCCTCCAAGACCTGGATCAGAGCATCAGTCAACTCCTGGACAGTCTGTGGTGCAGTGGCGCTGTTGGACAGGGCCGAGACATGATGTCCCAGATGTGCTTAGTTGAATTTAGGTCTGGGGAGCGGGCAGGCCAGTCCATTACTTCAATGCCCCCACCATGCAGGAACTGCAGACACACTCCAACCACATGAGGCCGAGCATTGTCATGCATCAGAAGAAACCCAGGGCCCACTGTACCAGCATATGGTCTCATAATGGGTCTCAGGATCTCATCCCGGTCCCTAATGGCAGTCAGGGTACCCCTGGTTAGCACATGGAGTGCTGTTTGGCCCTCCAAAGAAATTCCTTATCTGACCATCATTGACCCTCTGCCGACCTGGTCATGCGGGAGGATGTGGCAGGCAGCAGAGCGCTCTCCCCGGCGTCGCCGGACCCTGTCGGGTCTGTCATGTGCTCAGGGTGAACCTGATCTCATCAGTGAAGAGTACAGGGTGCTAATGGCGAATCTGCCAACCTTGATGTTCTCTGGCAAATGCCAACGGACTGCACTGGTGTTGGGTTGTAAGTACAGGTCCCACTAGTGGATGCCGTGCTGTCATACCACCCTCAAGAGTCAGTTTTTGACCGTTCAAGCAGAAAGCGTGCACATTAGTGGCCTATTGGAGGTCACTTTGTGGGGCTCTGACCCACCAGACTCGGCATGCCATAAACTAGCTGTAGCTTCTTTACTTGATTGATAGGCGCCAGCGAATTAACACACCCACATAGGCCTGCAGATCTGTTCGATCCAGCTTTCTTCACTTCTTGCCATACACATGTTGTCCCTCCTTATTTGTCATGGCTGGCACTATCTCCTCAATAGGCTTGGGCAGAAACAGATCAAAAGTGGATTTTATGTCATCAATACGAGATACTGCATATAGAGTTGGACCGTGGTGGCTTGTCACTCTTACCGCTGTCGACATCGTCATCTGTCACTGGGAGGGATGGAAGACCAGATCAATGTTTCATCGTTTGACAGGAAATTTTCTTCAGTCTCAGCTGGGTCCTCCTCCTCAGATTCTTCCTCCTCAGTTGATTCTTCCTCCTCTTCTTCAGCATTTCCTCCCAATTATTTGTCTCCATAACTTTGCTAAAAATTAGCTCATGAACCCCCTGTGCCGTATACCGCTTCTGCCTCCTCATTTTGCTGCCTGTCTCTCTCAGAGTAAAATGTAAAATGCCCCCAAAATCCGTGAGAAGACCTGATTGTTTTTTCTTGATATTTTTTGTTGTCTTGACCATCGGTTGACCCCAACACATCAAAGGGTGTGGGCACGCATGTGTGTGTGTCTGTGTGTCAGTGCACTTGTGTCTGTTTGCGTGTGTGTGTGTGTGTGTGTGTGTCTGTGTGTGCACAGGTGTGTGTGTGTGAATGCACTTTGTTTGTTTGTGTGTGTGTGTGCGTGTGTGAATGCACTTGTGTCTGTTTGTTTGTGTGTATATGTGTGTGTGTGTGTGCGTGTGTGTGTGTGCTGTTGGGGGGGGCAGTATGGCATGACAATTTGCCCCTTTGCACCCCTTGTGCTGTGGGGTATTTTTGGACCCCAGAGGATGACGAACGTTACTTAATTTAAAAAAACACTCATAATTCAGTCAAATTACTTCAAATTTATTGTAGTTGTGAAGATCATAGTATCAAACAACCCCTGTTATTTTCATACCATTTGATGACAAAACAAGAATGTTATGAAAGAAAAAGTTTTCGTTTGGGGTCCAAAATGACCCCAGGACATCATAAGGGTTAAATAGTGATTGCTGTGATTGTTTAGTGCATTAAAATGTGCCTGACACTTTGGACACCTGCCTCTGAGGCGTGCGCACATGTGAGCTTGTCACCAAATTACAGCTGCGGAGTGTGCGCTTCGCCCCTGCGCCGAGGTTAGACCAGGTTGGAGCTGGCGTGCTTTCAGCGCACTTTCTGCACTGTTTTTGGCACAAAATTGTCACTGCGCCAACATGAATCTGCCGACACCTCCCCCCGGTGCGCCATCACCTCCCCTTGGTGCGCCGTCACACCCACCTCCGCGCAGACGGTCTACCAAATTGCCAAATTGGCAGCGCGGCGCCAAATTAACACTGCGCCAGGCTTGCTGCGCCACGAAATTAGAGCCCCTTATGTTAAACAGCTCTTCCAATGTTTCAGCAGTCAGGGTTCTGGGGCTGTAGCACATGACTGGGCGAAAGGCTTCAGGATGAAGTTTTATTTTCATGAGGACTCCAAGTGTTTTCAGTCCATCAGGAAACCTACACAATCATATGAGATATACAAGTGACATATTCAGGAATTCAGAACCATTTTGAGTGCCAAAATGTTTGTTGGATATTCACTGTGAGGAGTTTGAGAACATCAGTCATGAGCAAAATATTTACATTAAGGTTATCAACAAATTTTATTTTGTTTTTATTTAACCTTTATTTAACCAGGTAGAAGACCCATTGAGATCGAGATCTCTTTTGCAAGGGTGACCTGGCCAAGAGGTCAGCAGCACACGTCAGTACATCAATAGATTACAATAATGCAAGATTAATTTTAAACAGACAATACTTCAGAGATAAAAATCGAAGGTAAAATGCTAAAGTGACTCACGAAAACAAAACACAAACATATTACAGGATATAATTAAAAACAAAGTGCTTTGGGGGAAAAGTGCTAAAAGTGCTACAGGGTGACTCACAAAACAGGTTCATAAACACAGGCACTGGTCCATGGTCTCTTGTCTGTCATTTAGCATGGAACGAAAGGCTCCAAGAGAAATGAGTTCGGACAGATTAAAGTCTGTCTGTAGAGCATTCCATGCAGAGGGAGCAGCAAAGCTAAACACTTTTTTACCCAATTCAGTCCTGACACGAGGAACAAACAGACGAATGATGCCTTGAGAGCGCAAGGCATAAAGGCTTCCAGTTCTTTGAAGAAGAGAACAAAGATAAGAAGGAACCAGTCCAAGAAGAGCCTTGTAGATGAGGATCATCCAGTGCGTATACCTGCGAGTGCTCAAGGAAGGCCAACCGGACAAAGCATAGAGCTCACAATGATGGGTAAGACTACTACAACCGGTAATAAACCTCAAAGCGCAATGATAGATGACATTCAAAGACTGTGGGCATTTACCTGAAGCAGACATATAGAGAACATCCCCGTAATCCAGTAATGGTAAAAATGTTGCAGATACAAGCATTTTACGAGCCCTGAGTGAAAAGCAGGACTTATTTCTATAAAAAAAAACAACTTTCACCCTGAGTTTTGAGGCAAGTTTGGAAATGTGAGCTTTAAAGGAGAGCTCCCGGTCAATAAGAAAACCCAGATATTTAAAATTATTACTGCCTCAATGGGCACACCCTTGAGGTAAAGATTTCAGGGAGTTTCCCTGACAAGTCACTCTTGTTTGAGAACACCATCAGTTTGGATTTATCTGCATTTAAAACCAGTTTGAGTCTTTGCAGCCGAGACTGAAACAGATTAAAAGCAGCTTGCAGGTACTCAAAAGCCTGGATAAGAGAGTTAAAACAACAATAAATTACAGTATCATCTGCATAAAGATGATAAGAAGCGTTCGACATGTTGACACACAGGTTGTTGATGTAAACAGAGAATAAAATAGGTCCTAAGACCGAACCCTGGGGTACACCTTTTGAGACCTCCAAATAAGAAGAGGAAGAACCAGCCATTTGAACACACTGCGATCTACCCTCCAGATAGTTTTTGAACCAGGAAGCTGCATGGTTAGAAAGGCCAATACGATGTAGAGTATTCATCAGCAGGGCATGATCAACAGTGTCAAATGCTTTGGAAAAGTCAATGAAAAGTGCAACACAGTGCTTCTTGCAGTCTAAGGCATGAATAAAATCATTTAAAACCATCAGGGCAGCCGTGACAGTGCTGTGTCGCTTCCTAAAACCTGATTGGAATGGTGATAAAATATTGTTAAAATCTAAAAACTCTTTAAGTTGATCACTGACTAGCCTTTCAAACACCTTTGCCAGTATACACAGTTTGGATATGGGCCTATAATTATTCACCTCAGAAGGCTCGCCTCCCTTCAGTAGAGGTAACACAAAGGCAGACTTCCATACTTTAGGGAGTTTATTAGTTGTCAGACTAAGGTTAAAAATGTAAGACAGGGGGTCTGCTATAAAATCAGCAGCCAGTTTTAGAAAAAATGGATCCAGGCCGTCAGGACCTGCAGCTTTTCTTAAATCAAGTCCTTTGAGGGCGCTCTGCACCTCAGACGCAGACACAGGAGAGAAATTAAAAGACGGATCATTTTGATTGTTAATAGTCTCTTCTTCATTATGAAAGACCAACTTAGTCTGATCAGGGTTCAAGGACTTGAGTAAGGAGCCAGCAGAAATAAAGTGCTCATTGAGGTAGTTCAACATCTCTGTCTTTTCAGAAAGTACACGAGAATCCCGTACTAAAAATTTTGGGATTTCGCTATTTGACAGTGAACCTGTGGAAGTTTTTATGACTTTCCAGAATTTCTTAGGATCATTTAAATTTTTTGAAATTTCCTGGAAGGAGAATTCAGATTTGTTTTTTTAATGAGAGTAGTGCATTTATTTGAAGTTGACGAAATTTAAGTCAGTCAACCTAGTCCTTGCTTCTTGTTGCCTTAGCCCATAATGCATCTGGATTAGAGATAGACCGATATGGTTTTTTTGGGGCCGATACCGATACCGATTATCGGTAGTCATGGAGGCCGATAACCGATATTTGAAGCCGATATTCATTTGCAGTAAAAGTGAAAATACTGGCATCAAATTTTGGATAATACAAAGTCCAACACTTTGTTTCAATGCCTTTAAGCATATGTTTATTTCAGGCTCAGCAGCATGCCTTATAACATTTAAATAAACTCTTAAATAAATTAGCGGCCTAAAGTTTTATCCAGTAAACATAAATATCCAAAATTTCAAAGTAAATGAAATGTTGTTTTATCTTTAACTCTTATTTGTTTTAAGGTCAAACAAGAAAACAATGTGCAGGGAGTTCCCAGGGTTAGCAGCATCTCTTTTAAACTTGACTGAAAATTTAGATAAAAAATATGTTCCTGAAGCTTTTTAAAGTAAATTAAACAAAATATAAAATTTGCTCCAAAATGTGAGCCTCAAATCAATTAGTAGTCCTAATTGAGCAGTACCAGATTGTTATTGAACCTCTGAAAATACTAAATGGCCTGAAGCATCCCCGCTTTAATAACCAGTGTTTATCATAGGAATAGACAGCTGCTGCTAGCGTGATTGGACCTCGCAATAACATTAGTGGTAGTGAGATGTAAAGCTTCTCATGTGGCTCCCTCACAAACACACACTACTCTCTACCACAACCATAGACTATAAAAAACATGGACGCCATGTCGCTGGGCTCAAATTGAAGCCTCCACGAAAACTGCTCCCCCTGGTGACTAGCTGCAGTGTAGGTCAAATTTCCGTCTCCCCCATTCATCTGAACGGGCCATAGTGAAACTTCAAAAAATTATTACACCCCGTACAAATATTTCTCCCACCCGTACGCTGTGGTGATATGAAAGTATTATTGGGCTGCGTGTTTTCCAAGTCCTCTTTTTTCTGAAAAGTTTTTTTTTTATAAGTTATTAGACTTTAAAAATAACGCGGTTCTGACAGCTTCACAATGATTGTGTCTGGCGTATGCTGCGGAGGTTCTGACCGTTCACGACAGCTGCGTCCGGATTATGGCCCAAATTCTCTACTGGCTGCACAATGGCGGCGCCCTGGACGCTTCATATCCGTTACATGGTGGAAGGCGGAGCCACGCTATCCAGTTCTTATAATACATCCATGACCACAACAGATACTCTCCTAGACATTAAGATAGTCACGATGCTAACTGCATTAGTCCGTCAATGACATTTTCAATTGACGTTAGCATTAAGCTAACGGACTTTCGGTTTAGGACTTAAGGTTTTAACTCCCTCCCTCTCTCTCTTTCTTCCTCTCTGTCTCACACACACACACAGACAAACACAAACACACTGCTACTATCACGGACAATTTTCATTTCTATGTAATCAGCACCTTTTTATCAAGTGATGAGCAGATACGTATGGAAGGGCTGCGGGCGAGCAGAGCTGCCGCTTATAACGTTATTGGGCTCACAGTAACGTTGCTGGTAGTTGTGAGCTGTAGAGGACTGGGATGTTTATTACATTTCTGGAGAGTTTGCAGCCTTTACTTACCTTGGAAACATATGCTCTCCAGTGGCGCTCCACTCGGCAAAACCTCCTTCATGCACTGTGAATGAAGGAGAAGAGCTGTGTACCTGCAGCTGTGAAAGCTGATTGGCTGTCAGCAGAGCCATGGCTCTGCATGTAACCAATCAGATCATGCTGTGGGTTGGACAATTCTGGAGACAGAGTAGTGACTGCAGACAGAGAGAAGCAGCTGCAACAGAGCCAAAATAACCCCGTTTTAAATTAATTTATTATCGGCCGTCGGATTTAAAAAAAGGGCCGATGCCGATATGCCTCAAAATGAAGAATATCGGCGTAGATAATCGGCCCGGCCGATAATCGGTCTATCCCTAATCTCGATCTTTGAGAAGGTTTCCGATCTCAGCCGAAAACCAGGGATTGCTGCGCCCTTTGACTCTGAATTTACGAATTGGTGCATGTTTATTTATCAGGGTAAGGAATTCATTATGAAAGTATGCCCAGGCAAGCTCAACATTTTCAAAGAGAGAGACTCTGTTCCAGTTGATAAGGGCCAGATCATGAATAAAAGCTCGTTCATAAAAATGTTTAAAATCTCCTTTTATGAGTATTTGGGGATTGTTCTTAGGGATTTTTGCATTTCTAACTGCTACTATGGCACAGTGGTCACTCAGGTCATTTGCAAAAATACCTACATGAGAAAACTTGTGGGGGCTATTAGTCAAGATTAGATCAATCAGCTGGCTGCTGATCCGCTGGGAGACGCTAACCACGACGACGGCAGAGGCTACCGGCAGGAAGCTAGCTAGCTCGTTAGCTAGTTGCTAATGCTAACACAGCCAGCGGCGAGGCTAAGCGGCTAACCGCTAGCTCAACCACTAGTTCCTCCGTTAGCATACAACCCGGGCCCAACGGATTGCAACTCGTTGGACTACAGGCTGTCGGTGGCTAGCACACAGCTGACAGCCCAGGAGTAATGGCTTACCGGCTGTTAGCAGCAAGACATCCGATGACAGTGGACCAGCACAGTCGGGAGATCCTGATCAGCAACAAGCCTCAGGTCAATCAGCGAGGATTTGAGCCAGCACAGCCGTATGATGATGGTCAGTGTGTCAGATCTTGACAGCGATGGAAAACTCTAATCAGGTCGAACCGTGATGATCCAGGTGTTGGATAGGGACCCCGGATAGCGGATGACTGCAGCCCAGGAAACAGTCAGCTCCGTGGCGATCGGATATCCACAGCATAAGAAGACCCGGACCACCGGCACGAGCCTAGCCCCACAGGGAGATCCGACAAGGACGAGGAAATATTCAGCAAAAACAGCCTTGTCCACGCTCGTCGGCACAGTACCCAAGCGTGAAACCTCTGACAGGTAAGGGCAAAGTGCAGGATAAAGTACCGCTCAGACTTTCTTTTCAGTTCATGTGGCAGTTGAATAAAAGATCGTAAAGCAGTAGCATTAAAAATCCCCAACAGTCAATCAAAATACATAAAATACTTAAAATAGCCACTCAGGTGGATCCCTTAGAGCGTCAAACTACTTGGACGTGTGCGCGGCCATCTTGGTTTTACAGCCCAAAATTCACAAAATTCACCCCCAAAACAATCAACATATTGCACTAACTATTCTTGCAGTCTGTTGAATGTGTACTGTATAGTCAACACTTAACCTGTGAAAGTATGTACCTTTCCAGGGGACCACGGACACGCTGGACCACGTGAAACATGAGGACATCTTCCACCAGTTTGTCCTTGTCAGCCAGGCTTGTGAGAGGTCTCCTAGCCAGCATTGGCTAGGTAATCAGTGAGTGGTTCTGCAAACTGCTGCAGCTCCTTCAATGTTTTGGCTTCAGAAATCTGGTTCACAGAATGAAGAGCACATCAAAAGCAGCCCAGGGACCAGGCATAATCTACAAAATAAAATTCAATAAAACTGGGCAACAAACTTTTTTAGTTTACTGTAGAGGTCAATGTCTGTGATGTCCTCCAGCACAGGACAGCATGCATCAGGTCCCTCTGTTAAACAGGTAAACAGCGTTCTTGAAAGGAAACTAGGTGGAGGACCTCCATGCACCAGACTGACAGCTATAGCTCTGCCAGCAAAGAAATATCTGTCATCTCGCACAGCTGAAAAGGTTCACAAGACAAAGCAAAACATAAAATGCTGATACATATCTGAGGACTCACAACAGCACAGTTTCTCATATTTAATTGACATGGCTGGTGCCCTGGCCAGCTCCATGGGTAATCCTGTGAGATTTCAAGGACAAAACCAGAAAAACGCTAAATATTATGAGATGAAATGTTGTTTCAATAAAAAAAAAAAAAAAATATGAATAAACAATGACAGAAGAAGCACTTGCCTAAGTAAAAACCCATCTGTAGGCCCTGAATGTGTCACTATATCTAATATACTGTCAAACCTGGAAGCACAGACATCCACCAGTGTCTAGTTCCTTTCTTCTATGATGCAAATATGCAAGCACAAAATGTATGTGTCTGTTTGTTTTTTTCTTTGTTTCTCTGTTAACAACATAGGACAAAAAGCTATAGACTGATTTTAATGAAATTTAATAAGGAAATGTCCGGATTCGGACAAGGAACAAATTATTCAGTTCTGGGAGTGATCTGGATCACCGTCTAGATCCTGGAATTTTTTAAGGATTCTTTTACATTGCGAGATAGGACCATTTTCAGCATTTGTGCATATTACGCCACCAAAAATAGTGAGGGCATTTGGAAAAAAAATACAGGACAAGTTTCCAACAGGTTCTACAAGATATCAAGACTGATCTGGACCCCGGCAAAATTCTGGACTCTCTGATCCAGAACAAGAAACATTTTGATATCCTTGGAATTTTCATCATAGCAAGGGAACAAATAAAGGCACAGACTTGGAACAAACACCAAAATATAGCCAAGATACTGTGGAATCTGGAGTGTTCAATCTGATTTGTTGTATCTTCAAAAAAAACTTTGGGGCTAATTCCAGAAGAATACCGCCATGATGAAAAATTTGATTT
Organism: Scarus forsteni; assembly: GCA_036419115.1. Taxonomy (NCBI): domain Eukaryota; kingdom Metazoa; phylum Chordata; class Actinopteri; order Labriformes; family Labridae; genus Scarus; species Scarus forsteni. Next base: position 268,865 of record JAZDUH010000513.1, on the reverse strand, counting down.
ACATGAATAACTGCTGAACTAAAATAGATATCAAAATAGATATAGTCTCATGGTCTGGTCACTTGTGGAGGGCTGGGATGAGGGGGTTTGCACATATTCTGGATTGCTGCCTGAATTTTGGGAGTTAGCAGTTGCCGAAACATCAACTTGAACTCTAGGGTCTGGCCAGTGATGGAGGATCTGGCCACTTGTGGAGGAATGGGATGAGGGTTTGGACTCCCTGGGGGTTTCTGTCTGAAACCCAGGAATTTTCAGTGGCTGGTACAAATGCATCCTCCTCTTTCACCCACTCATCTTCTTCAGTGCTTGTCTCCGAGTCTTCTTGTATCACAGGCTGTCAAAAAGTTTATATAATGGTCAGCATGGACCTTGCTGATTATCTCATTAAAAATGGGATTCTGATGTGATGTTGCTATTGTAGCTCTCAAGCAATTACATGTTCAGTTGTCATTAAAATAATTAATTGAAAATGTAACAATATAGACAAATCTTACAAAGGCAGATCAACACAGAGTTAATTGTCATTTGCATGTGTGAACTGACATATTGGACAGTAGTGACTGGGCAATAGACATAAAGTCTCTGCTTACTAGCAGTTGTTTTGCATATCTGGCTTACTGTAGGATGTAGTCACAATTCCAAACTATACAGTTTTATTAAAGGTTTTGTCCTTAGTGACAATTTGAGAAAGTAATACACAAACAACAATAATTTAAACTCAACTTTGACTTCAATACCACTGCTACACTTCCAGTTACTATTATTCAAGTCTGCTGCACATACTCACCCAATAGACAAATTAGGAGCAAGGCAAACCATACATATTTACTTACTTTTAACACTACAAATACTGGCCAATTATGCTTCAAATCCAAGAACTGAACTTTCCTGATGAAAAAAAACAACACTCATTGTCCTGGCACTATTGATAATATTTTGCTGGGAGGCATTTCGTAGGCTTAAAGAGGACATATCATGCTTGTTTCTCCTTTTCACTATGCCAGACTAGGATGCCTGTAAAGCATTTCTGCCCTCAGTACAAGTCATTTAGTTCCTTCATTGCCCCACAATAGCGTTCTCAAAATCCTCATTTTACACCATTATCAAGCTCTCGTTGAAACGCTCGGATCTCAGGATGACCTAAAGTTACCTCGCAAGTCACAGCCCTTTGTCCTCTGATTGGTCAGTTCTATCGGGGGCTGAGCCAGCCTGTCCTTCTTTTTCCACTGTATTTTCCGACAGGCTCAAAGCAGCGACCGCATATTGAGTCCCCCTACAGGCCAGAGCTGGTAATGATGGTGAGTTAACGAGGGAGCTTTATACCCCTGCGGCTGGATGTGTTCCTCTGTGAGGGTTTGGGGCTAACGGACATCACAGAGGAGGAAGTGTTTTATCAGATTACTCCAATAAAAAGAAAGGTACCTCGTGATGTCATGACGTTTGAAATCTCGCGGACATCTCGCAATGACCTATTTTCAGAGGCATCAAATCTCGTTCTAGGATATCAGAAAAAAATACAATATCTAATTTTTTGAAAATTAAGGGGGTGTAAGGTCTTGTTTTCAAATTTTTTATATTATATGTAAGTATTAAATCATGCATCAGCATGATATGTCCTCTTTAGTGTAAAACTTATTGGCTTTATTAAGATTTAAATGCAATTGACGGCATTAATCTTTTTTTTTTTTCTCATTTTAATGAAGTTTCACATGAATAAGGTTTTATGCAAATAATTAATGTAGATGACAAGTTTCTGTCTCTCCTGTTTTGTACTCTGCTGCTTACCTCAAGGGCCACTGATGGTCTCACACACACTGGAGATCTGATAAAGATCTTGTGCACCATTGAAGCATCTAACAGCTGGCCTTTGCCAAGCCTAGGTGGGACCAGTTTATGTACACAAGGCATAAGAATCTCCAGACTGAAAATAAATATTCATACAACCAGTAAAGCCGCCACAGGTTTACCAAACAAAAGTTAAACAATTCCAGTGACTAAGCAGGAATTGAAGGAGCTGTAGCTATCCTATGACTATTCCAGTGGCCATGCTAACTTGCCATTAATGACGCGTTATTATGGAACCCACATCAGTTCTAGGTAAACCCCGCCGCCGCTGCTCCGAAAGGCCTGGTGACGCAGCCAAACCCCGCCCACGCTGTGAGTGATGCAGCCAAACCCCACCCATGTGTTTTGATAAGGCATCTGATCAACGCTCGTACAGACTTTAGCATCTGATACATTTGTTATGTCGTTCCTTTTTTCTGAGAGGAATTTTTTCACACTGCATGACCGCAGCAGAACACACCTCCATTCTGAACGTTACGTTGACTTTTGTATTTTTATGACAAATTTAAAGTTAAGATGACGTGGGCTATAATATATTTGTGTGTCCCTCGGTAGCTGAAAAAAGCCACTAACTCTTACTGCTGTAAAAAAATTGTTTATTTTTTTCTGATTTTTTTTCATAATTAACTATTAATTAATAAGTTAATTAATCTCTTAATTAACTTCTGCCCTCATCAAAACTAGTAAACATTTCCTTAAGAATAAAAATGTTAACCCTTTCAGGGCCAATTTAAAACACAAAATCACTAATACTGAAAAAAATGAAGGAAAATGACTCATTTTTATTATTTTTTTATTGTTATAATATTATTAAAAATAATCAGAAACTGGATATCTCTTCCAGGTTATTATAGTCTTAAATAAATCAAATAGTAGTAATATTGACTTTGACGCCTTTCAAGTTTTTAACGTACCCCCCCCCACACCCCGCTTTCTTTGCAGTTGAAGGATCAATGTACAGTCCATTGAAGCAGAAACGTATGTACAGTAGGCGTATGCCATAATTAATATATATATATATATATATATATATACATATATATATATATATATACTGTATATATCATGTGAAACCAGAGCCCACGTCATCTTAACTTTAAATTTGTCATAAAAATACAAAAGTCAAGTCACGTTCAGAATGGAGGTGTGTTCTGCTGCGGTCATGCAGTGTGAAAAAATTCCTCTCAGAAAAGATGAACGACATAACAAATGTATCAGATGCTAAAGTCTGTACGAGCGTTGATCAGATGCCTTATCAAAACACACGGGTGGGGTTTGGCTGCATCACTCACAGCGTGGGCGGGGTTTGGCTGCGTCACCAGGCCTTTCGGAGCAGCGGGGGCGGGGTTTACCTAGAACTGATGTGGGTTCCATAATAACGCATTAATGACTCACCTTACATCCGAAGGGATCATTCCATCAAAGGCCTCCTGCAGTTTAAGCAGCAGTGTCCTGTTGTCCCATGTTTTATCAAGTTGTAATGAACTTATTATGTGGCCCTTCTCATGTAAGAGTGCCTTCACTTTTTTCCTTGGGACTTTATTGTCACGGGGGCTGAAGAGCAGTATCACATCCTTAAAAAACGGGGTTTCGCGGTGGTATGGCGGACGTGATCTGAAAATACCACAGTTGTCTGACTTAAATATTACATTCGTGGCCAGAGAAAAAAACAAAATGTGCCTCATGTTACCCACCTTCTCTTTGCCTTCGGCCTACCCCAGCCACTGAATCGCCTGGCTTGAAAGAGCGGGGTCTGTTCAGCAACGGGTCCGAGGACAGGTTCACTCCTCATGTTCACATTTAGGCATTGGTTTGGCCTAAACAATACGTTCATCTCACTGTTCTCAGTATTTACTGAAACATTACTGCTTGTACTTCCAGTGGTGTCTTGGTTTACCAGACAGTTCATGAGGTCTGGTGAACCCAGTAGCCTCCTCAAAACAGCAACAGCCTCCTCGGTTTGTCTACCTGTAGCCATCGATGCTCACCATTAAGCTTCCCGCTCTGTCATGATCGAGGTCAAGAGTCAAGTGTACATCAACGCTGGATTAGATACTAGGACTTCCTGTCAAATTTTTCAGAATAAAATACATGCAAACATGGCGAAACTCTTAATTTGTCAAGCGAGTGAGGTGGTTTGATCTGATAGATGATTAATTTACGCAAAAATAATGAACAATAAGTCCTTGTCCTTCAAGTGTAAAGTTTCTATGAACTATTTTAATAAAGAGACAATTATTTTGAAACAGAAAAGTCGGAAGTAGCTGTGCCATTGGCGGACTTTAACAAGCTGTTAACAAGCAGTTTCAGGTGCCTTCCGGTTACACTGACCGGAGCTTCTGGGCGCATTGAATTTATTTTACACTCACACCAACACACACACACACACACACACACACACACACACACACACACACACACACACACACACACACACACACACACAATATCAGTAGTGGAAGTTTACAAAGACATGAAAGCTATTACCCCCTGTGTGAAAGGTGGTCCGTGTTAATACTCTATATAATGTGTGCGTGTGTACAAATTTTCAGTGTGTGAAAATGTTTGTTGTGTATGTACCCATTGTCAGTGTGTGTGCATGAACAGTTGTGTGTGCATATTTTTGGAGTGGATGTACCTATTATCGGTTTGTGTTCATACGCAGTGTGTGTGTGCGTGCAGTTGTGTGTGCATATGTTTAGTGTGTATGTGCCAATTGTCGGTGTGTATGCAGCTTTTTAATGTGTTTAGCCTTTATTTACAGTGTGTAAGTGTAACAAGTTTGGTAGAAAAAACATATAATTCACCAAAAGTCCACCCTCTGTTATTAATAATGTTAAATCGTTTTTCTTGTACGTGTGTAGATGTTTTATTTTGACGGTCACTTCCGGCGCGTCATTTCCTGTACCTTTCCTCCCCTCAGATGCCTTGACGACATGATGAGGAGAGGTAGGTTTTCAGGTTGGAATCTGTTCAGTTTGAGTTGAAACACAGTTAACACAATATATAGTTGTTCATATGTATATTTTTAGGCTCACAGATTATATTTAAATGTTACAAACATTTGAAAGTTTACTTTGGAAGTGTTTGAAGCGGCGTTTAGCGCATAATTTTAACAGCTAATTTACCGATCTCAAACTAGGCTAATGTGTGGGCTGTTTCTCATGCTGTCGGCCATGCTCTCTGCTCCCCTTTTAGAACTGTGCTGATGGAGAGCAGATGCATGAATTGTGGTCCACTGAAAATGTGTTTATTTTGTACAGAATAAACCTGCTCAAGTGACAAACTTGTTGTCTACGCCCTTCCATCTACAAACAACGCAGAGGGTATATCATAGCAGACACGCAGAGTCAGGCCAGACGGGCAACATAAGTACCCATTATCAGTGTGAGTGTGTGTAAACTGTGGGGGTATGTACTGATTTTTGGTGTGTTTCTTTACTTGTTTCAGTCCAAATGTGCCAATCGTCAGTGTGTGTGCAAGTTTTTGATGCGTTTTGTCCTAAACGGACTCCCATAGACAAGACAGTGTAGCATGTGCAACAATACTATTGCGAGCCGCACCTCATCCTTTTGTGCACCTTATATTCACAGACGCACATAAACACATACAGACGCACACACCAGACACAAATACACGCTCATTTACATATAAATAAACACACTAAAGATTTATTATATATACACTTTTTTTAGAATTTTTTAAGAATGTTTTAGTTTGAGATAAAGTCTAACAACAAACGTCATAGTTTTGTGTAGCTAGTTAAAAGGTTTAAGCTTTAAAAATGAAAAAAATATATATATATTTGTGATTTTTCATGGCACTTTTTAGTGGGGACCCCGAGGGTCCTGAGGCTACTAAGAGTGTTTTTTGTTGTTTTTTCTTCAAATAAACCTTGAAAACTCAAAAAATAATAATACATTAATATGATTGGTCTAATAAATCATCAACATACACAAGGCTCTAAAAACTTCAAACTCAGCAAACCCACTTTGCACTTCCTAAATTTATTTTGTATTTTTGTTGGTATGATAGCGTCTGCTATTATTCCACATAATGCCATAAAAATTAGATAAATTTTTCAAGTCTAAAAACGAACTTCATAGTTCTGTGTAGGGCTGAAGCTAGTTAAAAGGCTGTGTGTGTGTGTGTGTGTGTGTGTGTGTGTGTGTGTGTGTGTGTGTGTGTGTGTGTGTGTGTGTGTGTGTGTGTTGTGAGACAGGATCGCCTTGAAGTGGAGGTGAGGTGGCTCTTAAAAGAGCCGTTGTGTCTCGGGGTAGGGGAGTCAGGTGACGTTTAAGCCCTCTCTCCGCGGATACGGCGAGCCAGCTGGATGTCCTTGGGCATGATGGTGACTCTCTTGGCGTGGATGGCGCACAGGTTGGTGTCCTCGAAGAGGCCGACCAGGTAAGCCTCGCTGGCCTCCTGCAGAGCCATAACGGCGGAGCTCTGGAAGCGCAGGTCGGTCTTGAAGTCCTGGGCGATCTCGCGGACCAGGCGCTGGAAGGGCAGCTTGCGGATGAGCAGCTCGGTGGACTTCTGGTAGCGACGGATCTCACGCAGAGCCACGGTGCCGGGCCTGTAACGGTGGGGCTTCTTGACGCCGCCGGTGGCCGGGGCGCTCTTGCGAGCAGCCTTGGTGGCCAGCTGCTTCCTAGGGGCTTTGCCACCGGTGGACTTACGAGCTGTCTGCTTGGTTCTTGCCATTGTCTCTTGTCTCTCTGTGCGGGAGCAAAGGTGTATGACGGAGAGGGAGAGAGGAGCCGCTCTTAAAGGCGGAGGAGCGGCCGCGAGACGGTGACGCTGCAGCGCGGCTCCAGCCTCTGATTGGAGGCAGGCTGCTGCCGGAGCATCGAGGGGGGAAGGGGGAAGCTGCAGAGCGCAGAGCAGGGAACCGAATTCCCCTCCTCCCTCCCACCTTTGGGCTGTGCTGCGAGCAGGCCGGCCAGCCTTTCCTCACGCTCACTCACTCACTCACCCCCCTCTCTCCCTCGCTTAACGCTCCCCTCTCTCGTCTCCTCATTTGCTCGGCTGGAAGAGACGCGGGCTGGGCGGGCTTTTAAGACGGGGCCGCGGCAGCGCAGAGCCATCATTTTTTTCGAGTCCCTATAATTGACAAGACCCGACAAACATGAGTGGAAGAGGCAAGACCGGAGGCAAAGCCAGGGCCAAGGCAAAGAGCCGCTCATCCCGCGCCGGGCTCCAGTTCCCCGTGGGCCGTGTGCACAGGCTGCTCCGCAAGGGCAACTATGCCGAGCGCGTCGGCGCCGGAGCACCCGTCTACCTGGCCGCCGTGCTCGAGTACCTGACCGCTGAGATCCTCGAGTTGGCCGGCAACGCAGCCCGCGACAACAAGAAGACCCGTATCATCCCCCGCCACCTGCAGCTGGCCGTCCGCAACGACGAGGAGCTCAACAAGCTGCTCGGCGGAGTCACCATCGCTCAGGGAGGTGTGCTGCCCAACATCCAGGCCGTCCTCCTGCCCAAGAAGACCGAGAAGCCCGCCAAGAAGTAAGCTGGAACATCCCCGGCCGACCTCGCAACAACACAACGGCTCTTTTAAGAGCCACCCCACCTCCCCCTCAAAGAGTCCACAATTCCTCCCGCTCCAGCAACCCGGCGCACCTCTGCTACCTGTGCACCCACTCTTAAGCACACCCCCGGGGTAGACAACAAAGCCCAGCCCGTTACAATCTCGTGCCCCTGGTACACCAAATCGCTCCTTCATTATTCAGCACTATGTTCATCCTCAGCCAAGACCAGCACCACGCGCACCTCACAACACCTTTCTTACACTTAGACAATAATCAGCACCACTAACACAAACATAGGAATTCTCACATACAAAATGCAGACATTTTACACATTTTACACAAAAATGCTTCTCAAACAACTCTGCTCAATCAGGGGAAAAGACAAACATTTCATCCCAAACAAAAGCACATCACTATACACAAACCAATTCAGATGCTCCACATTTTTAATCTTCTCTCCAGCTTCCCTGTCTAATTACTTAGAATTACTCCTTTTTTGCCCCCTTTACATACTTAATAACATATTCTGAACACTTTTAGTCCTGTTTAACCCATTATTTTAATTGATTGTGTTTTGGAATTCTTCGGCTATTTTATGAGGAAGCTAAAGGCTTTACTCTTCAATAACCTGCCATTACCTGGACTACATCATATTCTTGGCTGATCAACAGCTTCCCATTGACCTGCCTCGAATTGTTCATGTGTATTTTAATCTGCCTGACCCTGGTTGCTGGAAGGATCTGTTGAAGACTGCTGTGTATCCATGTGCTCTCTGTCATGTAGCCTACTGACTTTTATTCATTTCTGTTTTCTTCATTGTTGTCTCTTTTTGCTGTTTGGAGATGTATGTGTAGCCTAGGTGAACTGCAAAATCAGAATTGTCCATTGTGATTAATAAAGTTGTCTGAACTAAACTGAAACTTTAAAAGTGCTATTTAAAACATCCTCACTCCCCTCTACAGAAGTACGAGATAAACTTCACAATTTCAAACCGAACAGTATTTACAATAAAAAAAAAGAAATAAAGACATTTAAAAATAGCTCCACATCACTAAACACCATTTTCACATTCAATCATATCTTATTAACAAAATGCTTTTCTTCCTTTCTCTCTTTTCAAATCGTATTTATTACTAAAGGTTATTATTTTGTTTTGGTTTGTTTTTTTGCCACAGCTCAAGTGCTTTCAGGATTTTAGTGTTATTCCCCCTTCCTCTCTGTTGGCACTGTCAACCTGTTTTTATTTTACTTATATTTTCTTCATTGTTGTCTCTCTTTTGCTGTTTGACGATGTCTGTGTAGTCTAGGCGGACTGCAAAATCAGAATTGCCCATTGGAATTAATAAAGTCATCTAAACTAACCTAGACTAATACTCATCTATAAATGAAAGCTCCTCTGAACATTTTTCAGATGGCGCACAGGTTGGTGTCCTCGAAGAGGCCGACCAGGTAAGCCTCGCTGGCCTCCTGCAGAGCCATAACGGCGGAGCTCTGGAAGCGCAGGTCGGTCTTGAAGTCCTGGGCGATCTCGCGGACCAGGCGCTGGAAGGGCAGCTTGCGGATGAGCAGCTCGGTGGACTTCTGGTAGCGACGGATCTCACGCAGAGCCACGGTGCCGGGCCTGTAACGGTGGGGCTTCTTGACGCCGCCGGTGGCCGGGGCGCTCTTGCGAGCAGCCTTGGTGGCCAGCTGCTTCCTAGGGGCTTTGCCACCGGTGGACTTACGGGCTGTCTGCTTGGTTCTTGCCATTGTCTCTTGTCTCTCTGTGCGGGAGCAAAAGTGTATGACGGAGAGGGAGAGAGGAGCCGCTCTTAAAGGCGGAGGAGCGGCCGCGAGACGGTGACGCTGCAGCGCGGCTCCAGCCTCTGATTGGAGGCAGGCTGCTGCCGGAGCACCGAGGGGGGAAGGGGGAAGCTGCAGAGCGCAGAGCAGGGAACCGAATTCCCCTCCTCCCTCCCACCTTTGGGCTGTGCTGCGAGCAGGCCGGCCAGCCTTTCCTCACGCTCACTCACTCACTCACCCCCCTCTCTCCCTCGCTTAACGCCCCCCTCTCTCGTCTCCTCATTTGCTCGGCTGGAAGAGACGCGGGCTGGGCGGGCTTTTAAGACGGGGCCGCGGCAGCGCAGAGCCATCATTTCTTTCGAGTCCCTGTAATAGACAAGACCCGACAAACATGAGTGGAAGAGGCAAGACCGGAGGCAAAGCCAGGGCCAAGGCAAAGAGCCGCTCATCCCGCGCCGGGCTCCAGTTCCCCGTGGGCCGTGTGCACAGGCTGCTCCGCAAGGGCAACTATGCCGAGCGCGTCGGCGCCGGAGCACCCGTCTACCTGGCCGCCGTGCTCGAGTACCTGACCGCTGAGATCCTCGAGTTGGCCGGCAACGCAGCCCGCGACAACAAGAAGACCCGTATCATCCCCCGCCACCTGCAGCTGGCCGTCCGCAACGACGAGGAGCTCAACAAGCTGCTCGGCGGAGTCACCATCGCTCAGGGAGGTGTGCTGCCCAACATCCAGGCCGTCCTCCTGCCCAAGAAGACCGAGAAGCCCGCCAAGAAGTAAGCTGGAACATCCCCGGCCGACCTCGCAACAACACAACGGCTCTTTTAAGAGCCACCCCACCTCCCCCTCAAAGAGTCCACAATTCCTCCCGCTCCAGCAACCCGGCGCACCTCTGCTACCTGTGCACCCACTCTTAAGCACACCCCCGGGATACACAACAAAGCCCAGCCCGTCACAATCTCGTGCCCCTGGTACACCAAATCGCTCCTTCATTATTCAGCACTATGTTCATCCTCAGCCAAGACCAGCAGCACTCACACCACCTTTCTTACACTTAGACAATAATCAGCACCACTAACACAAACATAGGAATGCTTACATACAAAACGCAGACATTTTTCACATTTTACACAAAAATGCTTCTCAAACAACTCTGCTCAATCAGGGGAAAAGACAAACAACATTTCATCCCAAACAAAAGCACATCACACACAAACCAATTCAGATGCTCCACATTTTAATCTTCTCTCCAGCTTCCCTGTCTAATTACTTAGAATTACTCCTTTTTTTGCCCCTTTACATACTTAATAACATATTCTGAACACTTTTAGTCCTGTTTAACCCATTATTTTAATTGATTGTGTTTTGGAATTCTTCGGCTCTTTTATTAGGAAGCTAAAGGCTTTACTCTTCAATAACCTGCCATTACCTGGACTACATCATATTCTTGGCTGATCAACAGCTTCCCATTGACCTGCCTCGAATTGTTCATGTGTATTTTAATCTGCCTGACCCTGGTTGCTGGAAGGATCTGTTGAAGACTGCTGTGTATCCATGTGCTCTTCGTCATGTACTGACTTTTATTCATTTATATTTTCTTCATTGTTGTCTCTTTTTGCTGTTTGGAGATGTATGTGTAGCCTAGGTGAACTGCAAAATCATTATTGTCCATTGTGATTAATAAAGTTGTCTGAACTAAACTGAAACTTTAAAAGTGCTATTTAAAACATCCTCACTCCCCTCTACAGAAGTACGAGATAAACTTCACAATTTCAAACCGAACAGTATTTACAATAAAAAAAAAAATAAATAAAGACATTTAAAAATAGCTCCACATCACTAAACACCATTTTCACATTCAATCATATCTTATTAACAAAATGCTTTTCTTCCTTTCTCTCTTTTCAAATCGTATTTATTACTAAAGGTTATTGTTTTGTTTTGGTTTTGGAGTGCTTTCAGGATTTTAGTGTTATTCCCCCTTCCTCTCTGTTGGCACTGTCAACCTGTTTTTATTTTACTTATATTTTCTTCATTGTTGTCTCTCTTTTGCTGTTTGACGATGTCTGTGTAGTCTAGGCGGACTGCAAAATCAGAATTGCCCATTGGAATTAATAAAGTCATCTAAACTAACCTAGACTAATACTCATCTATAAATGAAAGCTCCTCTGAACATTTTTCAGAGCACATTGGTTTAATCCATGTTTAATTTGGTACCAAACAACATACTAATGTATTTGGTAATTCAGAAGAAAATAGTTTCTACAGTAAAAAAAAAAAAACATGATCTTGAAGTATGAAGGTTTTTTTTTTAAGATAATTTAATGTATTAGTAAATATGTAAATAAATGAATGAATGGTATGTGGATATATTACAAATGATAAAACACATCCAAATGCAGGAACCCCCTCCTCTTCCCCAACCTTTTGGAATGTACTCATGTCCTTTGTTGCAGCAGTTGCATATGGTTTTTGTTGTTTCTTTGGAAATTTGATATTTTACTTCACCATAAATTCCCATTTCAATCCTCCTGAATCAAATACACATACATACAAACATAGCTTTAACTATTACAAGGGTTAGGGATCGACCTTTAGCCCTTTTTGATGGTTGATATATTATCGTACCCCCACGATGCAATAAGTTAAATATGTTTAGTTTGTTTGTTTAATCGCCCTCTCACAATGATATGTAAACTGTGCCATAGAGAACAGGGTCATTTTCAAGGCCAAAGGCTGCTTTACTTATTTCATGAACTACATCACTGACTTTTATTACTTTACAACTGTTAAACATGCATTTTAAGTCACAGTGAAGTTGCTGGATTTTAGTTCATATTACTAAATATTGAACTATTTCAATGATCATTTATTTACAGCACAGAATGTTGTTTCTTGGGAGGGACACCACCAACAGAAATGTACATCCAGTATGTATAAATCATTTGTAGCCTGAGGAAATACCATTTGTATTTGGCACTTTACTTACCAGCCTGCAGCAGATTCTGCATGGCAAATTTGTACAAATTGTGTCTTAGTGAGGGAGAGGAGAGAACTTTCCACTGCATCTAATGTACTTCGTGGTCATATGGAGCTCATACAAGCCCACTTCCAAAAAAAAAAAAAAAATAAAAAATCACTATCCCTTTAACTCGGGACTGGGTTGGTGTTCTCTTGCTGTCAGGGAGTAAGGCATTAAACTCTCGGGTCCCCCCCTCCCCACGCGTGGGACTCTCGCCACGGTTTCCCCCCGCCGCTGCTGCTGCTCATCCAATGGTGCTCTCGCAGTGAAGGCTGTTTGATTTACATGCGGGGCTGTTGAAGAGGCTCGTGGGCCAACCCCTTCCTCATTCGTCTCTGAGACTAGCCACCATGCCTGATCAAGTGAAAGCACCCAAGAAGGGCTCCAAGAAGGCCGTGTCCAAGGCCACCAAGAGCGGCAAGAAGAGGAGGAGGACCAGGAAGGAGAGCTACGCCATCTACGTGTACAAGGTGCTGAAGCAGGTCCATCCCGACACCGGCATCTCCTCCAAGGCTATGGGCATCATGAACTCGTTTGTGAGCGATATCTTTGAGCGCATCGCCGGGGAGGCCTCCCGTCTGGCTCACTACAACAAGCGCTCCACCATCACCTCCAGGGAGATCCAGACCGCCGTCCGCCTGCTGCTCCCAGGTGAGCTGGCCAAGCACGCCGTGTCCGAGGGCACCAAGGCCGTCACCAAGTACACCAGCTCCAAGTAAACGCGCTGACTTGCCGAGCGGCCGACTCACAACCCAAAGGTCCTTTTCAGGACCACCCACACCATCAGCCCGAGAGCTCACTATTCCTACCCCGCTCTGTGTCCACGAAAAACACGTCACACTGAATGTCTGACACCTGCTGCTGCTCACCAAACACTACGGTGTATCCATGAATTGCTTCTGATTGGATGTCCATGGAGAAACTCCTCACGGTGCCCCGCTGCTCATTGGTCGCTGACTTATTCAAAGAGTAGCCGCCAAAAGTGTCCTCTTAGCGCCTTTTTTCTCTTTTTTTTCTCTTTTGTTACCCTAACCGCGGAGGCTAAGTGGTGTTTCTGATTGGGATGTATATATTAAAAGGAGAATATGTTTGATACATGAGCGTGGCCCTAACCCTAAAACAGACACCAGTGTTATTGCTGGGATGGGGGCAACACCGCGTGGGCGTGTGTAAGCTGGCGTACAGTACAGTGAGTTGCGTGTGTGTGTGCAGTGTTGTGCAAGGAGGAAATTGTTGCTCGATGGTGGAGGTTGTGGGGTGGCTCTTAAAAGAGCCTTTGGCTGAGAAGGACGATGGATCCCGTGGGTGCTGAGAAAGTTTACTTCTTCTTGGGTGCGGCCTTCTTGGCTTTGGGCTTGGCTGCCTTCTTTGCTGGAGCTTTCTTGGCCGCTGCCGGTTTCTTGGCTGCCTTCTTGGGACTCTTGGCAGGTTTCTTGGGGCTCTTGGCTGCCTTCTTAGCTGTTGCGGGTTTCTTAACCTTCTTGGGGGACTTCTTTGCAGCTGCTGGCTTCTTAGCTGCCACCTTCTTGGGCTTCTTGGCAGCTGCGGGCTTCTTTGCAGCTGGCTTCTTGGCCTTGGCGGCTGCTTTCTTTGCGGGCTTCTTGACCTTCTTCTCGGCCGCCTTCTTGCTCATCTTGAATGAGCCGGAGGCTCCTGCCCCTTTGACCTGGGTCAGGGTACCCTTGGCCACCAGGCTCTTGACTGCGGTCTTGACGCGGGCCTTGTTCTTCTCCACATCGTAGCCTCCTGCTGCCAGGGCCTTCTTGAGGGCGGCCAGGGACACTCCGCTGCGCTCCTTGGAGGCGGCGACGGCCTTCAGGATGAGCTCGTTGGCGCTGGGCCCGCTCTTCTTGGGCTTGGAGGCCTTCTTCTTGGGTGCTTTGGCCGGGGCGGCGGCCGGGGCTGGGGCGACTTCTGCCATAATTTCGCTGAGAGTGCTGCGCGCGAGACTGAATCACTCGGAGAGTCACAGAGAGATGGAGGCTGCGGGGCGGAGGGGGACGGCTTTCAACCCGCCATGAGAACCGTGGAGACTCAACCGCCTGACCTGCTCCTCTGCTCGCTCTCCACAGGGCCACACTTTGTGTTTTCTCTCCGTGGATCAAAGTGTCCAAACCGAGCGCGGGGGTCCCACAGAGGTCCGTGGGCGATGGGAACGGACAGGGCACTCTGTGCTCTCGAGCCCGGGCTCAGTCCGAGCTCCGAGCCGCTCTCGACTCTGCTCACACGGAACAGAAAAGTGGCCGAAACATCACCGCGGGAAAGCCAGCTCCCGGCTTCGGCGGAACATTTCTCTAAGCAAAGGGGTCAAAAATGCTCGTGGGCTCGGTTGAAACATCTTTTCCTGGTCACACAGACGTTATCGGAGGGGACCGGGGCTGAATGGGCCCTCGGCTCGCCCTCTCTCCGCAGTAAAATCTCGTTTTTCAGAGGGCCGCAAACACACTGACAGCGGACGAGGCCGTGCTTCGGGACAGCCTCGCTCCTCGCAGGTGTGGGCACTTCTCGTGATTAAAAAAGAACCAGGTGGCCCGAGTGAAGCCCGACAAAGCACACCAAGCACACGGCAGCAGACAGCGCGGTGTTACCGACAGCACATGCGGAGAGATTTAGACAAATAACCGGGGGGGATGTGGCGATAGAAAGCACACGGGGAGAGGCGGAGGGGGCTTTGAAGCTGCCCCATCACCGTGACAAAGACAGCTTTGGAGCATCAGTTTTGCTGAAAGTTTTAACATTAAAACACTGGGTTATCTCTAGAGGCAAATGTTGGCCTTTCTCCCCCATCGTTGCCCTCGCTCTCCTTCCTTCACCCCCTCAGCCCCTGTCATCCCCACCAAAGCTGAATCTGGAATCTGCTCATACAAAGAAAGTATGGCCTTGTTGTCCACACAAGGAACAAAAGCTTTCATTCTCACATGAGTTGGCTTTGTGACCCAGGGACCCACATTTCCAGCATTTAATGGAGATGCAGTCTTTTACCTGCTGGTCTGGAGATTGGCAGATAAAGCACTTCATCTCTTGTCCCTGATAGATGATCCGTCCATTATACGGGCCGAGGGAGATGGTATTTGGGATCTCGAGTGCTTTTCCTTGGCTGTCCTTGTGCATTTTTATCTTGTATTTTCTGACTCCATACCATATGCCGTACTTGTCAACAGGTTTGTTTGCTGGTTAGAGTAGGTCACCAAAACAGTAAGTTGTCCGCTATCTCCTCTCTTGTGGGCGTCTCACTATTCCCAACAAATTTTAGTCTTACCCAGAGGTTGGCGAACTTGGAGCTGTAGGGCAATGCTCTCGCGTGGGCCATAGTTCCTGGACTGCCTGTCTGGTGGGGAAGGATTAGGTTTAAGGATTGCCTCCATTGCTGTTTATTTTTTTTTTTTTAGACTCCGATTAACCACAGTACATTTCTTTTCTTTTTTTTTTTAATTTATGTACACTTCCACTCAATAGAATGGTCGTGGTTTTGTATCGTCATCGTCTTTTTTTTATCAATATATTTGTTTTAACTTTACTATTAATATTTTTCCTGATAGAGATAATAGAAACAGATATGTTATTAACTTCATTTCATACAAACAATAAGCATGAATAGATATAAAAAGAACAGAGAAAAAAAAGGAATTAAACGAATTAAAATTAAAAAGATAAAGTGTACCATGGTAAATTACCTTGTATTTTGTTATTTATGGTCTTGAGTCTTCTTAGAGCACAAGTTATATTTTTAAAAACAGCATCAGCATCAATCATAGTTTGGTGAAGGACTATTTTGGCTCTTGTCTTCCAAATTTGCGTATTAATGACACACATTACAAGCCAAAATAGTCTTCTCTTGTCATCAGTGTATGCCTCGTTAAAAATACCATAAATGACAGATTTATAGTTAATTTTGACATCAAATCCCACATTACACATCAGAGATCTTATTTCTTTGGTTCTTTTACAGTGTATTAGTAGATGTTCAAGAGTCTCTTCCTGGTTACAATTCTTTATTGGGCAATTTTTGTTTTGACAAAACAACTCCATTTACAATTGCCCACACAGGGAGTCTGTTCAGTGTAATTAACCAGACTGTGTCCCGGAGATTTTCTGATAATATTGTATCCTTTATGTTCTTAATTATTTTCTCAAATTCAGAGGGAGTTGTGTTTTTATAGTTCACTGGTCCTCCATTTACGTTATCATTTATTGTTTTGTATATGTTTTTAGTGAGGGATTTATCCCAATCAATATTGAGGTGTTTGTATTTTGTTATAAAATCTCCGAAGAGCAATTTGTAGTATGTACGTTGCTTCGTGCTTTTCCTTTTATTTTATTCCACTGTGTTTCATCCTCCAAACCAAGGAGCTTTCCTGATTAGTGCCTTTTGGATATTTTTAATGAATGGTATTTTTAATATAATGTTCAAATCTGGTGCACCTAAACCTCCATTTTCTTTACTTTTATATGCATATGTGGCACGATGATGTGGATTAACACAAGAAAATAGTTGCCCCCCATTTTATTTTTATTGATTAAGGCCGATCTTCATTTATGTAACTACTGTTTATGTCTATTCAGCTTTAATAGAGTTATACATATGTTTCACCAGCAGAGGGCGCTCGGTACCCTAGGCATCAGTAGCTGACGCCCGGTAGAAGAAGACAGTCAGTACGTGATGAAGCAGTGTATTGCTGCGTTCCATTTACCTCCGAACTGGGAGCTGGGAAATTGGGTAGCGTCATCTCAACTTGTCGGCGTTCAGTTGAAGTCGGAAAACGTGCTGATCTACCAGGCTATTGTTAGCAGGGCGTTAGCACGCCCTGCTTTGTTGTTCACAAATATCACATGAAGAATGTGATTATCACTATGGCAGCATTTTTGTAAGTATAAGTCTAACAATACTATGTATACAGCTGATCTAGAGCAACACACACTGGTCAGAAGTGCAAATAAATTGATTATTAGAGGAGCTAAATAACTGTTTACACTGGGGGCTGCCATCTTTGATCGTCAACTCGGGGGTGGTGAGGTCTCCCCGAGTTCCGAGTAGGATATTCGCACCATTATGGTGCGTTCCAGTTGTAGTCGGAGGTCAAAATTTCCCACTTCCGAGTAGGAAATTTCATCTGGAACGCCCCCCGAGGTCGGAATATCCTACTAGGAACCCGGGGGAACCTCGCCACCCCCGAGTTGACAAACCAAGATGGATGCCCCCAGTGTGAACAGTTATTTAGCTCCTGTAATAATATTTGCACTTCTGAAGCTGCCCAGTAAAATAATAGACAGCAGTAGAAATAGATCTTACATGCCTTAAAGGGTAACAAATGTTGAGCTAAAGAGTGATCTCATAAGTCCACGGGTTCATAAAAGTAGCTCGTAGCATTGTGCAGCTGAGATGGCGGATTCATAGTGCGTGTGGCCTTGTAATGAACGAGAGAAGTATTTCACACATGTGAGAGTGTAAATGACATAAGTTAACTGTTGATTGATGCACATAACTACTGTTAAAACCTGAGTTCATGGCCAGAACCCATGTTAAGCAGAGTGAGTGTGCAGCATCGAGAGTTGCCTGTGTAAACAGAGAGTCTGAGTGAGTGAGTGACTGAGATTTGTGCTAAGCTAATATAATGAGCACACGTGGTCCCTCACCAATGTTTATTCTGCTGTTTAGCAGTTGGGAGAGTATGTTTTTGCCCTATTTGTTTTCTTTGGTGAAAACTTTACTCTGTGTTGTCTTTTTGTTCATAGTGTTGGTGTAAAAATAATTTACATTCAGTTCAGGGAAGGTGAACATGATAAGAGCATTTAAATACACTGATTAAAAACAGATTTAGTTTTATAAATACAGTTCATGAAATAACGGTTAAAAAGATAAAATAGTGTTAGACACAGTGGTTTAAAAAGCACTATACAATTTAATTTTGATTTCCTAAAGGTGCTTGTTCATGGAATGAGATGCATCAGGTGATTTTGTATTTTTCTTAACGTGATGTATGTGACAACACTGTAAAATGTTGAGACAGGAATTTAGTCAGTTATATTTCAGTACTAGTGTATTTTGCAGTATTTGTGTTTTCTGTTTATTGTGACGCTGTGAATGTAGAAGACAGTCAGTACGTGATGAAGCAGTGTACAGATCGCGAGCCGAGACCGCTCTTGTTAACCTGTATTTTCTGCTCTTGCAGTGTTTGCAGCTTTTGCTGCTCCAGCGAAAGAAATAAATATGTTGCACGTGTGATGAGTTGGCCCATCGTCCTCTGCAGTGTAACACATATTTTCTTTGCGTCACTTCTCTGTTAGTTCCCCACAAGAGTTTGATACATAATTTACTTATGATAATAAGAATTTTTGGTGTAGGGGGAAACACATTGGCAAGAAAAAACATTTTAGATATAATGTGGGTTTTGATTGTATTTATTCTGCATTTGTATTTGGTGCTCTTATTGTCCCATTTTTCTATTTCTTCTTTAGTTTCTTCAATTTTTTGTTCCAATTTAAAAGACAACAGTCATTATTATCGAATAAAATACCAAGTACCTTAATTTCCTGACTTACCTTTAGATTAATATTTGTTTGATTTTGAGTGTGACCAATCCAAATAGCTTCAGTCTTATTTTGGTTAAGTCTGGCTCCTGATGCTTTTTCATAATGTTTTAAGTGCGAAATTAAATTATCAAGCTCAACTTGATTATTGATAATAACTGTAATGTCATCAGCGTAAGCCAGTGCTGCTATTCTAGCAGTGTCGTTTATGAGTGCACCCTTTATTCTGGCATCGTTGTTAATTTTTTTAATCAGTGGGCTAATAGCCAGGATATACAAAGATGCACTCATTGGACATCCCTGCTTTACACCCCGAAAAACTTGAAAGGGGTCAGTAAGAACACCATTGAGATTGACCTGTGCACATGATTTAAAATACAAAGTTTTAATCATATTAATGAATGGATCAGGAAAACCATAAGCTTTCATTACAGCCCATAAATAATCATGGGACACATAATCGAAAGCTTTTTTTTGATCCAACCCAATTATATAAAAATCTTTGTTTTTTTCATATATTAGTTCTCTTAATGAACATATGTTGTCCCACATTTGTCTGCCTTTAATTGCACAAGTTTGTTCTTTTTTAATTATTTGTTCTAGGACTCCATCTAGTCTGTTAGTTATTATTTTTGCGAAAATTTTGTAATCAGTGTTCATTACTGTAATTTGTCTATAATTTCCCAAGTCACTTTCATCTCCTTTTTTATAAATAAGATTTATTATTCCGTTATAAAATGAATTACTCATGGCTCTATTTTTAAAACCTGTATTAAAAGTTGATACAAGGAGGTCGACTATGTCACCACAGACCACCTGATAAAACTCTGTGGGAAGACCATCTGGTCCAGGAGACTTACCCACATTTAATTGCTGGATGGCCTCGATGACTTCTTCCTTCTTAATGTCCCCTATCAATGTGCTAAAATATGACAAATCAAAAGGAGTTATTTCATGTAAGAAAGATGTAACAGCGTCCTTATCAAATTCTAGTTTCCTATGTTCAGAAGAGTAGCTCTCAACAACAGATACCCGTTTTTCCTCTTCTTCATATATTTTCTTACCTCTTACATCATAAATGCAACTGATAAAGTTTCTACTTCTTCTACTGTGAAACAGAGACACACTCTGTGATAAATTCCCTCGATTGTCACTTCCACTTATCTTCTGTATATTAAACAATAATTCAGTATTTATTATGTCTATGCTTTCTTTTAATTCTTTCATTAAATTATTCTCATGTTCAGTTTTATTTTTATTACATTTAAGTTCAATATACCTTTTTATATTGTTATAATAATTTATATTTTTTATTTTATTTAATTCTCTGCATTTAAATTTAAAAATCTTTGACTCTATGTTTAAATAAATCCTATAATTCTCCATCATCTTTGGTTAGAACCTTGAGATCTTTTATGTTATTTATTGCTATGTTTAGTTCTTGCAGTATGTCAGTATTTTTTAGGCAATTTATATTTAGTTTCCAGAACCCTCTTTTAGCGTTATTACTATTACTACATTTAATGGTGACCTTAACTAATAAGTGGTCGGAGAATTGGGTAAGATAGTGTTATATTTTATAGGTTTTAATTTAGATGATATATAAATTCTATCTATCCTAGTTTTAGTGTTACTATCAAATCTAGTGTATCCTGTGTTATAAGGGTTTAGATATCTAAATGTACCTATTAAAGAGGCATTACTACATACCTCGTTTAATAAATTTCCTTCCCTTGATAATTTAAATTCAGTAGAAGAAATTTTATCACTTGCATGTGTTATTGTGTTAAAATCCCCACATAAAATGGTATTATACCCCACATTAATTAGACCCTCCATTTTCTTGAATATTTGTAATTTACTGGCTCTGTTAGGAGCAGTATATACATTTATTATTCGGAATTTCTGACCTTTATAAAAGCAGTCGATCATTAAAAGTCTGCCAGGTATTATGTCCCTTCTTTTTATGATGTTAACTTTGGAATAGAAGAAGATGCCAACACCACCTGCAGAACTTTCTCCAATAGAAATCACTGCTGGCCCTTTAGCCCAGCATCCTCTATCCTCTAACATCCTCTATCTCTGCGTTCTCTGTAAGTCTCAGCTCTTAAAGACACAAGTCTATATTTGCGTTTAAAAGGTAATTTATTTTAAGAGATCTAAAATTGTTAGATTTTATTCCTCTTAAATTAAAAGAGCCTATATTAAGAGAACACATATGGAGGGCTTAGCAGCTATTTTGGGCTTTTCGAATATTCCTCCTTTTTTTCTTTTTTGTGTATCCTGTTGGTAGTGCGGCTCGCTTCCCTCTGGACACGAGACCAGGGATTCAGGCAGGAGCTCCTGGGGAAAGGAAGAAGAGAGATGGGGAAGAGGACTCCTCCTGACGCAGCTTCAGCCGAGAAGGACCGAGGTGAGCTGGTTTGCTGGCTTCCAGGTGAGAGGTCCTCACTCTCGCTGGCGCTCTCGAAGATCTCTGACTCTCTGTCTCCGTTGGAAGGCTTGTAGTTGTTCTATTTCGTATAAACCCGCCCTTTAAGGCTATCGCTAGTGGGTTTACCCTCGCGCCAGCGCAACACTGAAAAAACTTGGTCTCGCCCTCCCTCGTGATGGGCCCCTCCCGCGCCACCTGCCTATAAATGGCCGCGGGCTCATACTATCTGCTCCCTCTTTTTCTTCAGCGTCATGAGAAGCAGCACTAGAAGAACAGCGGTAGCAGCAGGAATGGCGTCATCGGAGACCGTCCGAGTCTGTCCTCAGTGTCAGACAGGCTACATCATGAGCAACGACATGCACTCTCGCTGCGAGTCTTGCCTTGGCCGGAGGACGCCGGGCAAGAGCTGACTCAGCCGGAGAAGTGCCCATACTGCAAGCTGTTATCCCCAGCGGAGAAGCGGCGCCGGGTGGATTTTTTCACCGACGCTGCTGAGGATGCTTTCACCGTGACTGACTCATGAGATTGACCTGACATGAACAACGACTTGAGCTTTGTCGGTAATGTCAACCTACCTCAAGCAGGGAAGCTCTCATGGTGTCATCATCAGTGACATCTTCAATCTTGGCTTCAATGTCAGTGGTTGTTCCTGTGAGGTGCTGGTAAAGTGTCTCTCCCAAGAAGCCAGGACCTGGACCACCATGAATGATGGAAGTAGTTATCATCCTTCCAGCAAGAAAGTATTCATCCTCTTTCGCAGCTGCAGATATGTTTTGTCAAATTAGTTCCACATTAACCAACAATTACCACCTTCTCTTGAAGACAGTTCTGAAACATACCTCTAAATAACATCATTACCTGCACTGTCAAAAGTGATAAATTTCCTTTCCTCTGGTCCATCAAAGATTCTTCGTGTTCTAAGGCAGTTCATCAGGAGGGTGAGGAACTTGCGCTTGGGACCACCATTGTCCAGTCCATCCTCAACTTGTCCCTCATCATCAGTGAACTTAACCAGTATTTCATGGGGCCAGGTCAAATGAAGCACGTCTGAAGCCTCGGACTGCTCCATCCCACATTAGCTCGATTGATATTGAACCTGCTGTGGGATGTTCCTGTAGTCTTTGCAGAGAGCTCTGCAATAATGTCAGCAGCAGTGACATTGTCTGAGCTGTAAAAGAAGATGTAGTCTATTATTATTTCAAATAATACAGGCAAAAATAAGATTTAGAGATAAAGTAACTGGTAATTACTACCTTTTCTCTGCTGGGTGCTCCATATGTTCTTCTGGCTCCGAGTCACTGTCAACTATGATAGGCGCATACACATTTGTGTAGTTGCTGTATTGAGAGGACAGTAGAATAAATATTTTCAAATACTTGGTATAAGGTTTGAATTCATATCAAATAAAGAATGGCGATCTTTCTGTTTCTTTATAAAAGAGCCAGTAATACCAGTATGTTTGGCCCACTCCTGCACACTGCTCATAAAATATAAATAATGATTATACATCCCAAAATATGAATATGTGTTTATTTCCTTTGTTTCACAGAGGCTTACAATTCCAGTTAGCTACAATAATTAAAATTGTGCCTAAAGATCAACTTTTCAATTTTTTTTTTTTTTTATTGTCTTCATTCAATACACTTTCTATAAAAAAAGTCCATGGTCACAATGTTTCCCCAACCACATCTTTTGATCTACAAATCCAGCAATCATTTAAACAAATATGTCTAGGCTGCAATTGTCAACACAGATTACCAATAGAAGCTGTTCTGGCCCTGGTTGGATTTGACCTGGGGCCTGTACTACGAAGCTGGATTAAGTCATCCAGGATAACTCTGTGACATCTCGCTGAACTTCACCGGATCTCCGCCATCCAGATCTGCTGTACTATGAGGCTCGTGATCAACTCGATAAGTGAATCCGGCTGGGATCTGTGCGCGCACACATAAAATGGGCGTGGTTAGCGGCCCCGAAGCATTTTCCACAATGGAGAAGAGAGCAGCCTACTTCACGGCAGAGGAGCAGCAAATAATCCTGTAAAAGTATGAGTAGTACCGCAGTATTATCCAGGCCAGGAGCAACACGGTGAAAAACATGGCCCTACATTTTCCAGAAACACAAATCGCTTAAAATGTAATAAAGAACTCATCCACATTAAACCAAAATTATGAAATTAAATAGTATTTTAAAGGGTGATGAATAATTATCTTTTTTATTTTAAATGTAATATAATTAGCCCAAATGTAATATTTAATTTCACTTTTAGTGTACTTTGCATCTAAAACAACATTTGTCCCACTGTCATGATCCACCGCTATTGGACAGTGTAAAACATTTCCTCTTTTTTGTTAATAAAAATAATAAATGGACAGTGTTGATAACACTGGGATAAATCTATGAATGAAATTAAACGTAAATTAGATATTTAAAAATACTTCTTCAAACTAAATTCTGTCCCTCGGTGTCATGGTGTTACTACCAAAATTTGGAGATCATATTACATTAGACAACATTTAAGATATGATGATTACTTATGTAGGCTAATTGTAATTGAACTTTAAACCAAAATTATTGTTACTTGACTTTATCCATAATAAATTTCAGTACAATTATCAGCATGTGTTGTCTTTTATCAGAAGTAAATATCCTCGGATCAAACGTTATCACTGACATTCAGAAATAACGTCAATCAAGCGGATTACTTCTGTCACGATAAAAACGTTCCAGACGAAGCGCTCCTCTTACAATTCGCGCACCGACACCGACCTGTTCTGGCAGAAATGGGCAAGCCATTTTCCAAGACAGTGCAGTCTTTCATGCTCCCCAGAGAGAACCGATTGGTCAGCAGGCGGTCTGTCACACCCTGTGAGCTCTTATCCTGGAACTTAACCTGCTCCGGACCAGGTTTGGCGTTCAGCATCAGTTACTGGGGCAACGTGTCTGGATAAAAAGAGATCCACATTAGTAGTGCGGAAAACCCGAAACTTAATCCAGGAAGTTATCTCTCTAAGAGCTAATCCAGCTTCGTAGTACAGGCCCCTGTTCCTGGACTTTGGTTTGTCCTCCATTCTAGTTTTACCAAAGAAATTACTGCAGTTAATCTAATGACTGTGACATTGGCTTGGCAACTAAATAAAACCGTACATATAGATGATGATTGGCTTGGTGAATTTATAAAAAATATTTAGAGGCATTTTATGATTTTTCATGTTGACACATTCAGTACAACACAGTCAAGTCTTACTTGATCAGACGGTGGTTGTGTGTGCCCGACAGGACTGGAAATACCAAAAACAATTAAATTAAAAAGCTGTGCTTTACACTGCACTACCTGAGCATAAAAATATAAGGCGGAAATTGTTTTCTTTGTTGTTTTGTATTTTACTTTTCCAAAATGTTCTCCATTCTTGGAGTACTTGCTTTATCTGGTCCATCCCACACCTGCATACGACATAATGTCAGATTTTATCATATGAAAATATCTATCAATTTACTTTACTAAAGACGAAATGTCATACAGATGAATACTAACCAGGGTGTCAGAAAGTGGACTGTTTCCATAAGGCAACTGTACATGGACCACACTATCATCATCACTTGAAGACTGTTCACTATAACCTATGAAAACCAACAATTATCATAATTGCTATGGACACAAAGCTGAAATTCATTATCTCTCCAGTTCTACCTGTGGTTAAAGTTTATTTGGAATCCTTAAAGCTTCCATGTCTATCAAACACACATTTTTCAATAAAATTCACAGGATAAATTTGGTAGAACAAAAAATGGCAGAGTTACATGGTATTCCCTCACGCTTTAGAAAATCACATTGTGGCAAAAGAAACCCACACGTGGTAAGAAAAAGACTACTGGAAATACAGTCCGAAATTGAGTCTCCCAGTGTAGTTTACAAGGAAGGAAGAGTTTGGCTGCACTTTTAAGTAAATAAATTGATAACACACAAGTTCAACCAGGGTGTGTTCGGAATCATGGTTGGAATGTATCAGGTAGAGAATACTTGATTTAGGTTAAAAAAAAAAAATGTATTATTAAATTGACATAGAATAAAGTCAAGCTTAAAACAAGATGGAAGATGTGCCAGAAGTACTTACAGGCTTTTGTAAAGTCCTCAACTGTGCAAATATACAAAGTAATCCTTTGGTAGGACTTTCCAATAGCTTCTTTGTATTTTTGATGGTGAAAGGGGTGTCAGTTCCTGGGATGTTTCTGACTTCCTCACATCTGGATACAACAAGACATGGGGACCATCCTCCATGTCTTGGTGGAAGTCCTTGTGCTTCTTGACAGCAGCAGACAGCAGTTGTTCTGCTGCTGGATATCAACAGGAAGTGACTTCCCCCTCACAGGTTTAAGGGAATCTCCGACCATCTTCATGATCCCAACACTGATCTTAAGAAAGATATGATAATGATATTAATAAAGTGAAATTAATTAATAGTATCACATTATAGTTTGAGTCTACATGGTCTTGGCATGTGGGCATACCTTCACTGTTTTGTCTTTCTCTTCCTCTCCTGTTCTTTTCTGATGCCTCTTAGTAAAGAATGTCTTTCTCTCCCTCTCTTTTACTGCCCTAAATGTCATGAATGACTCTACAACTGAGCTCCCTGATTGAAAAGTTAGAAATACAGGTATTAGACATTTGTTACTCTTTTATTATTAATCTCACTAATCTCGTCATAAATCTTTTTTGCATGTCATTTATAACAAACTTAATATACGCCCAGGTGTGCTGAATATAAAACCCTATGTTTTGTTTACCTGCTCTCGTGCTTGGTTGTGCATCAGGAGGTGCACTGGTGGTGGCGGCTTTGTTTACCTGCTCTGAAACAAATTTTATGTCTCTACCACATAGACAACAAAAGTCAGCGGAGGTTATCACCGCAGTTCCACAGAATGGACGGAACATCTGTGAGGAGAAAGAGGAGATCATTAAATCGACGAGGTTACGACTGACAGCGTATTTATTATGTTTTCCTAAACATTTACATAAGATCCTTTTTAAATATTCCTTTTTAGGTTACTAATATAGGTGTGTGATTTATTTTTACTGTGTTCTGGTCTCATTTGACCGTCCTCCTACACTTCAGATGTTACTTGCTGTAGCCAAACTGTATATTCGCGCCCATTCTATACATATCTATGCGGCGCCCGATCAGAACGGCGTCCCTAGCAACAGTCTGCCAAACAGACTCACGCTAATATTTGCTACGTAAATTTGCTGCTGTTGGATAATACTGTAACAGACTAGGGCCGAGTGTTTAAAAAAGACGTAAGGGAACACATACCTTTTTATTCTCCTCTCCAAGTGTTTGCAAACTTTCTTATCCCGCTGTCTTCTTTTCAACTTCCTCCTGGGTATTTCCTGTCGGTATAAAAGATCAGTCCCTTCCGTATGGTCAGCTCCCCCTAGTGGCCTGGTGACCTTCCGTGAATTCAGCGTCTCTCTCTTGCAGTTGTTTTGGGGTTTGTATGCAGCATTTCCCTTTTGCATTTGTTTTGTCGGTTTGTGTGTTTTTGCTTTTGCAGCGTTTGTGTGAATGCATCGTTTTTTGTTGCAGCATTTCTCTGTTGCATTTGTTTTATGTGTTTTGGTTTTGCATCATTCCTGTGTTTGCAGCGTTTTGATTATGTCGCGTTTTGGCCGTTTATGTCGCGTTTTTTTGTTTGCCGCGTGTATGCCCTTGTCAGCCACCGTAAAATAGAGATAGAGCACTATGCTGTAAAACTACACCAGGTCAGAGGTTTACAGTAAGTTACTGTATATTTACAGTGGAACTGTATTTGAATTTACAGTACAATATAAACCTTTACTGTAAATTAACAGTATGGGCACAAGCTTTTACAGAAGGGTATATTTCTTGCCTTGATGTTTTTAACAGTAACTGAAGACACAATATTAGGCTCAAATTTGCAGTTTCACTCTGGTAACAGATCAAATGAATTAAGGGTTATAAATTTAAACTGATACAAATCATTAAAAAAGTAGATGCTTTTGTAACATCAATACTACTTCTACTTTGAATAATGAAATAATAGAGACAATATTCATTGTGAAATTCTTTTTCAGCCAATTTATTGGAATTGAACAGCTGTAAACAAGAAACAGCATTCACCTGCATCAGGGACTATCGTTAGTATCACAAAAAAAAAATTAGGACATCTGAACATGGTCTAATATAACGAGCTGTAACATGGACACTAATGCTGCAGGCAAACAAGAATATGTGTGTTTGTAAAATAGGTAAAGCTTACTTTTGTCTATCTCAAAACTTTGAACATGTTCATTTACAATTGTTTATGAAGAGAATCCTGTTCCAGTTTGCTTTTTTCTTTCCTTGTAATTACACACAGTTTAAGCATTTATAACATAATAATGACAAATACTTGCCAGAATTGTTTGCTTTCATTCCTTATGAAAAATGTTGAAACAAATTTACTTATAGGACATTTCCTGACACAGTTATTGACAAAAGACAACAGAACTGATTAAATTATGATATTAAAGGGGTTAAATGATTTCAAGACTGTGTTAAAGTACTTTTTGAACATTCTGAGCACACTGCAACAATACTGTGATAATAATGATAACCTTGATAATTTTAGTCACAATAAATGTGATATGAAATTTTTATGCTGTACATCCAGTAGGCATACAGTTACTTGAAAAAGTATGTGAATCCTTTAGGATTACTTCAATTCTGCTTAAATTGGTCATTAAATATGTTCTGATCTTCATCTAAGTTAAATCAACAGACAGACACAGTCTGCTTAAACTAATACAGCACAAAAAATTACAAGTTTTCATGTTTTTATTAAACACAGCATGTAAACATTCACAGTGCAGGGTGGAAAAAGTATGTGAACCTTTGGATTTTAAAACTGGTTGACCCTCCTTTGGCAGCAATAACACCAATCAAACGTTTCCTGTATATGTTTGTGTGTATGAAAGATCAAATAAGTCCCACTTGAAGTCACTCAGCGTCCTGATGAGTGTGGAGACATGTGGATTCACAGTTATAGCCTTCTTTGTTTTACCATCTTCCCACTCTTCTTGCTTTGCACATTCTTGTGTCCCCTCTCAGGATGTATGTCTTTGTCAGGCTCTGAAAATCAAAGTAAAACAAACAATTATTATTTCAGGTGAAATTCATGGAGAAGTGTCTCATGTAAAGGTAGGGTCTGTTTTTCCACAACATAGTGGTTCATAGAAATTAACTATAAATCAAGATTGTCACTTTTCACCAATGTCAATACACGAGTGATTAAGCTGAGAAGAATTATGGTAAAAAGCAAAAATCATCTTTTGTACTAGCTATTCTTGTAACTTGTTTAACCTTTGCGAGTAAACAGGTACTTTTTGTCCTTTCAGACAATTTTGCTCAACTTTTGGCCATAATTTTGGCAGTGTTACTCAGGAGGGAATGTTTTTTTTTTTTTTTTTGTAGGAAGATGTTTTCATGACAAGTCTTAAGTTCAGGGTTGGATATTTTTAGGGGTCAAAGGTTAACTGGGGCCAATTTACTACCCATTGCGGTCATCAGAGGATGTATAAAACTTCTCCCAATACTGCTGTAAAAACATAAATTATTTTTTTGTGCTCAAATCATTCAGTTATCTTCAATTCTAAAAAGATCCAAATATTTGATTTATTTTATTTAAATCATTCAAATGCCAATTTGATGACATGATGTTAGTGTTTTTATGGAAAAAAATGCACAAAAAATGAGTTAATATCTAAATAATAAATGTTAGAGGGCTGGGTTTTTTTAAGTTCAGACTAAAATATATATAAGATTAATACCAAAATGTATATTCATTAATTTCTGTCTTTTTTTGCGGGGTCAGATTTGTTATTAAGGCTCATTTGAGGTAATCAGATGACATAAATGTCCTCTCCCAACTGCTATAATAAAAACAGATGAATATTTTTGTACTTTCTTTTCCTCAAATTATTAAATCAACTTCGGTTCTAATTAAAAATAAAAATATTCAAACATTTTATTTTAATCCTTTAAATTCCAATATGAATACATGATGCCAGTGTTTTTTTTATGAAGAAACACTTAAAATGAGATATAGCCAATGTAATTAATGTTAGAGGGCTGGGGATGGTTTTTATAAGATCAGGCACATTTTTGAATGTACAGTGGTACCCAGGTAAAGCACATTTCAATGTGAAGTTTCTGACATTCTTGTGTATTTTCATGTGCCTTACGAATGCTGATTTTCTTTCACAGCTGTGACTACAAAGCTCGCAAAAAACACTCTGATCAACTTTCTCTTTTCAACAGTTTAGCCCAAAAAACACTCTGAATTTTAAGATAGAGACTAATTATAAGGCCAAAAGAAGCTGACTGAAAAACACAAAGAACATTAAAATATGAAGCTTCTCATGTTTTTTATGGAGTAGTGAGAGTGCCAAATTACAAAAATAAATCTATAAATGAATGAATAAATAAATTATATAAGAATCCATACAAGAAAAGGCTAATAAAAGTAGAAATATAAAGAAAAATAAAAAAATAAATAGAAAAGTGCTTAATAAATAAATAAATAAATAAAGTAGCTATATAAAGTGATATTAATCAAAAAATAAACCCTTAAAAGAAAAGGCTAATAAAAATATAAATATAAAGACAAATAAATAAAAGTATTTCAATCACATTATAATGTCACTTTAAAAAAATAAATAGATAAATAAATAAATAAATAAATAAAATAGCTATATAAAGCGATATTAATCAAAAATTAAACCCCTAAAAGAAAAGGCTAATAAAAGTATAGATATAAAGACAAATAAATAAAAGTATTTAAATCACATGATAATGTCACTTTAAAAGTGAAGGAAATATCTGCAGAAAAATATGTGCAGTAGGAATGTGGTTGTACGCAGGCGCAGAAAGAAACCTAATGAGGAAGAAGGATGGCAGCTGAAAACTTCACAGCAGAACTTTTAAGACTGGCTAAAATTACAGAACACAACAATTCCGACCGAGAATATGTATTGTGGACGGTAGAGGGAGTCATAGAAAGTGTTGGTGTTATGTGTGCGCTGTCCAACACGGACATCGATGAACTTGTGTGGTGGAATCTTGTGGATGTAAATAAAAAAGACACAGAAAAAAAGACAGACAGACAGAGAGAAAGAGGGGGGAGACTAAGAGAGAGACACAGAGAGAGAGAATGACGAAGTGGGGGAGACAGAGAGCTGGAGAGAGAAGCTGGAGTCGAGCAGGTCCACAGCAGCGGGCCGTCTGGCCACACGAGCTCATCGATGTCTGTGTGGGTCAGCACACACATAGTACCAGCACTTTCCATGACGTCCTCTACCGTCCCCAAAACATATCCTCCGTCATAATTATGTTGTTCTCTAACTTCGATGAGTTCTTCTGTCAAGTTTTCCATGTTTCTTCTCGATTGGGATTCCTCCTGTGCATGTGACGCAACCACATTCCTACTGCGCATATTTCCTTCGCTTTTAAAGTGACATTATAATGTGATTTAAATACTTTTATTTACCTGTCTTTATATTTATACTTTTATTAGCCTTTTCTTTTAAGGGTTTATTTTTTGATTAATATCACTTTATTTATTTATTTATTAAGCACTTTTCTACTTATTTATTTAT
The DNA here is from genome assembly GCA_036419115.1 of Scarus forsteni. Lineage (NCBI taxonomy): Eukaryota > Metazoa > Chordata > Actinopteri > Labriformes > Labridae > Scarus > Scarus forsteni. Next base: position 238,070 of record JAZDUH010000513.1, on the reverse strand, counting down.
TTGTCTTTATATTTCTACTTTTATTAGCCTTTTCTTTGATGGATTCTTATATAATTTAATTACTTATCTTTATATTTCTACTTTTATTAGCCTTTTCTTTTATGGATTCTTATATTATTTATTTATTTATTCATTTATCTATTCTTTTATAGATTTATTTTTGTAATTTGGCAGTCTCACTACTCCATAGCTTTTTTTTTGCACCAATGTGAAAAAAAAAGAAATGACAGACTTAAATTAATGTCTGCATGACTTCATTATTTCCAGTCAGTACTAGTATATCTAAAATAAAACAGGCTGCTGTGCTCACGTTACTTAAGCTAACAATAACGTTTTAGCTAGCAAGAATATGTAGCCTAATATTGTTCCACAACTTTGTTTGAAAGTTAAATAATGACATAAGCTTATTCTTACAGTGTTGTTATATGATTACAGTGCTCCATTTCTCATTCACCAGCTTTGATACTGAACAAAAGTGTTCACTTACCTAACTCAGGAGCAGTGCTGCTCTGGTGTCTCTGATGCAGACAGACGGTGAGGCTGCAGGTTGCAGGTCACAGAGACTGCTGTGAAGATATGCTCCAATGTTGAATAAAAAATGTAAAGTGAACTTCTGGAGGGAAATAAAATCTGGCCATGTCCGTTATTTTTTTAAGTTCAGACCTCGCCTTTTTTATCCCCCAGAATCCTCTGCGTTTACAGCAAATTTACAGTAATTCCCTGTAAATAATGGCATTCCTTAAAAATGCTGTAAAAATGTTTTTTTTTTTCTCCCAGAATGCATTGCAATGTACAGTAAAATACTGTATGACATGAATAACAGTTTACAGCAAGGGCTTACAGTGTATTTTTTAATTTTCCCCATAACTCTAAGTTGTTATTACCCAAAACCCTCCAGTCTATTATTTTCTTAATTTCACATTTCATTTCATGTATTATATCTATATATTTTAAACATGTTGAATTTAATTTCCAAAAGCCTTTTTTATCGTTAGAGCTACATAATATTGTGGTTTTAACTAGTAGATGGTCAGAAAATTGTGTATAAATTGTTTCATATTTTGTTGGTTTTAACTGGGTTGATAAATATATTCTATCTATTCTAGTTTTTGTGTTTTGTCATATCTAGTATATCCTACATTATGAGGGTTAAGGTATCTATATGAATCTATTAATAAAGCATTTTTACATATTTCTTCTAGGACTTTTCCTTCTCTTGTTAATTTAAAGTTAATTGTTGATATTCTATCTTTTGCATCTGTTATTGTGTTAAAATCTCCACAAACTATTGTGGGGAACCTCACATTAATTAAACCCGCCATTTTTTTTTAAGTATTTGTAACTTACTAGTTTTTGTAGGTGTGGTATATATATTTATTATCCTAACTGTTATATTTTGATAAAAACAATCTGTCATTAAAAGCCTTGCAGGTACAATAACCCTACTTTTAATAGTTGTAACACAAGAGAAGGAACAAACTCCATCAGCCGGACTTTCGCCGATTGAGATGACTGCTGGCCCTTTTGTCCACCTTTTATAAACATCTTCGATCTCTGTGTTCAAAGTAAGTCTGAGCTCTTAGAGCTCAGACATAAGAAGACATAAGAACCCGAGTGTCGGGATGACGCTGTGAAGTGTGTGAGCAGCACTCGTTAGCTCCCTGAAAGAAGGCTTCTCTTCTCCCCTCCGGTGTGGCCCGTCTGAGGGGTGAGCATGGGACAACCGGGGAGTGTGCCGAGAGGCAGCGCGATGGTTGCCGGGGGAGCTGGAAAAGTATTATTATTTTTTTTTTTTTTTTTTGTTTCAGTGGTGGGGACAGAAGAGACTTGTGTCCCCTTGTGTGAGTGGTTGTGAGCAGCTGCTGTGTCGGGGATTGAGTGAGAGTCATAGGAATGCGTGGCTCTTTGAGGGGATGGAGTGGGGTGGCCCTTAAAAGGGCCTTTTGGTTTGCTGATGCACCGGGGGACGGTGGATGACCGTTTAACCGCCGAAGCCGTACAGAGTGCGGCCCTGCCTCTTCAGAGCGTACACCACATCCATGGCGGTGACGGTCTTTCTCTTAGCGTGCTCGGTGTAGGTGACAGCGTCGCGGATAACATTCTCCAGGAAGACCTTGAGCACACCGCGGGTCTCCTCGTAGATCAGACCGGAGATACGCTTGACTCCGCCACGGCGGGCCAAACGGCGGATGGCGGGCTTGGTGATGCCCTGGATGTTGTCGCGGAGCACCTTGCGATGACGCTTGGCGCCTCCTTTTCCGAGTCCTTTTCCTCCCTTTCCTCTTCCAGACATTTTAACAGATCGGGCTGCTGCAGCTGAAGGATACTGCATTGAGGGAGTCGCCCCTTTTTGTTCCCTCAGTGAGGACGTGAGTGAAGGCTTTTTTCTCCCCTTCTGGCCGCCTGTTGGAGCTCCAGCGCCCCCTGCGAGCAGAGCCGGAGCCCGCCCTTATGTCCCTGCGGTGGCTGGCGTCAGAGGCGTCGCAGTGGATTAGGGGGGATAGATATTACATTAGATGGCCCATGGAGAATATTATTACCCAAGTGGAATCCAGACATCCAGGATAACCAAGTAAACCCAGGCTTGGCCATGTTCCTTCCGAGCACTCTGGCTTAAAGTACCCACTAAGGCCAGTCCAGGCTGAGATGGAGCTTCTTGGTCCAGCCAGATATAACCATTTCAGATAACTGCATTCACGGCTTTCCTCAAAAGACCATGATGATGCAGATCACGGGGTTACTGATGAAAACAGGAAAGACACGTGTGCATACTTTGCTCCGAATGGAAACAAACAAATATGTTCACACACAGCTTTACATGGAAACTTAAGGTTATTGAATAATAAATATACCATTTATCAAATGGATATGAGCTTACAAATATGCCGACTTCTCCCTATTTCTCTATCTGAGGAGAGCTTTCTGCATGCTTCTCTGAGCTCCTCAGTTTGCATTAAGAGAAAGATGATAACCAAGGCTTGAACAGTTTCCTGCAAGACAAAATTGTTATAAAAAGGCTTTTAGTGTTTTTAGACTTGCTAAATTAAAGCCCTGTACGTTGTTTGCTAGAGTTGTGTCTTTTGTGCTGCTGCAACATATTTGAAGTTCACAATAACTCTATGTTGAGTCTTGTTTTAAATACAATGCCTTTTTGGTCAAAAATGTTGATTTTATGGTACTTCCCACGATTGCATATTGTTGCCATATCCTCCTGAGACCATTCATGTATGTCCACTGTAGTGGACATTTTGTTCCTGCATCTTTCTTAAGTACTTAAAGGTACCCTATCAAGCCCTATATCACTCTGTAGAGACATCCTGGGCTTTCCAGTGATGTGTCATGTGATGGGTTGCATGCATGCTGGGAACTTTATTTTTTGCCCTATCAAGATGGCTGACATACGAAACTACACATTTTATCCAAAGAGGAGAGGCAAGTCAAATATTCTTTATTAATTATTATTTTTTTCTATGATAATTATAAATATTCTTGTTTATTAGCATATTAATAACAATCTTTTAAAATCTGAAAACAGTTTCATTATTTCTGTTTTGATAGAGTAGTCATTAAATGAATGTCAATTGTAGTGGACACCAGGACAATTTTAATGTATTTAATGGCCACACATTTGGAGCAAAAAGTGAACTGAGAGGATTCTACATCAGTTAGTAGAAGGAGATTTAGATTTTGGAGCTGTCAGATGAGGACAGAAAGTATCTGCAGGTGACTGGTGAAGATGGCGATGTAAAGGGACAGTATGGAAGCGATTTGAGCAAAAATTTGATACTGGTGGTATCAAATATAAACAAACCCTGCTAGTACTCAAATTATGTTTTGACACAATATGAAAAATGGCTGAAAATTAAAAGTTTTATTGCGTTTTGCGCCTTCTATTTACAAGAAAAAAGTGCCTGAATCTGCAAACATTTGAGACCAGGGTCCAGAGTGAAAAGTTTGTGTTTCATTTCGTTTCTGTCAGCATTGTTAGGACAAAGGCAGAGACACATGCACTCTCCAGTTTTGATAAAGGTTAGATAAAGGACAACAACATGAGCAACATGTGAGCTGCTAACAACGTTTACTGCAACAAAATGTGGATTTTGGTGAGGCCTTTGTTGTACTACATGATGTTTGGAAAAGGTTGTCTTCACCAGAAGGCTTTAGTCACAGATGCATGTTGTAACACAGCTGTTTTAGGACAAACCTACATCCCCAACTACTGACATGGCTTGCACACTACTGTGTGTTATAGTTGTTCTTATGTGCAAGCCCATTTTTAACACCATTCTCCATTGGCTTTTTTCCTTGTTTTGATTACATCATTATTACTGTAAACAAGTGAATCTTAGCTTCACTCCTAGTGAAGTGTCTTACTAGTACATAAAAGTATGCACATGAGCCAAATACTGTTACTTACAAAACTTGTATTCTTATGATTACTACTTAATTTTTTTAGTTTTTTTTTTTTCCCATTGGCTTTTAAAATATTACACTCAAACAGTGTGCTATTTTTTGATTAGATCCCTCCTGCTTCATTTAAATTATGTCTACTAGTTCTACAAGTGAATCTTTTGTCTTTACTAGTACTACAATAAAAAAAATTTCAAAGGTCATGGTTTTCAAAGTTCAAATGGTCTATCAGGACAAGTATTCAATCACAAAAATTTTGGGAGTTAGATTTTTTTTCTTTTTCAAAACTTGTATTCTTTGATTAATTTTTTTTTTTTTTTTTTTTTTTTTTTTGTTTTGTTTTTGTCTTAATTTTCAATAATCTATAAAGATAATTTTTTTCCCATTGACTGCCATTCAAACTACTCTTTTGGATATACTCTTGTTTTGTCATCCCATGATGTAATAACTGTGACTACCTTTTCAATCTAAGCCTCTGGGTTGAAAATTTAATTTTTTGACAAATTTCATAAAATTACATATTTAACCCTTAGTTGGCAGAGCTAATATAGGGGTCTAAATGGAGCCCCATTCATTATATTTTGTGATATTATTGCATAGAAATAACATTGATTTTCACAATAAAAATAGTCTGGGTGAGTTGGTAGTGAGGTGAAGGTGTGCTGTGTATGTGCTTGAAAAAATCTTGAGTGCATGTGTGAGTACTCTTGTCTTAAGTTGTCACCTTCACATTGTAACAGAAATTATACATTTTAATTTGTCCACAAACAAACATACAAAACTGTCAAGAGACAAACCCACAATAAAACATCCTATGGTTGTCAAAAGATCAAAGATCTGTTTGATCTGTAAATCTATAACAAAAAAAAGTAGTTTTACTGGCTGGTCATTTTCTTTTTCAGCAGCAATCTATGATAAAGAAAATGAAATGAAGGCACAGTACAGAGGAGGCTCTCCCAGCTGTTCTGAGGCCTGCTACAGATGAGGAGGACTTCAGCAGTGAAGAAGAGGAGCTGGAAGAGGAGGAAAGCTCAACTTCTCAACCAGGAGAAGAGTCCTTTCAGAGGAGATTCCCAGTATGGATGAAATCTCAAATGAGGGCAAGGAGGAGGAGGATGTTACTGTCAGCTGGAGGCCGAGCAATGGAGCAGTAATTTGGGCCCCAACTCGTCAGGAGAGTTCACAGTATGTGCCGCCTTCAAATCCAACCTCTGGGATAACATGTTTTGTTGCAACCAGAATCAGCAACTTTCAAACAAAGTTGGGTCTACTCTCCACAGATCAATCAGTGTCAATCAATCAATCTTCCTTGAAGAACCAGAAAAAAAAGTCTGGTGGCTCCTGCCATCGCTTGGAGAAAATGCCTACCACAGACCACTGGTGCAATTTCAGTGGTTAGGCAAGCCCAGGCTCATATTCAGACTCAGGTTCAGACCGAGGCCCCTTAGTAATGTAAAACCTGAGTGAGTCGATGTCTGAAGCGCAGCAGTGAATTGCCCGGATAATTCACTGAAGCAGGTGGGGAGGGCCGAGGGCGTCATCCTGTGGACAAAACTGGAAAAGGAAGACTTGACAGGATGAAATAAAAACACTCACTGTAGAGTGAGAAGTTAATCTGACTGTAAGGGAGTAAACTATACTCAAATATGCATCTGGACATTTATAAGTGTTGTTTTCACTGCACATCATCAAAGTTCTGTGGTACATGTGGTCTAAAAGCGATCACCGTTGGGTCTCTTGCCCATCCGAAGAGCATTCTTGCACAGCTGTTGTTTGTGTGAAGCTAAAACTCTGCAGCTTTTTCTGTGGTGTAAACTGCTTCATATTCACTTCTGTGTGCTACAGTGATCCTCTCAACTCACCCTTCAGTGCTGTTCATATGCTTTTTAACATGTATCACTAGTAAAAACACAAAGCTGTGCTTTGCCTTGGTGCTGTATCATAAATAACAACTGCTGATGTGTATTTTTTGACGTGGTAATGGCCAGCAACACTCTCCCCATCCAGCATGGCATTCTCCCTGAGGTGAAAAGCAAGTGTGAACTGCCCCACCGTTACCCTCATAATATCAGGGTTGGACATGTGAAAAGGGCCTCAGATATAGGCCCAGGCCTAGGCTCAGGTTCAGGCTGTACAGGAGCAGGCAGTGATGGGGAACACAGGAGGAAGGGAGCCCTTCAAGAAAAGACAACCATGCTGCCTCTGCCAAGAGCAAAAATAGTGGAGAAGACAGTGTAGCATGTGCAACAATACTATTGCCAGCCGCACCTCATCCTTTTGTGCACTTTATATTCACAGATGCACATAAACAAACACATACAGACACACACACACCCGACACAAATACACACTCATTTACATATAAATGAACACACTAAAGATTTATTATATATACACTTTTTTTGGAATTTTTAAAAAATGTTTTAGTTTGAGATAAAATCAAAAAACAAACGTCACAGTTTTGTCTAGCCAATTAAAAGGTTTAAGCTTTAAAAATGAAAAAAATATATTTGTGATTTTTTTATAGCACTTTTTAGTGGGGACCCTGAGGGTCCTTAGGGTACTAAGAGTGTTTTTTTTTTTTTTCAAATAAACCCTAATATCTCGAAAAATAATAACGCATTAATATCTTATAAATTATCAACATACACAAGGCTCTAACAACTTCAAACTAAGCAACCCACTTTGCACTTTGTAATTTTCTTTTGTATTTTTGTTGGTATGATAGCGCCTGCCATTATGCCACAAAATGCCATAAAAATTAGAAAAAATATTTAAAGTCTAAAAACAAACTTCATAGTTCTGTGTAGGGCTGAAGCTCATTAACAGGTTTAAGCGTTGAAAGTGAAAAAAAAAAAAAAAATTCTGATTTTTATAGCACTTTAAAGTGGGGACCCTAGAGGGTCCTTAGGGTACTAAGTGTGATCTTTTTAAATGAACCTCAATTTCTCCAAAAATAGTAATGCATCAATATAATTAATCTAATAAATTATCAACATATGCAAGGCTCTAACAACTTCAAACTAAGCAACCCACTTTGTACTTTGTAATTTTCTTTGATATTTTTGTTGTCATAATAGCAGATGCTATTACGCCAGTAAAATGTCAAACGTCATAGTTTTGTGTAGGGCTGCAGCTAGTTAAAAGGCTGTGTGTGTGTGTGTGTGTGTGTTGTGAGACAGGATCGCCTTGAAGTGGAGGTGAGGTGGCTCTTAAAAGAGCCGTTGTGTCTCGGGGTAGGGGAGGCAGGTGACGTTTAAGCCCTCTCTCCGCGGATACGGCGAGCCAGCTGGATGTCCTTGGGCATGATGGTGACTCTCTTGGCGTGGATGGCGCACAGGTTGGTGTCCTCGAAGAGGCCGACCAGGTAAGCCTCGCTGGCCTCCTGCAGAGCCATGACGGCGGAGCTCTGGAAGCGCAGGTCAGTCTTGAAGTCCTGGGCGATCTCGCGGACCAGGCGCTGGAAGGGCAGCTTGCGGATGAGCAGCTCGGTGGACTTCTGGTAGCGACGGATCTCACGCAGAGCCACGGTGCCGGGCCTGTAACGGTGGGGCTTCTTGACGCCGCCGGTGGCCGGGGCGCTCTTGCGAGCAGCCTTGGTGGCCAGCTGCTTCCTGGGGGCTTTGCCACCGGTGGATTTACGAGCTGTCTGCTTGGTTCTTGCCATTGTCTCTTGTCTCTCTGTGCGGGAGCAAAAGTGTATGACGGAGAGGGAGAGAGGAGCCGCTCTTAAAGGCGGAGGAGCGGCCGCGAGATGGTGACGCTGCAGCGCGGCTCCAGCCTCTGATTGGAGGCAGGCTGCTGCCGGAGCATCGAGGGGGGAAGGGGGAGGCTGCAGAGCGCAGAGCAGGGAACCGAATTCCCCTCCTCCCTCCCACCTTTGGGCTGTGCTGCGAGCAGGCCGGCCAGCCTTTCCTCACGCTCACCCACTCACTCACTCACCCCCCTCTCTCCCTCGCTTAACGCTCCCCTCTCTCCTCTCCTCATTTGCTCGGCTGGAAGAGACGCGGGCTGGGCGGGCTTTTAAGACAGGGCCGCGGCAGCGTCAGAGCCATCATTTCTTTCGAGTCCCTACTCTCGACAAGATCCGACAAACATGAGTGGAAGAGGCAAGACCGGAGGCAAAGCCAGGGCCAAGGCAAAGAGCCGCTCATCCCGCGCCGGGCTCCAGTTCCCCGTGGGCCGTGTGCACAGGCTGCTCCGCAAGGGCAACTATGCCGAGCGCGTCGGCGCCGGAGCACCCGTCTACCTGGCCGCCGTGCTCGAGTACCTGACCGCTGAGATCCTCGAGTTGGCCGGCAACGCAGCCCGCGACAACAAGAAGACCCGTATCATCCCCCGCCACCTGCAGCTGGCCGTCCGCAACGACGAGGAGCTCAACAAGCTGCTCGGCGGAGTCACCATCGCTCAGGGAGGTGTGCTGCCCAACATCCAGGCCGTCCTCCTGCCCAAGAAGACCGAGAAGCCCGCCAAGAAGTAAGCTGGAACATCCCCGGCCGACCTCGCAACAACACAACGGCTCTTTTAAGAGCCACCCCACCTACCCCTCAAAGAGTCCACAATTCCTCCTGCTCCAGTAACCCGGCGCACCTCTGCTACCTGTGCACTCGCTCTCAAGCACACCCCCGGGATACACAATAAAGCCCAGCCCGTCACAATCTCGTGCCCCTGGTACATCAAATCGCTCCTTCATTATTCAGCACTATGTTCATCCTCAGCCAAGATCAGCAGCACTCACACCACCTTTCTTACACTTAGACAATAATCAGCACCACTATCACAAACATAGGAATTCTTACATACAAAACGCAGACATTTTACACATTTTACACAAAAATGCTTCTCAAACAACTCTGCTCAATCAGGGGAAAAGACAAACATTTCATCCCAAACAAAAGCACATCACTACACACAAACCAATTCAGATGCTCCACATTTTTAATCTTCTCTCCAGCTTCCCTGTCTAATTACTTAGAATTACTCCTTTTTTTGCCCCCTTTACATACTTAATAACATATTCTGAACACTTTTAGTCCTGTTTAACCCATTATTTTTATATGTTTTGGAATTCTTCGGCTCTTTTATTAGGAAGCTAAAGGCTTTACTCTTCAATAACCTGCCATTACCTGGACTACATCATGTTCTTGGCTGATCAACAGCTTCCCTTTGACCTGCCTCTAATTGTTCATGTGTATTTTAATCTGCCTGACCCTGGTTGCTGGAAGGATCTGTTGAAGACTGCTGTGTATCCATGTGCTCTTCGTCATGTACTGACTTTTATTCATTTATATTTTCTTCATTGTTGTCTCTTTTTGCTGTTTGGAGATGTGTGTGTGTGTGAACTGCAAAATCAGAATTGCTGATTGGGATTAATAAAGTTGTCTGAACTAAACTAAAACCTTAAAAATGCTATTTAAAACATCCTCACTTCTCTCTACAGAAGCACGAGATAAACTTCACAATTTCAAACCAAACGGAATTAAAAAAATAAAGAAAGAAAGAAAGAAATTGAAAAATAGCTCCACAACACGGTACAAAATCAGACAAAAATCCCCGTTTTCATATTTATTCATACCTTATTAACATGATGCTTTACTTCCTTTCTTTCTTTTCACATCTTTTTTTTATTAATGAAGGTTTAATTTTACTTTGTTTCATATGTAATCTTCGTTGTTGTCTCTTTTTTGCTGTTTGTAGATGTATGTGTAGTCTAGGTGGACTGGAAAATCAGAATTGCCCACTGGGATAAATAAAGCTGTCTGAACTGAACTAAACTAACACCTAACTATAAATGAAAGCTCCTTTGAACATGTTTCAGAGCAGGTTGGTTTAATCCATGTTTAATCTGGTATCAAACAGCCAGGGGTGGACAGAAACAAAATAGATTTACTTGAGTACTATACTTAAGTACATTTGTTGAGTTTCTATACTTTACTTGAGTGTTATTATTTTTGCAAACTTCTGACTTTTACTCCACTACATTTGAAAAACAAATATTTTACTTTTAACTTCACTTCATTTCTATAAAGGGTCTAGTTACTTTTAAGTATAGCTCTGAAGTCAGTGAATGGAATTTCTTTTTTCTTCTAAAATGGGATCTACTTGTGATTTGCCCAAGCGGTGATGCAGGTAACAGTTCTTGACATGTCATGTCTTGGCAGTCATGATGGTAACGACAGGTACAAACCATGATTCCACACCAGCACACCCGTGGCCATATCTGAAGTCTATATTTGAGATTGTGGAAATGAAGAATGATTTGTCTCATTTTAAATGTATGCTCTGTTTGGCGCATAAACTTCACCACTGCCTGCAAAAACTGTCCAACCTGAGAAAGCATGTTATGTGTTGAACAACAAAATGAAAACAGCAATGACTGTCCTTTTATTTTGAGTTCATTGTGTTTCAATAAGCATTTCTCTAGGCTAAGTGCCATATTTTACATTCTTTTATTCTAGAGTTTCTATTAGCAAGTCAATGCAATCAGTAGACTGTTTCAGTCATTAGGTTTTGTAAATTAAAGGATAACTTCGGTTCCTGCAGCTTTTACATTGTTTTCAGAATGAAGTAGAACAATATACCCACCCAGAAGGCTTTCCTGATGCAAACGGTGCTTCGGGAGATATTTAGATCCAAAATCGAGCAGCGGACACCGATATAATGGTAGCCTGTAGGGCATAGATCGCCGCTCCTAAAAACTGCATTAATCGTCCAAAAACTCGTGTTTTTCACCAATATTCCATCATGATTCGCGCCGAATGGACGGCCATTGCAGCCTGTGTCTCTCCACACAGCGCTGTGTGGCTGAACTAACGAGTTTGTTTACATGCTCTTCGCGCAATGCGCAGTGCGGCTCATTGTTTCAGGGCAGCTACAAATCGACTTTCTTCTTCCAGTTTTGTGCAAAATGGACGAATATCTATGGGATGAAGATGTTGTGGAGGAGGACTATGAATATGATGGGTGTCCTTACAGTTTGGAGCCACAGTATACAGATAAGGAGCTCTTGGAAATGAAGAGGTGATCGCAGCCCACCGGGGAGTACAGCGCACGCGCAGAGGTACCCGGTCCTGTTCGTCAGTTCAGAGGTAAGCACGGCCACACAGCGCTGTGTGGAGAGACACAGGCTGCAATGGCCGTCCATTCGGCGCGAATCATGATGGAATATTGGTGAAAAACATGAGTTTTTGGGCCGATTAATGCAGTTTTAGGAAGCGGCGATCTATGCCCTACAGGCTACATTATATCGGTGTCCGCTGCTCGATTTTGGATCTAAATATCTCCCGAAGCACCGTTTGCATCAGGAAAGCCTTCTGGGTGAGTATATTGTTGTTCTTCATTCTAGAAACAATGTAAAAGCTGCAGGAACCGAAGTTATCCTTTAATTGTGACAACAATACAATTATACATTCACAATGAAAGAAAAATGTACTTTTAATGCTTAAGTATTTTCAAATGCAGATACTCCAGTACTTTCACTTAAATAAAACACTTGACTTGACAACTTTGACTTATCTTGGAGTAATATTTGACCAGGAGTTTCTGTACTTTCACTCACGTAATGAAGGAAAGTACTTTGTCCACCACTGCAAACAGCATATTAGAGTTTTTGGTAATTCAGAAGAAAATAGTTTCTACAGTAAGAAAAAAACATATGATCTTCAAAAGTATGCAGGTTTTTCTTTTTTTTAAAGATAATTTAATGTTTAAGTAAATATATAAATAAATGAATGGATGATACGTGAATATATTGTAAATGCTAAAACAGATCCAAATGCAGGAACCTCCCTCCTCTTCCCCAACCTTTTGGAATGTACTCATGTCCTTTGTTGCAGCAGTTGCATATGTTTTTTGTTGTTTCTTTGGAAATTTGATATTTTACTACACCATAAATTCCCATCTCAATCCTCCTGAATCAAATACACATGCATACAAACATAGCTTTAACTATTACAAGGGTTAGGAATTTACCTTTAGCTCTTTTTGATGGTTGATATATTATCGTACCCCCACGATGCACTAATCTACAGTAAATATGTTTAGTTTGTTTAATGGCCCTCTCACAATGACTTGAAACCTGTGCCATAGAGAACAGGGTCATTTTCAAGGCCAAAGGCTGCTTTACTTATTTCATGTACTACATCACTGACTTTTATTACTTTACAACTGTTAAACATGCATTTTAAGTCACAGTGAAGTTGCTGGATTTTGGTTCATATTACTAAATATTGAACTATTTCAATGATCATTTATTTACAGCACAGAATGTTGTTTCTTGGGAGGGTCACCACCAACATAAATGTACATCCAGTATGTATAAATCATTTGTAGCCAAAGGAAATACCATTTGTACAGTATTTGGCACTTTACTTATCAGCCTGCAGCAGATTCTGCATGGCAAATTTGTACAAATTGTGTCTTACTGAGGGAGAGGAGAGAACTTTCCACTGCATATGATGTACTTAGTGGTCATATGGAGCTCATGCAACCCCCCCCCCCTAAAAGAAAAAAAAAAAATATATATATATATATATATATATATATATATATATATATATATATATATATTTTTTTTTTTTATTTAAACACTATCCCTTTAACTCGGGACTGGGTTGGTGTTCTCTTGCTGTCGGGGAGTAAGGCATTAAACTCTCGGGTCCCCCCTCCCCACGCGTGGGACTCTCGCCACGGTTTCCCCCCGCCGCTGCTGCTGCTCATCCAATGGTGCTCTCGCAGTGAAGGCTGTTTGATTTACATGCGGGGCTGTTGAAGAGGCTCGTGGGCCGGCCCCTTCCTCATTCGTCTCTGAGACTAGCTACCATGCCTGATCAAGTCAAAGCACCCAAGAAGGGCTCCAAGAAGGCCGTGTCTAAGGCCACCAAGAGCGGCAAGAAGAGGAGGAGGACCAGGAAGGAGAGCTACGCCATCTACGTGTACAAGGTGCTGAAGCAGGTCCATCCCGACACTGGCATCTCCTCCAAGGCTATGGGCATCATGAACTCGTTTGTGAGCGATATCTTTGAGCGCATCGCCGGGGAGGCCTCCCGTCTGGCTCACTACAACAAGCGCTCCACCATCACCTCCAGGGAGATCCAGACCGCCGTCCGCCTGCTGCTCCCAGGTGAGCTGGCCAAGCACGCCGTGTCCGAGGGCACCAAGGCCGTCACCAAGTACACCAGCTCCAAGTAAACGCGCTGACCTACCGAGCGGCCGACGCACAACCCAAAGGTCCTTTTCAGGACCACCCACACCATCAGCCCGAGAGCTCACGATTCCTACCCCGTTCTGTGGCCACGAAAACACTTCACACTGAATGTCTGACACCCGCTGCTGCTGCTCATGAAACACTACGGTGTATCCATGACAGTTTCTTTTTCTCTCTCACACACACGCACTTAAAGCTCTTCCTAGCTCAAATCACTGAACACACAAGGTCCAACACAGCACAACTCAAATTAAGGGCAGGCTGCTCAATCCCTCACCGACAGCCACATATTACATCCGACCAGCGAAACTCTGCTGCCCTTTGCCCCTATAAATTGTCGAGTAGTAGCCATCAACTGTTACAGTGTAACCGCGGATCCTGAGAGGTGGTTCTGATTCGATGGCCGTGGAGAAACTCCTCACGGTTCCCCGCTGCTCATTGGACGCTGACTCATTCAAAGAGTAGCCGCCAAAAGTGTCCTCTTAGCGCCTTTTTCTCCCTCTTCTCCCCCTGCCCCCTACGTCCAGCGGAGGACAACAGAGGCCCTCGTCAGTACTAGCAAAGGACAGCTAAATAATGTAATTTGAAAAATATAAAAATGAATAAAATAAATAAACAACATAAACACAATGACTCCACTGCTGCTGCTTATAGTGAAAAGGGGAGGAACAATAAGACACACTATTGTTGTCACCGGCTGATCCACCCTGTGATGAGCAGCAGGTCCCTGTGAGTAGTGACTTTAAGGGTTTGTCGTTTGATACATGAGCGTGGCTCTAACCCTACAACAGACGCCAGTGTTATTGCTGGGATGGGGGTAACACTGCGTGGGCATGTGTGAACTGGCCTACAGTACAGTGAGTTGTGTGTGTGTGTGTGTGTGTGTGTGTGTGTGTGTGTGTGTGCAGTGTTGTGCAAGGAGGAAATTGTTGCTCTATGGTGGAGGTTGTGGGCTGGCTCTTAAAAGAGCCTTTGGCTGTGAAGGACGATGGATCCCGTGGGTGCTGAGAAAGCTTACTTCTTCTTGGGTGCGGCCTTCTTGGCTTTGGGCTTGGCTGCCTTCTTTGCCGGAGCTTTCTTGGCCGCTGCGGGTTTCTTGGCTGCCTTCTTGGGGCTCTTGGCAGGCTTCTTGGGGCTCTTGGCTGCCTTCTTAGCTGCTGCGGGTTTCTTGGCCTTCTTGGGGGACTTCTTTGCAGCTGCTGGCTTCTTAGCTGCCACCTTCTTGGGCTTCTTGGCAGCTGGCTTCTTGGCCTTGGCGGCTGCTTTCTTTGCGGGCTTCTTGACCTTCTTCTCGGCCGCCTTCTTGCTCATCTTGAATGATCCGGAGGCTCCTGCCCCTTTGACCTGGGTCAGGGTACCCTTGGCCACCAGGCTCTTGACTGCGGTCTTGACGCGGGCCTTGTTCTTCTCCACATCGTAGCCTCCTGCTGCCAGGGCCTTCTTGAGGGCGGCCAGGGACACTCCGCTGCGCTCCTTGGAGGCGGCGACGGCCTTCAGGATGAGCTCGTTGGCGCTGGGCCCGCTCTTCTTGGGCTTGGAGGCCTTCTTCTTGGGTGCTTTGGCCGGGGCGGCGGCCGGGGCTGGGGCGACTTCTGCCATAATTTCGCTGAGAGATCTGAGAGTGCTGCGCGCGAGACTGAATCACTCAGAGAGTCACAGAGAGATGGAGGCTGCGGGGCGGAGGGGGACGGCTTTCAACCCGCCATGAGAACCGTGGAGACTCAACCGCCTGACCTGCTCCTCTGCTCGCTCTCCACAGGGCCACACTTTGTGTTTTCTCTCCGTGGATCAAAGTGTCCAAACCGGGCGCGGGGGTCCCACAGAGGTCCGTGGGCGATGGGAACGGACAGGGCACTCTGTGCTCTCGAGCCCGGGCTCAGTCCGAGCTCCGAGCCGCTCTCGACTCTGCTCACACGGAACAGAAAAGTGGCCAAAACATCACCGCGGGAAAGCCAGCTCCCGGCTTCGGCGAAACATTTCTCTGCGCAAAGCGGTCAAAAATGCTCGTGAGCTCGGTTGAAACGTATTTTCCTGGTCACACAGACGTTACCGGAGGGGACCGGGGCTGAATGGGCCCTCGGCTCGCCCTCTCTCCGCAGTAAAATCTCGTTTTTCAGAGGGCCGCGAACACACTGACAGCGGACGAGGCCGTGCTTCGGGACAGTCTCGCTCCTCGCAGGTGTGGGCACTTCTCGTGATTAAAATAGTACCAGGTGGCCCGAGTGAAGCCCGACAAAGCACACCAAGCACACGGCAGCAGACAGCGCGGTGTTACCGACAGCACATGCGGAGAGATTTAGACAAATAACCGGGGGGGGATGTGGCGATAGAAAGCACACGGAGAGAGGCGGAGGGGGCTTTGAAGCTGCCCCTCACCGTGACAAAGACAGCTTTGGAGCATCAGTTTTGCTGAAAGTTTTACTTTAAAACACTGGGTTATCTCTAGAGGCAAATGTTGGCCTTTCTCCCCCAACGTTGCCCCTCTCTCTCCTTCCTTCACCCCCCTCAGCCCCCTGTCATCCCCACCAAAGCTGAATCTGGAATCTGCTCGCTCCCCTCATGCGTGGAACTTTGTCTTCGAGTTGCTTCTGTAAGATATGAGCAGCAGCCGTCGTGAATCAGCTGAAACTGTACTATTACTCCGCTGCTATTCTTTGAACTGCATAAAGTGTCTCCTGCCTTCTTCCCCGTGAGGCCCACCGTCGCACACACCGGAGTTCAGTCTCACTCTTGAATGGGGAGCTATCCTGCACCCATGAGCAGACTGTCTCCCCGAGGCCTGGACCAGTGGGTTGTTTTTCTTTTCTTTTCTTTTTTTTTTTTTTTTTTTATTTTAAGAATCGTATTGCTACACTTATTGTTTTTTTTTTTTTTTTTGTTCTTATTTGAGTGGTTGTGAGGTTTGTTGTCATAGTTTTGGAAATAGATGTTTTTTTTTTTTTTTGTATATGTGTATTTAATTCATCTTTATTCATTCAATTCATGGGTTGTTTTCCTTGCACAGACAGACAATGGCACTGATGTGAAAATAAAAGATGGCAGCCTGGACACATTTGTGTCTACTTTTCCCCAGTTGAACTTTATTGTATTGTTTTGAAATCCTCATTCTTACTCCAGGTCATACACCTATGGCTGAAAAAATGACAGAAAGAGTTGAATATACACATTGTGATGTTTGATCCCCATCCTGCTCTCAAAGCCCTCACTGAATTGTTCATCATCCGCCTGCTTCTCTTGGAATATCAATTTGCCCTTCATCTTCAGTTCATTTGTCCTAGTAGTAGAAGTAGAAGTAGTAGTGGGGTGGTTAGGAATGGGAAATGAATCAAATTATTTTCTGCAGAATATTTTTAAAATGTAAGACTTTTTTTTTAATCTCCATTTGTAATGACTTGCAATGTTTGAAAAGACAGAGAAGAACTTAGTTATGGTGGAAGGCCCTGCCAGGTTTTGAACAAGCACATGTAGAAGTTGTGCTAATGTACTGTTATAGTAGCTGAGCTTTCAGTGTTTATGTAGACCAACTGGGTAATCAGCGTATTGTGAAATGCACTTTAACTGTAGGAGGGAATTCTGTTTGGTGTGGGTAAATGATTTAATATGATAAATGCAAAACGTCATTCATGTCATGTCTGTGTAACTTTGAGCTTTTGGTTTTGTATTTAACGGTGGGGGAGAACTTATTGAAATCTTCAATCCAGTGTGTGAAAAATAATAACAATATTAACAACAATAACAATAAAATTACTTATATAAACAAGGTTAACGAAAATGGTGATAAGAAAAATGTTTACAATAATTAAAATATAAAACAACAAACAAAAATAATAGTAACCGAAATCTACAATAATAATATTGACAATAATAATGATAATAATAATAATAATAATAATGATAATAATGATAATAATGATAATAATGATAATAATAATAATAATGATAATAATTATAACTATAGTAATAATAATAACAATAATAATGATGATGATAAAAACAATGACAGTGATGATAATATTGATAGCAGCAGCAACAACAATGACAACAACACAGATTTATATTTTTAGGCCATATCTGCCAGTCTCTTTCATAAGTTAAAACTGGGACGTGTGTTCCTCTGTCATTGGCTTTCTGGTTAACAGACAAATGGGCAAAGTGACGGCAGCCTTGAGCACGTCAGGGAGGCTTTTTTCAAGCCCACAATCATGATCGTGTCAGATGGATGTGAAACAGCGTGCATATCATTTTTTTATCCAACTACAACGAAGCAGTGTTGCGGATATTTTTAGCAGGCAGCCAATGGGTTTTGTTGAAGTAGGTGAAATGAGAACAGAGAAGAAAGCATGTAAGAAATACAGGACATGATCCTCTTGCTGGGCCGAGGATGGAGTGAGTGTCAGGATGACGCTGTGAAGTGTGTGAGCAGCACTCGTTAGCTCCCTGAAAGAAGGCTTCTCTTCTCCCCTCCGGTGTGGCCCGTCTGTGAGGGGTGAGCATGGGACGACCGGGGAGTGTGCCGAGACGCAGCACGATGGTTGCCGGGGTGCTGGATAAGTCTTTATTATTATTAATTATTATTAATTTTTATTTCTGTTATTTTTTGCGGGGAGTGGCCGTGGATTCATTGGTCGGCTGGCAGAGACGCAAAAGATGGGGACAGAAGAAACTTGTCTCCCCTTGTGTGAGTGGCTGGGAACAGCTGCTGTGTCGGGGATTGAGTGAGAGTCATAGGAATGCGTGGCTCTTTGAGGGGATGGAGTGGGGCGGCCCTTAAAGCTATGGTCTACGATTTGGAAGCTTTGTACATATTAATAACACTGTTTATAAGGCTGTTATGGTCCTATGGTACTATCTACACAGTATAAAGACCAAAAAGAATGAAAAAAATCCATTCAGTATATTCCCTGAAAAGCTGCATACTAGCTGACCAATCAAGCCTAAGAACCTGCGACTATTAATTGGTCCGTGAGTTGGTCCATGAGTCCATCCAATCCTCGTCTCCTCACTCATGATGCAGCATCTTGCCCATGGTCCGCCTCCTCCCTCTACCTCCGGTGAGCAGCTAGCAGCGTTAGCTACTGAACTATCATGGAGCCGGAAAAGCCTAGCGCCCGAACCGGGAATCCGCCTCCCTCTCCCAAGACAGTCTGGCTGCAGACCACCCTTCTCCTCTCCCTCTCCCTCGTCTCCCTCACTCACGCAGTCACGCAGCATCTTGCCCATGGTCCGCCTCCTCCCCTCTACCTCCGGTGAGCAGCTAGCAGCGTTAGCTACTGAACTATCATGGAGCCAGGAAAGCCTAGCGCCGAACCGGGAATCCGCCTCCCTCTCCCAAGACAGTCTGGCTGCAGACCACCCCTTCTCCTCTCCCTCTCCTCGTCTCCCTCACTCGCAGTACGCAGCATCTTGCCCATGGTCCCGCCTCCTCCCTCTACCTCCGGTGAAGCAGCTAGCAGCGTTAGCTACTGAACCATCATTGAGCAGAAGCCTAGCGCCCGAACCCGGGAATCCTCCTCCCTCTCCCTTGGGCCCAGCGGAGCTCTGCCCAGGTGGAGGCCTGTTAGCCAGGCTAGCGAATAGCCTCAACCCGGCCGTCAGACCTTCAGCATCGGCCGTTTAGCCCCTGGTTGATCAGGTAATGGCTTTGTTTACTACAGTGGGAGATGTCTGCTGAATAACTCTGGTTAGTTTGTGCCTGCGGGCTAATAACTTGCAGGGGAAGCGGGTTAGCCTGTTAGCCGCTAATCGTTAGCACTGTAAGCTGAGCTGGGGAGGACAGGCTGAGACAGATAAATCCTCCCCCACACTCGGCTCCGCTCTGGCGGCGCCAAACCCGCATTGCCGCCAGTCCAGTTGAAATGACTACTGCTGTGTGTTATAAGGGAGATGTCTGTCGTGTTTGATACTTTCAGTTGAGCTGAGCTGTTTTTGATTGAGTTTGCTGCTGATATATTGTGCTAGTCGCTGTAGCTCTGCCGGAGGGGGCTTATATGAGCCAACACGAGCTGGGGGCGGGATCTTGGAACACGGAGGGGAGAGGTGAGGGAAGGAGGGGCAGGCTGCGGTTTCAAATCGTAGACCACAGCTTTAAAAGGGCCTTTTGGTTTGCTGATGAACCGGGGGACGGTGGAGGAGCGTTTAACCGCCGAAGCCGTACAGGGTGCGGCCCTGCCTCTTGAGAGCGTACACCACATCCATGGCGGTGACGGTCTTTCTCTTGGCGTGCTCGGTGTAGGTTACAGCGTCACGGATGACGTTCTCCAGGAAGACCTTGAGCACACCGCGGGTCTCCTCGTAGATCAGACGGAGAATCGCTTGAACTCCGCCAAGCGGCGGATAATGGCGGGCTTGGTGATGCCCTGTATGGGAGGCCGTTTAGGACGCATTAAAACCTGCACACACACTCACAATGGATTCACACACACTGTGCTGGCACATATGGACTGAAACAAGGAAAAACACATCAAAAATCAGCACATACACCCACAGTTTCGCACACTCCACACAGGTAATGGGTACTTACACACTGTAAATAAAAGCTAAACACATTAAAAAGCTCCACACTCACAACAATAGGCACATACACACTAAAGATATGCACACACAACTGCATGCACACACACACTGAATGTGAACACAAACTGATAATGGGTATATAAACTCAAAAAACATGCACACACATCTGCTCATGCACACACACTGACAATGGCTACATACATGATAAACATATTCACACACTGAAAACCTGTGCACATGCACACATTATATAGAGTATTTACACGGACCACCTTTCACACAGGGGATGATCGCTTTCATGTCTGTGTTAACTTCCTCTACTGATCTTGAGTGTGTGTGGGTGTGTGTGTGTTGGTGTGAGTGTAAAATTAATTCAATGTGCCGAAGCTCCTGTCAGTGTAACCGGAAGGCACCTGAAACTGCTTGTTTACAGCTTGTTTAAAGTCCGCCAATGGCACAGCTACTTCCGACTGTGCTGTTTCAAAATATTTGTCTCTGCATTATAAATACTTCATAACCTATACTATAGAAACTTCACACTTGAAGAACAATGACTTATTGTTCATCATTTTTGCGTAAATTAACCATCTATCAGAACAAACCACCTCACTCGCTTGACAAATTAAGAGTTTTGTCATGTTTGCATGTATTTTATTCTGAAAGCTTTGACAGGAAGTCCTAGTATCTGATACAGATGGATGCACACTTGACTTCGATCATGACAGAGCATCACAGGTACTACAGGTAGACAAACCGACGAGGCTGTTTCAATTGTTTTTCCCCCAAAGGTAGCGTTTTTACGTGGCGTTGTAGTCATCGAAGATATGGCACCACAGAAGTTGATTTTACTTGCATTTGGACTTTTTATTATTCAGCCTTGTGCAATAAGGCTAATATTGAGAAATCGTGACTTCTTCGTTCGTGTTCTGCGCTGCATCCAGTCAATCCAACAAGAGCCGGTAGCTGGGTGAAGCTGTGAAACCATACCAACTGTTGGTGGTGCCATGTCTTCTGTGGCTCGGCGATGCTCAGAGTCCGCGGGGTGTGGAATGTGTTAATAAAAAACAAAACACTCGTTAAGCTCTCCTTTTGAACAGATGTGTGGGTTTTTTGTTCTTATATTTCATATTGATTTGAGCAATCAGTCAAGTGAGTGTGCTTTTTCTTTTTTTTTCCGATGTTTTTTTTTTCTCCCTATATCAAACAATTATTCAAAGCATTGAAATAAATTAAGAACAATCAAAAGGAAAAAAAAAGCGAAATTTGACAGACAGTAATTCACATTACTAACCTTACCTCTATCATCAATGATACAGTAATTACATGTTCAAAATGTCCCAGGGTAGGGGATGTTGGTCTTCTTGTCCATGTTTTTTTTTTCTCCTGAGAAAACAAATGATATTTTTAAATACAGAGTCGCTGTTTATTATATTTTGGTGGATTACAGATTTTGCTCTTGTTTTCCATATTTGTGTATTTATCACACACATTATTAACCAGAACAGATGTCTCGTGTCATCAGGGAAAGATTCTTTAAATAAACCATACATTACAGATTTAAAATTAATATCAATATTAAAACCCACATTTGCCATTTTCTGTCTTATTTCTTTAGTTCTGTAACAGTGGAGCAGAAGATGTTCAATTGTCTCATCTTCATTACAGTTTATCATTGGACATTTTTTTGTTTTAATAAAACAACTCCACTTAACTATTGCACTGACTGGGAGTCTATTCACTGATAACAACCAAGCAGTGTCTCTCATCTTTTCTGATAGGATTTTATCTTGTATATTTCTGATTATGCATTGATATTTTATGTTGGGAACATCTTTATACATAATCATTCCACCATTTAAATAATTGTTTAGACATTTATAAATTGCTTTTGTTGTATGGTTCACCCAGTATATGTTCAGATGTTCATATTTTTTTGTAAAATCTCCAAACATTAGTTTAAAATATGGCATTTTTCCTCGTGTTTTCCCTTCAACTTTTTTCCACCTTGTTTGGTCTCCAATTATCCATGATGCACTCCGACTTATAGCGTTTTGACATTTTTAATAAAAGGTATTTTTAATAAAATATTTAAGTCAGCTGCAGAGAGGCCACCTTCTTTTTTATCCTTATATATTAATTTCCTTTTTGTGGCCTCTCTATTTGTTCCCCAGATCATTTTAACACATATTTTGTTTAACTTTACCAGTATTTTTTGGTGATGGAGGAAACACGGTGGACAGAAATAATATTTGGAAATAATGTGGGTTTTAATTAAGTTGATGCGGCATCTATAAGTGGTGTTTTATTTTCCCATTTATTTGCTTCATCACTGATTTCTATATTTTTTTATCCCAATTTAAAATACAACAGTCATCATTATTTAAATATACACCAAGCACCTTGATTTCATTACTTATCTTTAAGTTAATATTTGGTTGCTCTTGTTTATTACCAATCCATACTCCTTCAGTTTTGTTTTGGTTTAATTTTGCACCTGAAGCTTTTCATATTGTGCTAAATGAGATTTTAGTATGTCAAGCCCTAGTTGGTTTTTAATAATAACTGTGACATCATCTGCATAGGCAGTGATTTTAAGATCAGTACCTATATATGCACCTTTAATTCTACTGTCTGTATTTATTTTTCTAATCAAAGGGCTAAGTGCGATGACGTAAAGTGCTGCGCTTAAAGGGCAGCCTTGTTTTACTCACGAGAGATCTGAAATGGGTTGGTTAAAACACCATTTATATTTGCCTGTACATTTGATTTCAGGTATAGCGTCTTTATCATTTTAATAAAATCATTCGGAAAGCCATAAGCATTCATCGCGGTCCATAAATATTAGGTGTGACACGTAATAAAACGCTTTTTTTTTGTTCCAAACTAATCAAATAAAAGTCTTGTTTGTGATTACTATTCAATTCTCTTAATGAACAAATGTTGTCCCACATGTATCTGCCCTTGATAGTGCATGTTTGCTCCTTTTCTATGATTTGTTTGAGGACAACATTTAATCGATTCATAATTATTTTTGCTAAGATTTTATAGTCAGTGTTCATTATGGTTATCTGTCTATAATTATCCAAGTCGCTTTTTTCTCCTTTTTCATAAATAAGGTTAATTATTCCATTATAAAATGATTCACCTAAAATTCCATTTTTAATTCCTGTGTTAAAAGCTGATTTAAGAATGTCAACAATGTCATTACATACTACCTGATAAAATTCAGTGGGGAGTCCATCTGGCCCGGGGGACTTACCCACATTAAGATGTTGGATGGCCATTGTGACCTCTTCCCTTGTCACCTCCCCCAAAAGTGTGCTAAAAAGTGAGAAATCCAAAGGTTTAATTTCATTAAGAAAAGACAAGACGTTCTCCTTGTTCCAGTCTAGTCTTTCATACATTAAGGAAAAACTTTCTGTCACAGCTTTTCTTTTCTCTTTTTCTTCATAGCAAAGTGTGCCTCTAATGTCTTGAACGCATTTAATGAAATTGCTGCTTCTTGTTTTTTGACAATTTGAAATGCTATGGGAAATGTTACCTTGGTTGTCGTTACCACTACGTTTATGAAAATTAAACAATAATTCATCATTAATTTTATGTATTTTTGCTTTTAGCTCCTGCATTAAGTTTTCTTCTATTTCAGTTTTATTTTTATTACTCTTAAGTTCTATATATTGAGTTACGTTTTTTTATAATCTATGTTCTTTATTTTATTTAGTTGTTTATTTTTGAATATAAAAAAAAATCTTTTATTCTGCGTTTTAATAATTCCCATAGGTCTAAATCGTTATGTACCAAAACTCTCAGATCGATTATTTTCTTTATTTCACTTTTCAGTTCTTGTATTATATCTAGTTCTTTTAAATATGTTACATTCAATTTCCAAAAGCCTTTTTTTTTTCATTTTTATTACATTGAATTTTTGTTCTTACCAAAAGGTGAAAATGTGTATAAATGGTTTTATAATTAATTGGACTTAATTGTGGAGATGTACATATTCTATCTATTCTAGTTTTAGTATTTTTATCAAATCTAGTGTATCCTATACTTTGAGGTTAAGGTATCTAAATGCATCAGTTAAAGAGGCATTTTCACATATTTCATTAGTATTTTTCCTCCTCTAGATAATTTGAACTTTGTTGCAGCAATTTTATCATTTGCATTTGTAATTGTGTTAAAGTCACCACATACAATTATATGGTACCCACATTAATTAAACATTCTAATTTTCTAAAAATATGCAATTTACGGGCCTTGGTAGGCGCAGTATAAATATTAATAATTCTAAATTTTTGATTTCGATAAAAACAATCTACCATCAAAAGTCTTCCAGGAACTATGACTCGTATTTTGGTGATGGTGGCGTCAGAATAGAAAAATATGCCGACTCCATCTGCAGTGCTTTCTCCGATAGAGATGGTAGCTGGCCCTTTAGTCCACTGTTTGTGTACTGCTTCAACCTCCGTGTTCACTGTAAATCTCAGTTCTTGAAGACACAAAATGTCTAAATTTAAAGAAAAAAAAATGAAAAGAAAATTAAAGAAAGTGTGGCCAGTGTTCTCCCTGCAATATTCTCCATGGGCCATCTAATGTAATATCTATTCCCCCCTAATCCATTGCAACACTACTGAGCCCCCCTGGTGACATTGGATAGAAAAAAAATAATGCATGGCCACGAGAAGGTAAGGCGAGGCCATGAGAATGTAATGCGTGGCCACGACAAAATTCACCTTTAGTATTGAGATCTGTCAGTTTCAGAGCAATGTAGAGACTGTAGCCTCTCAGTATGGACAACTTTGAATACATTTCTCATTATTTTAATTTGCGAATGAACTACAATGACATTCTTAAATCACTTGCAATTAGGCATGGAGTAATTCTTAGCAAGAGACACTAAATTCGGCTGCTCTAAATGACTGCGGTCACATAATCCGTGCTTCCGTGATTCTGTTGCGCACTTTGCCCAAATGTTATGGTAGGTAAAAGGTTACGGAGGCATGACGGTGGTGCGTTCAGCGGCACAACAATATTGATTATAATCACATTGAAACCAGGCATTTGAGGCCCATTTTACGATAAGCAAATATAAAAACAAAATAGAAAAAAATTGGTAACGCTTCCTTTTACGGTACTAAAATTACCATGTATTTACATGATAATTACTAGGTAAGTACCATGTAATAAGGGGTAGTTACTGTAAAATTACCATGTAATTACAGGGTAACTATATAGGTAATTACCTTGTACTTTTAAAGTAATTACCTAGTCAATTCCAGGCAAATACCAAGTACCTACCTGGTAATAAGTATTAATTACTGGGTAATTATAATGTCATTATATACTAACTATTTTGTTAATTGCCAAGTACTTACTAGGTAATTGCCATGACATTTTTCTTGAGAAGTACCTGGTAACAGCCAGGTAATCAGAAGTAATTACTCAGTAATTATTAAGTATTTATATGGTAACTATGTGATTAATTATTAGGTACTCACTAAGTAATTATATTATTTCCTAACAACCACATATAATAATTCGTAATTACTGGGTGTTCCTTAAAGTAATTACAAGGTAATTGCATAGTAATTAATAATGTACTTATGTCATGAGTACCAAGTAATTTTCTGACAACTACCAAGTAACTACAAGGTCAATAATAGCAATTACTGAGTAATTACTAAGTAACACATAGTAAAAACCTTATTATTTACACTGTAAATACTTAGTAAATATATTATTGATTATATTTATTAAACAAACATTATTGATTGTATTTATTTTGTAACTACAGCAACTACCCTTTAATTGTACATGAACTACCGAGGAAGGCTATGTATTGTATTGGTAAATACACAGTAAGTACTAAAATTTAGAAAGATCTTATGACACTACCAGTCCCCTTCCTATTGGCTACCAGGTGTAATTACCAAGAAATTATAAGTTTCTACTAGATATTTACCATGTAATTACTAGGACATGAAGAGTATTTACTACATATTACTAGGTACTACTAGGTATTAACGCCATGTATTTCCATAGCAGTCAATAGGTTTTTACTACTTACCTGGTAACTTCTTTGTATTTACCCAGTAACTACAACATTTACCTGGTAATTACAGTTGAACTGTACTGTAAAAGGAAGTGAGGTCTGTTTCCATGTTATTACCTGGTAATTACTTATTTGTTACCCAGGAACTACAAAAATACCTACCTGGAAATCACATAGTTATTAAAGTGTGACTGTACTGTAAAAGGAAGTGAGGTCTGTTTCCATGTTATTACCTGGTAATTACTTATTTGTTACCAAGGAACTACAAAAATACCAACATGGAAATTACATAGTTATTAAAGTGTGACTGTACTGTAAAAGGAAGTGAGGTCTGTTTCCATGTTATTACCTGGTAATTACTTATTTGTTACCAAGGAACTACAAAAATACCAACATGGAAATTACATAGTTATTAAAGTGAGACTGTACTGTAAAAGGAAGTGAGGTCTGTTTCCATGTTATTACCTGGTAATTACTTATTTGTTACCCAGGAACTACAAAAATACATTCATGGAAATTACATAGTTATTAAAGTGTGATTGTACTGTAAAAGGAAGTGAGGTCTGTTTCCATGCTATTACCTGGTAATTACTTATTTGTTACCAAGGAACTACAAAAATACATACATGGAAATTACATAGTTATTAAAGTGTGACTGTACTGTAAAAGGAAGTGAGGTCTGTTTCCATGTTATTACCTGGTAATTAGTCAGTATTTTGCCCTAAACTAGGAAACTATCACATCACGCAAGACACTTGGACCGAACATGCCGCAAAACCAACCAGTGACAATGATACAGTGTCAGAGTACACTGATACAGATACAGAGTCTAAGTCTCCCCACTGAACAGCACACTGTATATGTCAGGAGATAAGAGTTCCCATCAAAAACCACCATTACCAACCATCAAATTACATGAAGATGAATGCATGATTTTTACACTTCCTCACTCAAAACACCTCGCTGTGACACATATACAAAAACAAGTGAGCTGCCAAAGATAAACGTTTTAATCCAATGGATTTCAAATTCTCATTAAAAAAACAATTTCAAAAACAGTGCACATTTTGGTAACACTTTGTAATTACACACTATTAAGCATTAATTAATATTCAATTCATCATTTATAAAGCATTTTTCTGACATGAATAATTAGTAATAACACATTTATACATGCAATTATAAATATTTTACTCATCATAAATAAGCATATCAGTAAAGGATTTTACTGAATTCATCATTTATAAAGCATTTTCTTGACATGATTATTTAGTAATAATTCACTTATACACACAATTACAAATGCTTTAACCATCATTAATAAGCTTTAGAAAAACAATAATAATAATTGCAGCTTATCAGCATATTGTGACTGTGTAACATGAACAAGGATAAAAGGTGGCCAAATCAAAACTTGCCAACACCAACTGCCAACAACAGAAAATTACAGTACGCAAAATAAATTCAAGTTAACAATTTTGTATCCAAGTACACAAAATAAATCTTTTAGTTATATATATATATATATATATATATATATATAGGGAGAGAGAGAGAGAGAGAGAGAGAGAGAGAGAGAGAGAGATAGATAGATAGATAGATAGATAGATAGATAGATACTACTAGTATCAAAAAGTTCAGAAATATTTTGCTGTTATTTGGTGTTATTCTTAACCCTTTCACTGAGTAAAAATTCAAAAATGATAATTTAACCCTAAGATAAATACACTTAATACCCCATAATATTATTATACAAATAAAAAATGTTGTGAAAATCAAAAGACAATCTTCAAGAGTGTCCAACTTCAACAATGAACTTTGATTCAACATTCAGCACTGTAGCCTACTATTTTTTTTAGGAGAAGGAGTTCCGGGAACCTTGAAGGCTTTAACATTTTCAGCTCTGTCTGTGTCCTCCTGAATTGAAGTGGCACACTGTGTGGTGAACACACTGAGTTTCACCTGACTGTTATAGTTTTCAAGGAGTTCCTTGTATTTACTGGGAGCAGCAATGAACAGCTCTGTGATTGGAGCGCTGACAACAACAGTGTTCTGGTTCACACCAACACTCTTGAAAGCAGCAAACATGGTCCTTCCTTGAATGAACAGCCGTAGAACTTCTTTGTGACGGGCCACCACCTGAGCAGGATTTTTGGCTGCAATTCAGAGGACAAAGAATTAGGGTTATCCAAAGTAAAAAAAAAAAAATGGTGGCACTTATACAAATTTCTTGTCACTTTCAATAAAGAGGCAGTACTTTCAAGAAAATAGAGCCACGAGACGCTTTTCAGCATTGTGATTAAACCCAGGTATTGGCCTTGCCAACAGAACACAGAAGGCATCCAGGATAGAACTGTGTTCTATCAGAACTCTCAAATATTCAGAGCAAGAAACCTAAAAACAAGTTGAATGGGGTAATTGTTTCCTAAATAACTGCTTTATTTTCTCACGACAATCGAGATTTTTGTGAAGCATTAGAAGGTAATTTCAGTTACTATAGCATTTTCTACAGGTAGGGCTACTATGATTCATTGATCCTGAAAACCTACACCTTGCATTTGGAATCATACTGATATCATTGTTAGTTTGGCAGTTATTGAACAAAAACAGTCATTCACTAATGGTAGTTATCTGGATCACCGCCAAATTATAACAACCTCCTTAGTGAAGGGAAACAATTTAGCTTCTTGGACAGCTCTGTTGCCATTTGGGCATATGAAATGCCAGTTCTTAGATTTATGCAATGCTATTATCTTAAACTATCCACAAAAGGTCTAAAGACAGTAACATCAGCACTTGTAGCTCAAGGAATAAGTTGACAAAACTACAGAAATATTGGAAAACCAACATGTTTTGACAATTGCTGAGTAACATACAGAACAAGCACTTTCAGACACAGCATTAATAAAATAAGGTGATCGTAGTTTGGGGAAAGATAAGTATGCTTAATGTGGCAGGGTTGCTTTTCATATTCAGGATTATTTCCTGGTAAAAATCATGCATGATCTCATGCTATCTGAGACTGAGGTACTGTGGCTGCAGTTAAATTTACCTTGGATCAGGTTGGTTGCTGTAACAGACTGCTTGGTGTTTATCTTGACAAAATACTTATAATATTAGAGCGAGAATGTGAATTAAACAAAGTTATTTTTTGGTGACCTGAATATAGACTGGGGCTCAGCAGACTGCTCTGTAAAACTCAAACTCAGACCTGCAGATGCATGTGGGTTATCCCAGATTATTAACTAGATTAAGGTTAACAGCGTGTGGCACTGTGAGTTCTACAAGAGTCCTACATTAGTTCTACATACATGCATCAGATTTTTATTAATGTAGCTGAATTATTCTCCAAAACGGTATCTATAACTGTAGGTTGTAATGATCCAATTTTGGTTGCTGCTAAATCAAATAAGAAGAAAAAACTATTTTGATATGTATTTAGTGAGCAAAGTAATGGAGTGGTTAAAAAAACCTCTTTACCTCTCTTAGGTGTCTTTGTTTCCATTTCTTTGACTTCTTGGCCTTTCTCTCTCTCTTCTTCTTTTTCTTCTTCTTCTTGTCTTCTTCTGATGAGGATGTATCAAAGGAGGAGTCAGATGAAGCATCAGAGGAATATTCACTTGAGCTATCACAAGGGGAAGATGAAGGCAAGTCGACTGCCTCCCTGGAACTGCTGTCCCCCTTTTTAAGAGCTGTTAAAATAAATACAAACATCAGTCTAATGTGGCACAAAGAGGCATAAATATATATATGTATATAAAGATAGATATATTGATATATAGATACTCAAGTGTCCAGAGATAAACTAACAAAGTAAGACCAAGGTGTACTTAAATGTGTGTTTATACTGTGTGTAGTAAATCTTACCTGCTGCCAACTGTTCTTTTAGATAGTCTCTTTCCTTGGTAAGCTCTTCAGCCTTCTGCTTTAGGACTTCTACCCTCAGCTAACACATCTCCAAATCCTGTGGTTGGGGCACAGGGGCAATGGAAACACCTTTAAAAACAAACAAAAAAACAAAAAAAAACATTTTAAAATGTATTCAAAACATTCAGTACCAACAAAGGTTTTCATTCATCTCTGATCTCGGCTAGTCTGTTGTAATAACTGATCCAGTGGATCTCCTGTATTTTGTTAGATCATAATTTGAACATACACAACTTCTTTTTTCCCTTTGTCTAATACTCTTAGACTAAGGGATTTCGCCATATTTACAGATCAACACTTTAATTGTGAAAATAAATCTGGAAATCTCTGTGATAAATTAAAAAGCTTTACTATGCAGCAAATTTGTGAACATAGCAGCTTTTTGCATCATTTGGGAAGTAAATAACAGAGACACTGGTTTATAATAACATCTAAGGTGTTGATTCAGCAGTTAAAACTGAGATTTAATGTCTGCAGAGAAACCCTTTCACCACTGTGTTTGTACCAGCCATTCAGTGCAGGTGGAGACAAAACTGTTCTGGTATGATGCAGTCAACACACTATCAGGCCTACCTGTATGACTATTTTAGCCCAATTTGATGGCATTAATTAAAGAAAAAATAATACAATAATATTTCAGAACTTAATGGCATGTATCTATTTTTGATCACCATACATACATGTAAATACTTATATAGGTCTGCCTGAAGCACTCAGAGCATGTGGTTTATTTTATGTAAAGCCCTTGTACATTTATATTGCTGTAATTATCATAAAAGTAATTCATAAATATAGATACATATTTTTGTAATATTTCCTAAAAAAGATTTTGTTTTTATTGAACAAACTGAACCAGAGTATAGTGAGGTGATGCTCTATGGTCTAACACCAGTCAGCATGATTAATGTATGTCAGTTTAAAAAAAAAAAAACGTAGGTACTTACCACTGGTGCCATCGACGGCCACAGACCCTCTTATATCCACACCAACAATCTTTTTAGCCCGCGTTCGCACAAATCTTCGTGTTTTGCCAGAGTTCGGCATGATATTGGCGACATTCAAGTTTCTTCCAGGGAAATGTGTGTGCTCCCGCCTGCGTTTACCTGCGACGACACGCTGATGACGCAGCAGAAGCATCCTGCCCCACGCTGATGACGTATTCAGAGCGGGATTGTAGTCCTTCAGTGAATCAGAGCGGTTCAGTCAAAATGAGCGGATTCACCCGATTAAAACAACTGATTAAGAAAGAAATATCAAAAAGAAATGCCCTGAAGCTAATAAAGTGGCTACAGAGGAGGAGACTGCTTCAAAGAAGAGTTAAATGCAGAATTTGCCATACGGACATGAAACTGAAGAGAAGTACGGACAGTGGAGACAGATATGCACGGTAAGACACAATGATAGATATAGGAAAATTGAACAAATGTGCAGTTATTTGTTGATTTATGTGCATGTTTGGGTCGGATTAATATGAGATGTAATGTTGCAGGATTAAATAATTACATGAAATTTGTTTAATGAGCAATTTAGCAATTGTATCAATGGAGATAAACAGTAATACATATATATATATATATATATATATATATATATATATATATATATATATATATATATATATATATATATATATATATATATATATATATATATATATATATATATAGATAGATAGATAGATAGATAGATATATATATATATATATATATATATATATATATATATATATATGTATACATACAGTATATGAAATTAGAATATTGCATAATTGTAATTAATCCTTAACTTCCTAATGTGAACAAACAGGTAGAAGACCAAAAACTGTATCTTTAATTCATTAAACAAACGACCATATCAATGAATAGCCATTTCAAAAAGTAGCAACCTGAGAGGAGTAAATTACTTATTACCAAACATTTAGAACAGGTCACATCAATTACCCCCTACAAAAAGCAAAGTGTTCATGAAGGTCTACAGCTTTACTGTGTAATTTTATAATGATGAAATTGACACATTTAAATAAAAAGTCTAAGCAAATAATCCTTGTGACAAACTACAATCTAATTACACATTTTTTGTGTTGTGCTGATTATATTATCATTTTATGGTAACCTGATAATGCCATCTTGGTTATATTTATTGTTTATTATTGCTACCTAAACCTGTGTGCCAGTGTGTGTCCTAATTACAGTCTGTTCCTTTTCTTTTTAAAAGGACTGGTCGCCAAATACCACATAAAGGACAGGAAAAACAAATTTCAGTGAGGCACATGTCCATCTTCAGTCACTCAAATGTCTCTCTCAGTAACGATGCAGTTCATGTACAGGTGGGTAATAATAATAATAATAATAATAATAACAATAATAATAGTGTAAACATTAAAGCCATTTTCATTTTCAGCACAAAAGAAAAGTTTGTTAATTCAATTGTGAATTTAAATAAGTTTCAAGGAGAGTTGAGAAAGTTGTTGTACATAGAATGTGTAAATTTAGGTCTTTTATGTTTGTTTGTTTATGCCTCAGTCTGGGAGAGGAAGAATGACCGGTGGGTGGAAAAGAAAGAAGTGGGTCTCTGGGATGTTGGGTGTGAGGCATCATCAAGGACGAAGAAAACCCATCCTGCGCCTTGTGAAGAGACGATCTGGAAGACATCTGATGCCTTTAATTGTTCATCATGTGAGGCCTAGATCTTCAGTTATCAGTGACAAGTGGCATGCTTATCTGATGCTCTCTGGACTAGGATACAACCATCACACTGTTAACCACAGGAGGTGGTATGTAGATCTAGCTGGTGCCCACACAAAGCATCTTAAGAGGGCCTGGATATCCTACAAGAGCAGATCTGGAGGGGAAACCGCACTGACAGTTTGCTCTCTGACCCCCTTCACTGATTGAATGGAATGAGTGGCTCGCAAAGAATCACCCTGATGGTGCTTTTGGCAGACTAATTTATAACATTTCCAAAAAGTACAAGTAATTTGCAGTCACTGTTACCAATGCAGG
This sequence comes from Scarus forsteni, assembly GCA_036419115.1. Classification (NCBI taxonomy): domain Eukaryota; kingdom Metazoa; phylum Chordata; class Actinopteri; order Labriformes; family Labridae; genus Scarus; species Scarus forsteni. The sequence goes on along the minus strand of JAZDUH010000513.1, from coordinate 204,961 downwards.
AATCTTCTTTTGAAGGTGGTAGTGAGGTAATCACTGCAGTTTGTTTTTGTAGTGTCTTTAAAATTACATTGCCAGGATTATTTCTCTGCTGTTGATTGTTTTGTCTGGCTGAATAATTTTGTCAGAGAAAGGGTTTAGAAAAACAGTGACAGTGAAATATCTTTGAACTTTTATATTTGATACTAGAAGAACAAATATAAATATTTGTGTGTGTGTGTGTCTGTATATATGTATAAACACACACACATCATATATATATATATATATATATATATATATATATATATATATGTGTGTATATATGTATATATATATATATATATATATATATATATATATATATATATATATATATATATATATAGAACTTAAAGATATATATATTTGTGTATATAAATATAAAATTGTTTACTTGAATTTATTTTGTGTACTGTAAATACAAAATTGTTTTACTTGAATTTATTTTGCGTTTACTGTAATTTTCTGTGATGCACAGTTGGTGTTGGCAAGTTCATGTTTTACAGTCACAATATGCTGATAAGCTGCAATTATTATTTTTTCCAAAGCTTATTATTGATGGGTAAAGTATTTGTAATTGTGTGTACAAATGAATTATTACTAAACAATCATGTCAGAAAAATTTAGATTAGATTAGATTAGATTCAACTTTATTGTCATTGCACATGTCACAAGTGCAGGCAACGAAATGCAGATAGCATCTAACCAAGAAATGCAATAGCAGTATGTTATAAATATAGTATAAAAAGTGCAAAGATGAAATTATGTGTTAAATACTATAGATACAGGTATATACAGGTTGTTTCTAGGCTATGACTATGGTACAAGACATTGACTATCATACAGGCTATGATAATATAATTATGAACAGTAATGCTTTATAAATGATAATAATAATAATAATAATACATTTTATTTATACAGCGCTTTTCAAAAAACTCAAAGACGCTTTACAAGGATAGAAGGATAAAAGTACATATTAAAAACAATATACATAGAAAAACAAGGCAACAAGAAAATACTGAGCCAACAAGAGGACCTACAAAAGACAGAAAAACAGTTTAAAAAATGAGTAAATAAAAATAAGTATATATTGTTTACGAGATAAAACTGGAGAAATTATAAGTTAAAGGCGGTGCGAAACAGGTGTGTTTTTAATTTAGACTTGAAGGCGGTAAGGTCAGTGGTGTCCCGGATGTGTTGGGGGAGTGAGTTCCAAAGAGAGGGGGCAGCAACAGAGAAGGCTCTGTCCCCCCAGGTTCGATGCTTGGTCCGAGGGACAGTCAGGAGGTTTGCATCTGAGGAGCGGAGGGTACAGGAGGCGTGGGGGTGGAGCATGTCTCTAAGGTAAGAAGGGGCCTGGTTATGAAGTGCTTTATGGGTGAGTAGGAGGATTTTTGAATGTGATGCGGTATGGGATGGGGAGCCAGTGAAGATTCTGAAGGACAGGGTGATATGATCCCGAGAATGGAGTACGGGTGAGGAGGCGTCTTGGCGGAGTTTTGGATGTATTGAAGTTTGTTGAGAAGATTTGTGGTTGTGCCGTACAGGATGCTGTTACAGAAATCAATGCGTGATGTGATGAAGGCGTGGATCAGGGTTTCAGCTGCAGAAAAGGAGAGAGAAGCGAAGGCGGGCAATGTTCCTGAGGTGATGGAAGGCTGTTTTTGTGACTGCGTTGATGTGATGGGAGAAAGTGAGTTTGTGGTCAAAGATGACTCAAGGTTCCGGCAGTGCAGTGAGGGTGAGAGGGTGGAGTTGTTGACAGAGAGGCAGAAGTCTTTGGCTGTAGAGGTGAGGAAGTGGGACCTATAATGAGTATGTCAGATTTTGTGCAGTTGAGTTGAAGAAAATTTGATTGCATCCAGGAGTTTATGTCAGAAAGGCAGTTTGAGAGGGTGGAATGAGTCTGAGGGCTGATGGATTTGGTGGATATGTACAGTTGAATGTCATCAGCGTAACAGTGAAAATGGAGACCATGGTGATGAATAATCTGACCAAGGGGAGGAGGTAGAGGATGAAGAGGAGAGGACCAAGCACCGAACCCTGAGGGACTCCCTGGCATAGGGGAGCTGTATGGGAGGAGTTGTTGTTTATGAAGATGAACTGGTTCCGGTCGGTGAGGTATGATGTCAGCCAGGTAAGGGCGTTGTCTGTGATGTGTAGAAGAGATTTTAAGCGGGACAGCAGGATGGAATGGTTGATTGTGTCAAAAGCTGCAGTGAGGTCCAGGAGGATGAGGATGGATAGTAGGCCGGAGTCAGAGGAGAGGAGGAGGTCGTTGGTGACTTTGAGTAGTGCAGTTTCAGTGCTGTGGTGGGTGCGGAATCCGGATTGAAACTTTTCATAAAGGGCATTGTTGGAGAGATGGGATTTGATTTGGGCAGCAACTGTGCGTTCAAGAATCTTGGAGAGAAAGGGGAGGTTGGAAATGGGCCGGAAGTTGTTGATATCATCAGGGTTGAGTCCAGGTTTCTTGAGTATTGGGGTAATGGCAGCCAGTTTAAGAGACGGAGGGACAGTGGAGGAGCTTAGAGAGTAGTTTACTATTCTGGTGATAACTGAGGAGATGGTAGGGAGGCATTGTTTCACAAGGGATGATGGAATGGGGTCTAGAGTACAGGTGGAGGGTTTCATGGTGGAGATGAGTTTTGATAGATCAGCTTGTGAGATGGGTGAGAATTGAGAAAGGGGAGTGGTGATAAGTGGGGCAGAGTGGAGGGAACAGACTTGGGAATGTGAGGCGGCGGATAGGGATTTGTAGATGGAGTTTATTTTAGATTGAAAGAAGGAGAGGAAGGAGTTGCACTTGTCGACGGTGAATGTGTTTGAAGTGCTACTGCTGGAGTTGAGGAGTTTGTTGATGGTGGAAAAGAGAGCCTTTTGGTTATTGGAGCCAGAGTGGATTAAGTTAGAGTAGTAGGTGGAGCGGGCATGGAGAAGGGCGGATTTGTACAGTTGAAGGTGGTCCATGTATGCCTGATGGTGAACTGTGAGTCCGGTTTTTCTGTAGAGTCTTTCAAGTTGGCGTTTTTTTGATTTTAGAGGATGTAGGTCGGGGGTGAACCAGGGGGCTGAGTGTGTGAAGGAAACAGTTTTGGTTTTTAAGGGAGCAAGTTGGTTAAGGCAGGTGGAGAGGGAATTGTTATAATAACTGATGAGGTTGTCCAGGTTGTCCAAAGATGGGGGAGGGTCTGTGGCTATTGTGGTGCTGAGAGAGGCTGAGAAGTCTTGGGGTGAAATGGATTTGATGTTGCGAAAGGATATGGTGCGTTTTTCTTTGAGAATGGGGGTGGGGAGCACGATGTCAAAAACTATGGCCAGATGATCGGAGATGTGGAGGTTGAGGCTGGTGAGTTGTTGGATTGTTAGACCGGTGGAGCAGACTAAATCGAGGTGTGGCCATGCAGTGGGTGGGAAAATTGACATGTTGTGACAGGTTGAGGCAGTCCAGAAGGTCCAGGAAGTCAGAGGCATGCTTGCTGTTATTGTTGTCGATGTGGAAGTTAAAATCACCAAGAAGTAAAACAGAGGATGAGATGGCTGAAAGATGTGTGATGAGATCGGCAAAGTCAGCATTGAATGAAGGATTTGGCTTAGGTGGGCGGTAAATTACAGTGATGATGATGGGGCTAGGGGAGAGAAGTTTAAAAGAAATATGTTCAAAAGATTCAGCGGAGGGAGTTGAGATGCGGTTGATTTTGAAGTGGTTTTTGAAAATGGAGGCAACACCACCGCCTCGTCCAGTGAGACGGGGTTGGTCAAGATATTTGTATCCAGAGGGGGTGGCTTCATTGAGGGAAAAATAGTCCATGTGGCTGTGCCAGGTTTCAGTAATGCAGAGAAAGTCCAGGTTATTGTCCGTGATAAAATCATTTAGTGTGACCGCTTTGTTGTTGAGGGAGCGGGTGTTCTGGAGAGCAAACGTAAGAACAGGCTGCTGCGCTTTATTTTGAAAGCTGTGGGGAAGCTGGGACAGGTTATGGAGGGATCGTTTGACTTGTTTTCCATTATTACTGCGGGGGCGGGGGGGTCTGGTTGTTATGATGGGGAGAATAGGGAAATTAGTGGGGACAGAGATGTGTTCCGAGTGGATGGGGTTGCTTTTATTGTGTGGAGTGGGTCGATTTTGAGATGAAAAAAGTCTGACTGAATTGTTTGGTTGGACACTGGAAGGAGGAACATGCTGCAATGAGCGCTGGGCCCTGTAGGGGGAGCTGTGGTGAGTTGTGTTTTGAGTTAGGAGCGTAGAAGAAGACAGGGGGCGTTGCGTGCGGAGTGTAAACAGTCAGTCACGTGGTTGAGTGTGGACGGCGTGCTGTAAATTATCTGTTAAAATACGGCTGCCGAGTCTGTTGGGATGAAGACCGTCTCTCTTGAAAAAGGATGCACGGCCCCAAAACAAGTTAAAATTATCAATGAAGTTCACGGAGTGAGACAAGCAGGAAGACTGAAGCCATGTGTGGAGGGAGAGGATCCTGCTGAAGAGTCCGGATCCACAGGTGTGAGGAGAGAGAGGGCCGCTGATGAAGACGGATTTCCCGGTGGTCTGGACGTAATGGAAAAGTTTATTGAACATTGTTTTGGTGATCTCAGACTGTCGTCGGGATGCATCCACACAGCCGACGTGGATGATAATTCGGTGGACAGAAGACGGGAGTGTGTGGAGTATTACTGGGAGTTTTTCAAGGATGTCGGATACAGTTGCTCCAGGGAAACAGCGCGTTACCACATTAGAGAAACGGACATTTCTTATGATTGAATCACCTATTAATAAGGTAGTCGGTGGGAAAAGAGGGCGGGGGTGGGATACCACTGAAGGGGGAGAGGGGTCAGTTTTGACCGGTGGTGACAGTACATGTGGAGAGGGGTAGGTGGGTGGTGAGGCTGGGGAGCGAACTGGGGCAGGTGTGAAGTTAGGATTGGAGAGTCGGGCGGGACCAGCTGACAGCAGGACACTTATGGAGGGTGTCTGAAGAAACAATGGGTTGGTGGACTGAGGGGAACTCAGATGCGGAGTCTTACATGTGTCCTTTTCGGAAGGGAAATCCTGCTGAGTGAGGATGCCAAACTTGTTATTCAGGGGGATCGTGTGATGGAGTGAGTGGGGGGGCTGCTTAGATCTTGCGCTGCGAGCAACCAGGGACCATGGAGAATCTCGAGGGGTGGAAGTAGCAAGGGACTTCGGCTTAGCCCCCTGCCTGATCCAAGTTGGGTCGCTGGAAGATCTCGGCGGGGGGTCGCCGGAGACAGCAGCGGTACCTCCTGGAGCAGTAGGACCTGGCGGAGGAAGGGAGGCGTTCTCGTCTACCGTAGCAGCGGAGGCAGTTCTGGATGACTCGGACACCGGTGAAGTAGAACGGATGATGATGGTGTCCATTTGTAGCTCTGCTTCACGGAGTGTGTAAAGTGTGGAGATGCGTCGCTCCAGCTCAGTGACTTTTTCCACGAGGACAGAGCAGTTGACGCAGCCGGAAGGAGAGGTGAGTGGAGCCATAGGTGTATTACCTGTGAACAAAGTAAAAGAATGGCCAGTATGGAGTGCACAGTGCAGGTTATGGTTAAGAGACGATGAGGGTGCCGGAGGGTAGCAGTGAGCAGAGAGTGGCGGGCACAGACACTTACACGCAGGGGCTCCAACACGGAGCCCACAGCGGTGAGGTGGCTTGGTGTTTTCAGTGAGGAATCAGCAGGAGGGACAGAGCGAAACTTACCGGCGGGGGCCCCAAAATACAGGGCCCGCTGCTGATAGTTGATACTTTGGATTGTAGAGCCTGAGCTTGAATGCTCAGGAGTCGATCCTGCTCTGCTCTGTAGCTCTGCTCTGTAGCTCTGCTCTGTAGCTGAATTCAGTAAAATCCTTTACTGATATGCTTATTTATGATGAGTAAAATATTTATAATTGCATGTATAAATGTGTTATTACTAATTATTCATGTCAGAAAAATGCTTTATAAATGATGAATTGAATATTTATTAATGCTTAATAGTGTGTACTTACAAAGTGTTACCAAAATGTGCACTGTTTTTGAAATTGTTTTTTTAATGAGAATTTGAAATCCATTGGATTAAAACGTTTATCTTTGGCAGCTCACTTGTTTTTGTATATGTGTCACAGCGAGGTGTTTTGAGTGAGGAAGTGTAAAAATCATGCATTCATCTTCATGTAATTTGATGGTTGGTAATGGTGGTTTTTGATGGGAACTCTTATCTCCTGACATATACAGTGTGCTGTTCAGGGGGGAGACTTAGACTCTGTATCTGTATCAGTGTACTCTGACACTGTATCATTGTCACTGGTTGGTTTTGCGGCATGTTCGGTCCAAGTGACTTGCGTGATGTGATAGTTTCCTAGTTTAGGGCAAAATACTGACTAATTACCAGGTAATAGCATGGAAACAGACCTTACTTCCTTTTACAGTACAATCACACTTTAATAACTATGTAATTTCCATGTATGTATTTTTGTAGTTCCTTGGTAACAAATAAGTAATTACCAGGTAATAACATGGAAACAGACCTCACTTCCTTTTACAGTACAATCACACTTTAATAACTATGTAATTTCCATGTATGTATTTTTGTAGTTCCTTGGTAACAAATAAGTAATTACCAGGTAATAACATGGAAACAGACCTCACTTCCTTTTACAGTACAGTCTCACTTTAATAACTATGTAATTTCCATGTAGGTATTTTTGTAGTTCCTGGGTAACAAATCAGTAATTACCAGGTAATAACATGGAAACAGACCTCACTTCCTTTTACAGTACAGTTCAACTGTAATTACCAGGTAAATGTTGTAGTTACTGGGTAAATACAAAGAAGTTACCAGGTAAGTAATAAAAACCTATTGACTGCTATGGAAATAAATGGCGTTAATACCTAATAGTACCTAGTAATACGTAGTAAATACTCTTCATGTCTTAGTAATTACATGGTAAATATCTAGTAGAAACTTATAATTTCTTGGTAATTACACCTGATAGCCAATAGGAAAGTAACTGGTAGTGTCATAATTTCTTTTTAAATTTTACAGTACTTACTGTGTATTTACCAATACAATACATAGCCTTCCTCTGTAGTTCATGTACAATTAAAGGGTAGTTGCTGTGTAGTTACAAAATAAATACAATCAATAATGTTTGTTTAATAAATATAATCAATAATATATTTACTAAGTATTTACAGCGTAAATAATAAGGTTTTTAGCATGTGTTACTTAGTAATTACTCAGTAATTGCTATTATTGACCTTGTAGTTACTTGGTAGTTGTCAGAAAATTACTTGGTACTCATGACATAAGTACATTATTAATTACTATGCAATTACCTTGTAATTACTTTAAGGAACACCCAGTAATTACGAATTATTATATGTGGTTGTTAGGAAATAATATAATTACTTAGTGAGTACCTAATAATTAATCACATAGTTACCATATAAATACTTAATAATTACTGAGTAATTACTTCTGATTACCTGGCTGTTACCAGGTACTTCTCAAGAAATGTCATGGCAATTACCTAGTAAGTACTTGGCAATTAACAAAATAGTTAGTATATAATGACATTATAATTACACAGTAATTAATACTTACTACCAGGTAGGTACTTGGTATTTGCCTGGAATTGACTAGGTAATTACTTTAAAAGTACAAGGTAATTACCTATATAGTTACACTGTAATTACATGGTAATTTTACAATAACTACCCCTTATTACATGGTACTTACCTAGTAATTATCATGTAAATACATGGTAATTCTAGTACCGTAAAAGGAAGCGTTACCTTGCACCTTTATTTCAAACTTGTTTCTTCCTCATTTTTACCTAATTTCTACAGCGCAAACCTGTAAAGTGAGTTGTTGTACCTTTATTTCCAAATTTTTTCTTCCTCATTTTTACCTAATTTCTGCAGGGCAGACCTGTAAAGTAAAGTGAGTTGTTGCACCTTTATTTCCAAATTTTTTCTTCCTCATTTTTACCTAATTTCTGCGGAGCAGACCTGTAAAGTAAAGTGAGTTGTTGCACCTTTATTTCCAACTTGTTTCTTCCTCATTTTTACCTAATTTCTGCGGAGCAGACCTGTAAATTGAGTTGTTGTACCTTTATTTCCAACTTGTTTCTTCCTCATTTTTACCTAATTTCTGCAGAGCAGACCTGTAAAGTAAAGTGAGTTGTTGTACCTTTATTTCCAAATTTTTTCTTCCTCATTTTTACCTAATTTCTAAGAGCAGTCCTGTAAAGTAAAGTGAGTTGTTGCACCTTTACTTCCAACTTGTTTCTTCCTCATTTTTACCTAATTTCTGCGGAGCAGACCTGTAAAGTAAAGTGAGTTGTTGCACCTTTATTTCCAACTTGTTTCTTCCTCATTTTTACCTAATTTCTGCAGAGCAGACCTGTAAAGTAAAGTGAGTTGTTGCACCTTTATTTCCAACTTGTTTCTTCCTCATTTTTACCTAATTTCTGCAGAGCAGACCTGTAAAGTAAAGTGAGTTGTTGTACCTTTATTTCCAAATATTTTCTTCCTCATTTTTACCTAATTTCTACAGAGCAGACCTGTTAAGTAAAGTGAGTTGTTGCACCTTTATTTCCAACTTGTTTCTTCCTCATTTGTACCTAATTTCTACAGCGCAAACCTGTAAAGTGAGTTGTTGTACCTTTATTTCCAAATTTTTTCTTCCTCATTTTTACCTAATTTCTGCAGGGCAGACCTGTAAAGTAAAGTGAGTTGTTGTACCTTTATTTCCAACTTGTTTCTTCCTCATTTTTACCTAATTTCTGCGGAGCAGACCTGTAAAGTGAGTTGTTGTACCTTTATTTCCAACTTTCTTCTTCCTCATTTTTACCTAATTTCTACAGAGCAGACCTGTAAAGTAAAGTGAGTTGTTGCACCTTTATTTCCAACTTGTTTCTTCCTCATTTTTACCTAATTTCTAAAGAGCAGACCTGTAAAGTAAAGTGAGTTGTTGTACCTTTATTTCCAAATTTTTTCTTCCTCATTTTTACCTAATTTCTGCAGAGCAGACCTGTAAAGTAAAGTGAGTTGTTGCACCTTTATTTCCAACTTGTTTCTTCCTCATTTTTACCTAATTTCTACAGCGCAGACCTGTAAAGTGAGTTGTTGTACCTTTATTTCCAAATTTTTTCTTCCTCATTTTTACCTAATTTCTACAGCGCAGACCTGTAAAGTAAAGTGAGTTGTTGTACCTTTATTTCCAACTTGTTTCTTCCTCAATTTTTACCTAATTTCTGCGGGCAGACCTGTAAAGTAAAGTGAGTTGTTGCACCTTTATTTCCAACTTGTTTCTTCCTCATTTTTACCTAATTTCTGCAACGAACCTGTAAAAGTGAGTTGTTGTACCTTTATTTCCAACTTTCTTCTTCCTCATTTTTACCTAATTTCTACAGAGCAGATCTGTAAAGTAAAGTGAGTTGTTGCACCTTTATTTCCAACTTGTTTCTTCCTCATTTTTACCTAATTTCTACAGAGCAGACCTGTAAAGTAAAGTGAGTTGTTGCACCTTTATTTCCAACTTGTTTCTTCCTCATTTTTACCTAATTTCTGCGGAGCAGACCTGTAAAGTGAGTTGTTGTACCTTTATTTCCAACTTGTTTCTTCCTCATTTTTACCTAATTTCTGCAGAGCAGACCTGTAAAGTAAAGTGAGTTGTTGCACCTTTATTTCCAACTTGTTTCTTCCTCATTTTTACCTAATTTCTACAGAGCAGACCTGTAAAGTAAAGTGAGTTGTTGCACCTTTATTTCCAACTTGTTTCTTCCTCATTTTACCTAATTTCTGCGGAGCAGACCTGTAAAGTAAAGTGAGTTGTTGTACCTTTATTTCCAACTTTCGTCTTCCTCATTTTTACCTAATTTCTACAGAGCAGACCTGTAAAGTAAAGTGAGTTGTTGCACCTTTATTTCCAACTTGTTTCTTCCTCATTTTTACCTAATTTCTACAGAGCAGACCTGTAAAGTAAAGTGAGTTGTTGCACCTTTATTTCCAACTTGTTTCTTCCTCATTTTTACCTAATTTCTACAGAGCAGACCTGTAAAGTAAAGTGAGTTGTTGCACCTTTATTTCCAACTTGTTTCTTCCTCATTTTTACCTAATTTCTGCGGAGCAGACCTGTAAAGTAAAGTGAGTTGTTGTACCTTTATTTCCAACTTTCTTCTTCCTCATTTTTACCTAATTTCTACAGAGCAGACCTGTAAAGTAAAGTGAGTTGTTGCACCTTTATTTCCAACTTGTTTCTTCCTCATTTTTACCTAATTTCTGACCTGTAAAGTAAAGTGAGTTTTTGTACCTTTATTTCCAAATTTTTTCTTCCTCATTTTTACCTAATTTCTAAAGAGCAGACCTGTAAAGTAAAGTGAGTTGTTGCACCTTTATTTCCAACTTGTTTCTTCCTCATTTTTACCTAATTTCTACGAACGACCTGTAAAGTAAAGTGAGTTGTTGTACCTTTATTTCCAAATTTTTTCTTCCTCATTTTTACCTAATTTCTGCAGGGCAGACCTGTAAAGTAAAGTGAGTTGTTGTACCTTTATTTCCAAATTTTTTCTTCCTCATTTTTACCTAATTTCTGCAGGGCAGACCTGTAAAGTAAAGTGAGTTGTTGTACCTTTATTTCCAAATTTTTTCTTCCTCATTTTTACCTAATTTCTGCGGAGCAGACCTGTAAAGTAAAGTGAGTTGTTGCACCTTTATTTCCAACTTGTTACTTCCTCATTTTTACCTAATTTCTGCGGAGCAGACCTTTAAAGTGAGTTGTTGTACCTTTATTTCCAAATTTTTTCTTCCTCATTTTTACCTAATTTCTACAGAGCAGACCTGTAAAGTAAAGTGAGTTGTTGTACCTTTATTTCCAAATTTTTTCTTCCCCATTTTTACCTAATTTCTACAGAGCAGACCTGTAAAGTGAGTTGTTGTACCTTTATTTCCAAATTTTTTCTTCCTCATTTTTACCTAATTTCTACAGAGCAGACCTGTAAAGTGAGTTGTTGCACCTTTATTTCCAAATTTTTTCTTCCTCATTTTTACCTAATTTCTACAGAGCAGACCTGTAAAGTAAAGTGAGTTGTTGTTATTTCCAAATTTTTCTTCCTCATTTTTACCTAATTTCTGAGCAGACCTGTAAAGTAAAGTGAGTTGTTGTTATTTCCAAATTTTTTCTTCCTCATTTTTACCTAATTTCTAAAGAGCAGACCTGTAAAGTAAAGTGAGTTGTTGTACCTTTATTTCCAACTTGTTTCTTCCTCATTTTTACCTAATTTCTACAGAGCAGACCTGTAAAGTGAGTTGTTGTACCTTTATTTCCAAATTTTTTCTTCCTCATTTTTACCTAATTTCTGCGGAGCAGACCTGTAAAGTAAAGTGAGTTGTTGCACCTTTATTTCCAACTTGTTTCTTCCTCATTTTTACCTAATTTCTACAGAGCAGACCTGTAAAGTGAGTTGTTGTACCTTTATTTCCAACTTGTTTCTTCCTCATTTTTACCTAATTTCTAAAGAGCAGACCTGTAAAGTGAGTTGTTGTACCTTTATTTCCAAATTTTTTCTTCCTCATTTTTACCTAATTTCTGCGGAGCAGACCTGTAAAGTAAAGTGAGTTGTTGTTATTTCCAAATTTTTTCTTCCTCATTTTTACCTAATTTCTAAAGAGCAGACCTGTAAAGTAAAGTGAGTTGTTGTACCTTTATTTCCAACTTGTTTCTTCCTCATTTTTACCTAATTTCTGCAGAGCAGACCTTTAAAGTGAGTTGTTGTACCTTTATTTCCAACTTGTTACTTCCTCATTTTTACCTAATTTCTGCAGAGCAGACCTTTAAAGTGAGTTGTTGTACCTTTATTTCCAACTTGTTTCTTCCTCATTTTTACCTAATTTCTGCAGAGCAGACCTTTAAAGTGAGTTGTTGTACCTTTATTTCCAAATTTTTTCTTCCTCATTTTTACCTAATTTCTACAGAGCAGACCTGTAAAGTGAGTTGTTGTACCTTTATTTCCAAATTTTTTCTTCCCCATTTTTACCTAATTTCTACAGAGCAGACCTGTAAAGTGAGTTGTTGTACCTTTATTTCCAAATTTTTTCTTCCTCATTTTTACCTAATTTCTACAGAGCAGACCTGTAAAGTGAGTTGTTGCACCTTTATTTCCAAATTTTTTCTTCCTCATTTTTACCTAATTTCTACAGAGCAGACCTGTAAAGTAAAGTGATTTGTTGTTATTTCCAAATTTTTTCTTCCTCATTTTTACCTAATTTCTGCGGAGCAGACCTGTAAAGTAAAGTGAGTTGTTGTTATTTCCAAATTTTTTCTTCCTCATTTTTACCTAATTTCTAAAGAGCAGACCTGTAAAGTAAAGTGAGTTGTTGTACCTTTATTTCCAACTTGTTTCTTCCTCATTTTTACCTAATTTCTGCAGAGCAGACCTGTAAAGTAAAGTGAGTTGTTGCACCTTTATTTCCAACTTGTTTCTTCCTCATTTTTACCTAATTTCTACAGAGCAGACCTGTAAAGTGAGTTGTTGTACCTTTATTTCCAAATTTTTTCTTCCTCATTTTTACCTAATTTCTGCGGAGCAGACCTGTAAAGTAAAGTGAGTTGTTGCACCTTTATTTCCAACTTGTTTCTTCCTCATTTTTACCTAATTTCTACAGAGCAGACCTGTAAAGTGAGTTGTTGTACCTTTATTTCCAAATTTTTCTTCCTCATTTTTACCTAATTTCTGCGGAGCAGACCTGTAAAGTAAAGTGAGTTGTTGCACCTTTATTTCCAACTTGTTTCTTCCTCATTTTTACCTAATTTCTACAGAGCAGACCTGTAAAGTGAGTTGTTGTACCTTTATTTCCAAATTTTTTCTTCCTCATTTTTACCTAATTTCTACAGAGCAGACCTGTAAAGTGAGTTGTTGTACCTTTATTTCCAAATTTTTTCTTCCTCATTTTTACCTAATTTCTGCGGAGCAGACCTGTAAAGTAAAGTGAGTTGTTGTTATTTCCAAATTTTTTCTTCCTCATTTTTACCTAATTTCTAAAGAGCAGACCTGTAAAGTAAAGTGAGTTGTTGTACCTTTATTTCCAAATTTTTTCTTCCTCATTTTTACCTAATTTCTGCGGAGCAGACCTTTAAAGTGAGTTGTTGTACCTTTATTTCCAACTTGTTACTTCCTCATTTTTACCTAATTTCTACAGAGCAGACCTGTAAAGTGAGTTGTTGCACCTTTATTACCAACTTGTTTCTTCCTCATTTTAACCTAATTTCTGCGGAGCAGACCTGTAAAGTGAGTTGTTGTACCTTTATTTCCAAATTTTTTCTTCCTCATTTTTACCTAATTTCTACAGAGCAGACCTGTAAAGTGAGTTGTTGTACCTTTATTTCCAAATTTTTTCTTCCCCATTTTTACCTAATTTCTACAGAGCAGACCTGTAAAGTGAGTTGTTGTACCTTTATTTCCAAATTTTTTCTTCCTCATTTTTACCTAATTTCTACAGAGCAGACCTGTAAAGTGAGTTGTTGTACCTTTATTTCCAAATTTTTTCTTCCTCATTTTTACCTAATTTCTAAAGAGCAGACCTGTAAAGTGAGTTGTTGTACCTTTATTTCCAAATTTTTTCTTCCTCATTTTTACCTAATTTCTACAGAGCAGACCTGTAAAGTGAGTTGTTGTACCTTTATTTCCAAATTTTTTCTTCCTCATTTTTACCTAATTTCTACAGAGCAGACCTGTAAAGTAAAGTGAGTTGTTGTACCTTTATTTCCAAATTTTTTCTTCCTCATTTTTACCTAATTTCTACAGAGCAGACCTGTAAAGTAAAGTGAGTTGTTGCTATTTCCAAATTTTTTCTTCCTCATTTTTACCTAATTTCTACAGAGCAGACCTGTAAAGTGAGTTGTTGTACCTTTATTTCCAACTTGTTTCTTCCTTATTTTTACCTAATTTCTGCGGAGCAGACCTGTAAAGTAAAGTGAGTTGTTGTTATTTCCAAATTTTTTCTTCCTCATTTTTACCTAATTTCTAAAGAGCAGACCTGTAAAGTAAAGTGAGTTGTTGTACCTTTATTTCCAACTTGTTTCTTCCTTATTTTTACCTAATTTCTGCGGAGCAGACCTGTAAAGTAAAGTGAGTTGTTGCTATTTCCAAATTTTTTCTTCCTCATTTTTACCTAATTTCTACAGAGCAGACCTGTAAAGTGAGTTGTTGTACCTTTATTTCCAAATTTTTTCTTCCTCATTTTTACCTAATTTCTGCGGAGCAGACCTGTAAAGTAAAGTGAGTTGTTGCTATTTCCAAATTTTTTCTTCCTCATTTTTACCTAATTTCTGCAGGGCAGACCTGTAAAGTAAAGTGAGTTGTTGCACCTTTATTTCCAAATTTTTTCTTCCTCATTTTTACCTAATTTCTGCGGAGCAGACCTTTAAAGTGAGTTGTTGTACCTTTATTTCCAAATTTTTTCTTCCTCATTTTTACCTAATTTCTACAGAGCAGACCTGTAAAGTGAGTTGTTGTACCTTTATTTCCAAATTTTTTCTTCCCCATTTTTACCTAATTTCTACAGAGCAGACCTGTAAAGTGAGTTGTTGTACCTTTATTTCCAAATTTTTTCTTCCTCATTTTTACCTAATTTCTAAAGAGCAGACCTGCACTGCAAAAATTGGTAATCTAAGCAAGATTTTATTTCTTAAATCCTGTTACAAAATTCTTAATTAACTTGTTTTGAGAGTTATATACTATGCAGGAAAAAATTGTCTTAGATAATCGAGCTTGTTTTAAGAATATGAATCTTTTTTTTCTTGATTAGCTGGTAAATCTTGAAGTGAGTTGTTTTACATGCATATCAAGACAAAATACTGTCAGACACTTCATTTCAGACAACATTTAGACTTTTAAGAGAAAGTTTTAGCTGTGAGAACTTGTTTCAAGACTGCCAAGTAAAAACAATAACACATGTCAATTAACACATTTTATTGAAGCAGTCCTTCCAAAATTTGACAGCATGTTTTAGTTTTTAAGCGCAATGACATCATCAAGTTTGTATTTCATTAAAACATACATACTATTTTTGAAACTGACAGAATAATATGATGTGTGATCAAGTAGCTTTTCAGCATCTATCAACTCTGTTGCCTGGGCAAGATTAGGTACAGCAACTTCATATGCTAAAAGATCTCTGTTTAAACCCAAAGTCTCATAAATCTGATATTCAAAACAAAACAAAGAACTGTTTACCACATAAATGTTTTTATGAGTCCAAAGACAGGTATTGTCTCATTTGCATAGTGATTATCAGTGACTTGTCACTGCTGTACTTATTTCCATTGAGGATAAGCCACTTTACTTTGACTGCATGTTGTATGTTATCAATCCCCAAAAAGTCTCTTATCTTTCCTGCAATGTACTCCAAACTTGTCACCTCTGAGACAGGACCCAATTCCTTCTCATGCACAAAAATGGGATGCTCAGTGCCCAATTCATTTTGACAACATTCAAAAGCTGGTTATGGTTTACAAGTGACTTACAGACATTTTTGTAGTTCAATTTAGATGACCACTGTTTAAAAAAACAGTGCTTTGATTCAAATCTCATGCACATATGCCTTATCAAAGGGCCCAGAGAGAGGATTTGAGTAGGGAGATGTAGAAGATAATGTTGCTTAGGGGTTATGTTATTTGCAGGAAAAAGTTGCATAAATTTTTTAGATGCTGTTCAATCATTTTTTTCAGTCTTAATACACTTTCCACAGACAAAACAGGAGCAAAAAGTATCTGAACTATTTCAATCAAGTGTAAAACAAACTGAACATATTCATTTTTCTCAATACTGTTCAACAGGAATGGCATGATCTTTAACAATACCAGCATTTGTCCAGAGGACTGTTTAATTTTATTGTCATTAGAGGCCAAGGTAGTGACGCTGATTGGACAGGGTTTGTCTCTTATGTCAATTGCCGACAAAGGAAAACTCTGCAAGGCTGAATTGAACATATCCAACTCCAATTGTCCAGAAAGAACAAGGTGTTTTAACACACACTTAATTTCCATAGGTGCAACACCCTCAAGAATGATGTGCATGATATCCTGCGGAGTTTGTTGAATGAGGTCAAAGGCTGGAAAATCAATCATTTTGCTTCTTCGGTTTATACCATAGGTGGTCCTGAGGGCTGATTTCAAGAACTCTGTGCTAGCCCTTTCTATTTCAAGGCACTGTCTTATATGCTTGTCCAGTGTCCTTTCAGTAAAACTTTTTTCATCAAAATTCTCCTGCATTTCGTCAAAGGTACATTCACAGTGCCTGCACTTGCTGTAAGCAAAACCTACCCCTTCCTTGAACCCAGCAAGTTCATGTTGGGCAAGTGTGTCACCACATACTGAAACTACAGCACCAAATAAATCCATCTGCCCATTCTTTGTTTGGATTTTGACACCATTATACAGCAACTTTAAGTCTTTTACAATTCTTTCTAATACAACATCAACACCACACTCGTCAATATCATTAGCTTTTGCTATAGCAAGGAGTCTGATTGCAGCAAGCTTTGACCTAAACTTTGGATCTATGTTTCCTAAAGTATAATAAACCATCAGCAGTTTGTTAGAAGTGGCGTGTGGTCCCAAGGGATTACATATCTCTATTTCATCAGAGTACAATATCACCTGCAAAGCAGACACTTTATTTGAAAACAGTGGGTGGGATTTGAAAAGGCTCCCATCAATGATGTCATACAAAAACCCTTCTTTGTGGCAGCCTTGTGGTGTGGTGTTGATCATATCAAAAATTCTTGAATTTGACAACAACTGTTCCAGACTCTTAATTAATGGTATATAGTAAAAACTTTTGTTTTTGATTGCAAGTACCCTTAATTGTCCTTTTCTTAACTCTACAAAGCTTTTGAGATATCACTATCTCCTCTGGTTTAACTGGGCTAAAAAGACTCTGAAAGGTAATGTCCTGCATGTATCTAGTGGCCATTGTGGAAAAAGGATCCTGGAAATTGTCCAAGGTTGCCAGTGCTTCCTGTTGGAGCTGCTCCACACTGTCTGAATGTCCTCTGAAGATCCTCTTCATCGTGTCCCTCAATGTATTCAGAAGAGCACTTTGATACTGCTGCACTCCAGACACAACACTGTTGATGCCCCTCTGAAAGATAAAAAGTAACTAATTAATAATAGGTAGGGTTGTCCCGATACAACTTTTTCACCTCCAATACGGTACCGATATTGCAGCCTTGAGTATTGGACACTAACAATATTGATACGACACAATATCAGCAGGAGTCATAAATACTTTTATTACTTATTTTGTGGAAAGGAGTGTAAGAAAAGCTTGATCAGGTGAGATTACTAGTATACTACTATAACAGTGAACAGTAGTCAGCAGTAGTAGGTATAAGAAAAATTGACACATTTGTTAAATTCAAACTTTACACATAAGAATATACTACAGTTAAAATAAAACAAAAAATAAATTAGAAGACCCTGAAAAGTAACCTCAATAAATCCAATAAAAACAAAAGAATAAATTTTAAAATTGCAAAATAACCACTGTGACCTAATAAAACATATGCATATTCTTCAACTGAATTAAATAAAAAAAATTGAATGGACAGCTTGTATCAGAATGTTGATATCAAAGATTTTAGATGCAGGCTGATATAATCCGATATTTGTATTGTTGGCCGATATTTGATATCAATATCGGATCAGGACATCCTAAAAATAGGAGTATGAAGTATACATCCTCTTTGACCCAAACCTCTATAACTAGCATAACCCATCTCAAAACTCCTCTGAACCATCATTTACAACAAAATGGTCACTGTCCTAGAAGCACAGGGAGTTTCTTGTCCTATTAGACTGGTGACCACCAAGATGGAGGAGTATGATGGCTAGCAGATGTTTTGTTCATCATGCTCTGAGGATCCACATTACATGCAACCAGAGGCAGAAGTCCCATTAAATCAGAGATTTTAAGGTAATTAAAATATGCTGACCATTTTTTAATTAATTACCTCCACCAGGAGGTTATTTTTTGGGAGAATCTGTCTGTTTGTCTGTCTGTGAACAAAATAACCCAAAAAGTTATGGATGGATTTGGATGAAATTTGCAGGAAATGTTCAGCATGGGAAAAGGAAGAACTGATTCAATTTGTGTGAGAACGACAGAGAGCCGAGAGCGACAGTGGCGGAAAAAGTTTAGCAGAGTCTAGCCCTAAATAAAGATAGGACTAATATTTATAGTATAAATCACAATATGGGAGAGGACTGTGGTGCTGGTGGAGGTCTGCGCTCTCCGAGTGCTTTTCTATTTAAACGTGGAAACATAATACTGATGAGAAGGACTTAAGGTAAGTACCTGGGACAGGCGGCATTGTTCCCGAATATTGATGACAAATGCAGCTGCATGTCTGGTAACATCCTCACTCATTGCACTGGGTCCTTCCTGTAGACACAAACAGTAGTAGAGGTCCTTAGATCTTTTACAGCAGTAAAATTACCAGTAAAGTGATGTAAAAAAAAATATCCCAGCCCCATTTAAAATTCTGCTACAGTAAAAGTACATAAGTATTATCACTTGATCAGCTTGATGTTGTTAAAGTATAGCAATAAAGTATTGTTTGATCCAAGCAATTTATATACTATAATGTAAGGTAAAGTAGGCTCCCTCTATATAAATATAGCCACTTTTGTCTATTGGTTTCCAGCCTCAGGGTCTGATCCCTTGAAATGGTCAGTAGATAGGTGTGAGGGGTGGTAAAAATGAAGAATAGGAGAATAGCAGAGCAAAGAGGAAAAGTTAGATTCTGCAATTTAAGTTTATACTTGTTCATGTCGAGTGTTGTAATATAACATTATAATGCTAGATAGCCAAATCTTAAAATCTTAACCTACCTGATGGTCAGGGTGATGAATGGGGAACTCCTGCTGCTGATCTGGGCTTTGAGATAGAAAATCCTCCTGCTCCTGCTGCATGTCATTAGTGATCTCTGTGTTGACTTCACTGGTGGTCCTTTGCAGTCCTCTTGTTTCCGTGGTACAGTCATAAAAAATGGGGATATCAAAATGTTCAACGCCAATCCTAGATGGCTCAGATAAAGCTGTTCTCCATCCCGCTGGCGGTCAGCCAGACACCAGATACAGAGCATGCGTGCGTCTGATATGGTAGTAAAAAGAGTTGAAAACTCTGTATTCTTCGGGGCAACCATCGATGCCGCATATTACATGGAAATCAGGATTGCGGCTATGTGCAGTGTTAATATGGCTTAGGAGAGACTTCAATGTTAAAGCAACAAAAACAAAGCAAATCACACACCTCCAACAGGCCATCCTGTGCTCCAAAAATTGTTAGCAGGTAGAAGCTAACAATAACTTTAACTGTTTCTGTCGCAAATGGCAAATTCAAGGTCGTAGCTTAACTAAAAAAAACTTAAAATTAAAAAATATCAAACCACCAGTCCACGAGTCCACTAAGCATTCAAATTCGCCCCACACCTCCAATGACTGCGTGAATATAGTCTGTTGTTGTTTTTGGCGGAGTCCAGCGCCAAGGTGTCTGTTGGTCAATACCAAATCAGGAAGTAGGGGGTATTCATTCTAAAAGACTCAATTTAACTTACATGGTAATTCAAACAAAAACTATTAAACACCTTTAATAGTTAATATACAGTATAACGTGTAAAGTCCGAAAGTCCTCATTTTATTTATATTAATTATGACTTTTTAGACTCAGAAGGATATGCTGCGCGCGCACACACCTCCCCTCAGTAGTGAAGTGGTCGCGTCTACACCTGCAGCCGGAGCTAACAGTCAGCCATTTGAACTTCGTGAGAGGAGGGAAAGTCGTCCTCGACACAATCAGGAGAAGAGGTAAGATAACTTTATCACAAAATTATTTTCACCTACATTATGACAAACTCTCGACAATGTATTTTTGTACGTATTTTTCTTGGGAATGTTAAGCTTACATTAAAGCGGTTATAGTCTAGAAAAGCTACTCTGTTGGCCAAGGCGAGCTAATGTTAATTACTCCGTAACTTACAGAAGAAAATAGTAAACAGAAAAAGTGCTGCTGTCAGTTTTTATGTAGTGGAAATTATTGCTATTACATAGCTCTTGTGGTTGGTGATTAGTATCTTTACGTCGATTTATGCTACCGAAGAAGCACAAAGTGCTTCTCTGCAGTGGCCAGCGGCCTACATGGGCCTGTACAGTCTGAGGGGAAAAAAACTAGGCACATTTGGGCTGTTCTTTAATAATCAGACAGCCAATTTCTACGGTTTTCTCTGGTGGTCCAGCTAATTATCTTTGGCCGACGTGGGTGTGTCACACAACCCTTCTCGGTGTGAAAACGTGAAGATGAGATCTTCATCCTCGTCGTATCAAAAGGTACGCAGCCACCATCTGCTCTGTGATGGCTGACATGGCTGATATTCTTCATCTAATGCGTGCCTGTTACCGCTGTTGTCTGTCGGGTATGGCTGCTGGCAGGTCGGCCCATGTGCATGTAAACATTTCATCTTAACTCCTGAGTCGCTTGTGTCTGTACAGTGGCTCGTCCATGCTGGTGTGCGTAAAGGCGCACAGAGACGCACAGTGCAGCGCAAGGAGCAGGCTTGTGAATCACTTCATGTGATTTTTGGTATTTTATACGGTGTCTCTATGGCTAATGTGCGCGGTTTAAGTGAACAAAAAGACATAAAGAAGTTCGAGTCAGCCTTTTGTTTAATCAAAACACAGCATTTTTCAGCAGTCCTGCCCTGACTCTGTTTTACTCACTGTCTAAATCTTGTTCTCTAGATAAAATATTCATCCTCGGTGTCCACCGTCACTTATTATGATGATTTAAGAGTAATCTGTAAAGGATCAAGCCACAAATGCAGTCTACTAGTGTAGTGGTCCTCAACCTGTGGGTTGGGGCCCAAAAGTGGCCCAGAGCTGTTTTCAGTGGACTGTGGCAAAAATGTCTTCCGTGTATGGAGGCCAAAGCTGACAAACCTCCATCTACTATGTATTACTCTGTTGTCCTTTAACAAGTACATATTAGTATTTCTCTGAGGGTGTTAACATTCCCTATCATCTTAAGATAAAAAAAGGTGTTTTCCTAAAATATACACTTCACTTGAGATATTTGAAAAACAACCAACATTTAAATGTTGTGACAGGACACACTGTTTTCCTAGGGCTTGTGTTATTATTCAATGTTTATAATTTTTTTAATCCCATCCCTTTGTTCAGAAATACAATAAAATTATATTGTACAGTTTAAATGGTATTTAATTAGGTGAGAAATGTCAATGACATAATCTGACTCTGAATTTTAAAGCTGAAGACTTTGAACTTGACTTTCCTGCTTTGGCTTGACTTTCCAGTCTCCAGACTGGACTTGACTCAGGACTTGAGGCCAGAGACTCAAGACTTACTTAAGACATCTGAAACAGTGACTTTATTCCACCCCTGGCATATTTTATAAATAGTTGTGGTGGGCCACTATGACCAGAAATGCCAGGGCTATTTCTTGCTCCCAGTCCAACCCTGAGCGGCAGTTACAGGGTGCCACAGACGCGGGGGGAGGCGGTAGCAGGACAGGTTGCCCTTTAGGCCAACTTGACCTAACTTTGACTTAACTTGATATTTTCTCTCCTCAGGACAGGAGCAATCATGGATGAGCTGGATGCTGTTACAGTTTCCATTTTAAATGGTATGTAATTGATGGTAAAAAAAAAAAAAAAGCATTGTAATGGGAATTATATTAAATTACTGTAAATTCTAACATCTTAAAAAACAAACGTAAGCTATTTTGCAATGGTATACACCAGATGTCTAAATTGTATTGTATTTAAATTTTAAGAAAAAGGGAAGAACACACCCTGTAAAGTTAGGTAGGTACAATTTCATTAAGATATAGAGTTTGAATTGTAAACGGTTTGTTTATGGCTGTCTCTGTAGCTGCCAGCATTGATGAAAGCTTGCTCTACACTCTCAGTCGTGATGATTTGAGAGACCTTTTTCCTGGGCGAACACTTTCTCAGGAGGAAAGCGAGTGTGGGCTGTTATTAGCCCAGAGGTAACAGTTTACATACTTTTCCTAAAACACCTACAGTACCACACAAATACCACATGTTGTATTTATATAGTTTGGATTTACTCTTGCAATTATTATATTTGTTGTTGTTGTTTAACTCTAACCCAGGATCAGAATCCCATGTTACCAGACAAAGCTGGCCCTGGTGACACAGGACCTGTGGCTTCACCTGGAGAAATGTCCCCAATCTGCCCACAGGCATCCACTCCTTTGGTGAAGAAAAGCCCCCAAAAAACCCTACAGCTTCCCAGTCCTCCAGAATATGTGGTCTATACAGACAATGAGTTAGAACAAGTGCGTAAACACTACTTTGAGATGGTCTCCACTGGCAGAGAAGGGGAATGTATAATGTCCAAAGAGCTGAGATGCAGGCTAGTGAGGAACACTGTCACCACCATGATTTCCATCCTGAGAGCAAGCCAGCAAGGAGAAGAAGTCAGATATCCTACCAGGCATGAAATTACTGCGATGGCTAGGAGACTAGTGGAGTATTATCCCATGCTACGGGATGAAGACAAATCGCATGTGAGTGATTACAGTTTCTGTTGTTATATTTCTTGCACTTATAATATGTGTCCCTGTGTGTGTGTTTGACTGACATTAAGGTTTTCTGTTCTCAATGATTTTTTTTTTCTCTTTTGCTTTTCTACCTCAGTTGACCATTTTCAAGAATCTTCTCAAGAGGCTGCAGAATGTGAAGTCCCCACGAAAGAGGCAGGGCCCCACACCTGAGAGAGGCCATTCAAAGAAAAGGCGCCAAATTGACTTCTCAGCAAGTGACAAGGATGGAGATCATGATGATGATGATTATGATGCAGACACAAGTAGTGGATCAACAATTATTTTGCATCAGAGATCTGGGAGCAGTTCTGATGATGGTCTCAGCCCATGTAAGTGGAAACAGAATTATTCTTATGATGATGGACATGAAGGTTGGCAAAATTATGAGAATTTTGGACATCATGATATATTTCATCCATTGATATTCTATATTTAAATTGTGATTGGTCCTTGACACATTTTAGAGTGACAGTATCTGTAATTTATTTTTGTTTATTTGAAGCACAGAGAGCACACATTACAGAATGTGTAACATACATTTACAGTACTGTTTGTGGTGGGGGTTAAGGTGGTCTCCATTATCAATATATTTGGTTGTTTAATTGTGTGTTTAAAAACAAACTGCCATGTCTTGGTAATGCCTAAAATAATCTGTCAGTTTTGGTTTTATGTTACACTTGTTGTTAAAAAACAATAATCATTTAATTTATAAATAAATGTGTACATTTAATTAAACAAATTACTGATAATTGTTCTCTGTTATAGTGGAGAGGAAGGATAGCCTAGCAACCCAGGCCAGACATTACAACACTCTGCAGGCGATGTACAAGAAATCAAACCCAACCAAGATGCTGTCTCCCAAATCCTTGACCTTGAGTTTGAAGCAAGAAGAGCCTTCATTGACTGTAATGTCCTGAAAGAAGAGGACAGGCCAACGAAGATCCTGGAAGCATATCCATGTTTTAAGGAAGTTCATCATGTAAGCAAGTAACTTATCTGGACTTATTGTAAAATCATGTATTTTTGCAGGGATTAAATTTGACTTGCATTGCAGGTGATGGATGAGCTACGCCGATCCTTGACAAGGGCAACAAGAAATTCACTGATGAAATAAAGAAGAGATGGGAAGATTTCTGTGCCAAGGTGCAGTTTTATGGTGTTTGGAAGAAAGTGATGAAACCACCTATGAACATGGATGGAGGTAAATTGGCACTGTGCTGTCTCTAATGATCTGTGCAGATTTCTCAGACATAGGTGTAAATAGTGTATGTTGCTAAGACATAATGCTAATAAAATGAATCCAGACTGATTATACTCTTGATGAAAATTAGAATCGTCTATGACCTCATCATGAGCCTGATAAGAGTCATGTTTAGGAAAGGTACCCAAACTAAAATTTGATTTGTTCTATTGTAGTGGAATACGCCATAGAGCTGGTCAGGCACTACCCACACTCTTTCCTTCACCAGCTGCACCGCCTAAGAAGATTGGACATGCCAGTGAGGCATTGCTTCATGTATATACATATATATATATATATATATATATAGATAGATATACATATATATATATATATACACACACACACACATATATATGTATATCTATATATATATATATATCTATATATATATATATATACATATATATATATATATATATATATATATATATATATATATATATATATATATATATATATATATATATATATATATATACTGGACACAAAATGTCTCCTACTGCACTGTGTAGTCCATTGTGGTGTCCTGTAGTTTTAAAGTTTCCACATCACTCTGTATGTGGCATATTACAAGGAGTGATTCTGATGTCTCTAATCATGCTTGCATGCCCATCCCTTAAAAATATCAGATGTTTAATGAACATTGAGGCGTTCCATTTTCAGCAGATGAATGTGTACACAGTCTCCTGTCAAACTCTGCTCATACATAATTGTCCACTGTGAAAACCTGTAGGAACAAGAAGAAAAACATAATTTTTAGTGGAGTTTTAACAGTCTGAGGGACTAGTGCCTGTTCTACCCTTAAAGAAAAATTTGGTTTCCACAGCTTTCACATTGTTTATAGAATGAAGTAGGAAAATAAACTCACCCAGAAGGCTTTCCTGATCCAAACAGTGCTTCAGGAGATATTTAGATCCAAAATTGAGCAGCTGACATCCGTATAATGGTAGCACACGGGGCATGTATAGCTCTGCTGCAACTGCATTAATCGTCCTAAAACTCATTAGTTTCACCAATATTTCATCATGGTCCACTCACGCTACTCCTCCACGACAGTCTGTGTCACTCCAGACATGATTTGTGGCTGTGCTGACCTCTGAACTGAAGACTTTGTTTACGTTTGCCTCCTCACATGCTCAGTACGGCTCATTGTTTCAGGGGAAAACCGCCGGCTACACACCGACTTTCTTCTTTCAGTTTTGTGCAAAATGGACGAATATCTATGGGATGAAGATGTTGTGGAGGAGAACTTTGAATATGATGGGTGTCCTTACAGTTTGGAGCCAGAGTTTACAGATGAGGAGCTCATCGAAAGGAGGACGCAGAGGCAAAGAGAAGAACAGCTGGCCAGAGAGCAGTCTTCAGTTCAGAGGTCAGCACAGTCACAAAAACATGTCTGGAGTGACACAGACTGTAATGGAGGAGTAGCGTGAGCGGACCATGATGAAATATTGAGGAAACTAATGAGTTTTTGGACAATTAATGCAGTTCTAAGAGCAGCACTAACATGCCCCGTGTGCTACCATTATACGGATGTCCGCTGCTCGATTTTGGATCTAAATATCTCCTGAAGCACTGTTTGGATCAGGAAAGCCTTCTGGATGAGTATATTGTTCTTCTTCATTCTATAAACAATGTGAAAGCTGTAGAAACCAAACTTATCCTTTAACCCTTGAGGCACCTTGGGAGCCATATTGGTCCATTATGTTTTTTTTTATTTTTTTGAATCTTTTTTTCAAAAATTTTTGGTCAGTTTAAATGCAAAATATGATACTTGGCAAGGGTTATTTCTTATATTTTAAATTCTGTGATCCCACTGTTTTGAGTTGTATAGAATAGGAGATATGGACCAAGTGTGCACTCTGACTTCGTGCCCGACTTGGTTTCATTGACTCCCGCATAAAAAGATATTTTTGATATACTGTAATCCTGACATTTTAAAAATATTTTCTCATGAATACCTTATGAATCTAAGCCTCTACCTTCAAAATAAAGGAAAAAAGGTTTTAGTTCTAAGAACCTCCTAAACCCAACAGGGGGGTCATTCATGGCATTAAAAAAGATGAAGACATCAAAAATTGAGTGTTGGGATGATGTATATGTGGTTGTGAGTGTTTTTTTTCCTGTGTGAGTGTGTGTGTGTGTCTTTGACCTCATTAAAAGTGAAATTGGCTCTGTTTATGCGTTGTCTTGATCAATTGAGAGCTTCCTCTGCCCTTATGGCAAAAAAAATCATGTAAAATATAGAAAAAAGTGTAATAAACTTTATATCTGTGGATAGATAGGAAGTTGTTGAAAAGATTTGAGGCAGTGAAAGAAAAAGAAAAATATGTTTTAACATTTTTATCAAACTTGGAGGATCAGATTGGTACAGGACAGGTTTTAATGTTAATTTCTTGATTAAACTGTATTTGCGTTAAAAATAAGAAATGCATCATAATCAATTTTGTTAGTAATCACTCACCAAGTCAAAACTGTCAAACCCTACCACAAATACTCCACTTTGTGGCTTATTTTCCATAAAGCATGCATATTTTAGGTTTATACCCATTGAAAAGTCAAGTTTAAAAAAAAAATAAGTTCATAAAAACATGTACTACAGTAAAAATAATCTAAAATTTTACATTAATGGTTAGGTCATGAGTTGTTGGAAAGTTTTGAAGCTGTGAAAGAAAGAAAAGACTTTGTATTTCTGTAACACTTTTATTAGAGGTATTGCAAATAAGGGACTTTAAATGTTAAATGCTTAAATAAACTTTAATTGCTCCTAAAACAAATAATGCTTCAAAATCAGTTTAGCTGTGAATTCTTTAACTTGTATGGCTGTAATAACCTGGACCAAAATACTCCACTTTGCAACATCAGAATCAGAATCAGAATCAGAATCAGAATCCTCTTTTATTCGCCAAGTACGTTCAGAACATACAAGGAATTTGTTTTCGGCAGGTGGTATTGCTTCACAGGATAGAAGAAATAATAACAATAAAAAACAATAAAAAACAAAGCAATAAAACAATATATAAAAATATCAAACTCTGAAGAATATGTGCAAGTAAGAGAATATGTGCAAGTATTGAACATTAAAGGATAAAGTTCCTATACAATATACTATACAATATACTATATACTAAGTATATAGTATTTTCATATGTTCAAAGTTACCCATTTTAGGTTTTTAGGTTTTTGCCCATGAAAAAACAGGGGTTTTTGTAACAAGTGTGTAAAAACAAAATAAACTTAAAAAAACTTTATAGTTAGGTCATGAGTTGTTGGAAAGTTTAAGCAGTGAAAGTAAAAAAAGATAAATAAAATTGAGTATTTCTGTAATATTTTGTTTGAGGAACTGTTTCTGCAAATGAGGGACTTAAATGTAAAATGCTTAAATAAACTTTAATTGCTCGTTAAACAAATAATACTTCAAAATCAGTTTAGCTATGAATTATTTACCTTGTTATGGCTGTAATAACCTCACCCAAAATACTCCACTTTGCAACATATGTTGAAAAATTACACATTTTAGGTTTTTCCCTTTTTACACACTTGTTATAAAACCCCTGTTTTTTAAAAACTTAAAACTTAAAAAATAATAAAAACATTTATATCCATAGTTAAGTAGGGATTGTTTTTGAGTTTTTGGAAATACTTGAAGCGGCGAAAGTAAAAAAAAAAAAAAATTAAGATTTAACAATTTTACTACATGTTTTTTTTTAGAGAAGAATCACTTTGGCACATGAGGGACTTTAGTATGTATTAATTTTTTGGGGTTAAGTTGATGATTATTTTTTTGTGTAGCCAACAGAGGATCCCACCATCTACCTCCAGAAGAGACCTCTCTCCAGCCCTCTATTGCTTTTTGAAGGGTCCTGCTGCCTGATCGCCATTGGAACCACTCCCATCACCACCTTTGCCAAGGAAGAACTCTGTCAAGGTCTACTGTATTTGATGGCTTACTACTACACCATCCACCTGACATATCCAAAGTGTGTGGCAACCCTCCTCTCAGTCATACAGACAGAAATATTACACGACTCACTTCATGAGGGAGACAACACCCCCTCATACAAACGAGCCATGTCAGAGTGGAAAAGCTTTATTGGGACGTAGAGCTGTGCACTAGAGATAAGAACACTGACACAGTTGAAAGTCTTTGTTTCTGTTGGTTCATATGGATTATTTCTCAGCCATCTCAACCCCATGTGCCACACACATGTTCTGCGTGGCAGCAGTGTAGGGCTGTGTTTCAGTGGTAATTCTTCAATAGTTTCAAATGTTAATGGCAGTTAATTATGTTTCCAAACATGTAAGGTGGTGGAACAGAAGTATTGCATTATTAGTATTAAGGGATGTCATGTCACATTGTGTTTGGCTGTTTGCTTGCAAAGCTTTTATTGCACTTAAAGTTGCTATGAGGAGTTTTTAAGTTACTCCAAAAAAGTCTTACTTTTAGTTGTATGCTTGATCCAAATACACACTTTAAGATGAGTTTTATAGCATCAAAATAGGTTATCTATAAATGCTATTCCTTAGCTTTCTGGTCGGGTTGGACAGGGCTGGACTGGCCTGGATATTCAACTTTAGGAACAAGACAATTAAAACTAGATCAAATTTATATTATTCGACACGCCTTAGAGCACCGGCTGTAAGTAGTGATATATAGCCGGCTACAAAACTACAATACTAAGTTTTCCAAAAATTGCTTGTCACACATCAAAAACTACCGCTACGTAACTAGAAAGAGATACATTACCTCATCGCTTTGCATCCTGTAAGTTGTTGAAAAAGAAGTTGTAAAGCAATGCAGAGTTCTGAGGAAGGTCTGAGCTGCATTTATTAGCATCACAACAAACACACGCTTTGGTTGTGTCATGTCTTGTCATGTCTGAGCGGCCGCCAAGACGTGCTCATGGGTTACCGAGTCTTTATACTGCCGGAAATAAATCCTCCTCATAGCATCTTTAAAGTAATGTTCGAGTGTAGTCCCAACCCAAGTAAGCTTTTTCACCTGTTTCTATAGATGTAGATTGAATTTCTGTAATTCATTCAGTTCAGTATCAAATTATGCAAAACATAAGGCATTTTTGAAAATAGTGAGTGGGATTTAAAAAGGCTCCAATCAATACAACTTCTTTTACTGAATAATAGGATGTATAATTAAGTAACTTTACATTCATACTTTTGTGTTTTTACTGATGGTCTGTACGTTTGAGCTGAGCCAGATTATAAATAAATAAATAAATGTTAATGCATTATGTGTGCTGATTAATTTAATTCACAAGAAAATCTCATTTAAGACAGAAATGCTAATCATGACACTTGAATTAAGAGTAATAAACTAGTTTAGTATCTCTGGTTTATAGATTTTTCACTCAATCATAGATTTTTCACTCAAATTTTGAATAGAACAAACTCCTAAATTAAGAACAATAATCTTAAGTAGCTCTAGTTATAAGATTTTTTCTCTCAAATTTGAATAGAACAAACTCCTAAATTAAGAACAATAATCTTAAGTAGCTCTAGTTATGAGATTTTTTCTCTCAAATTTGAATAGAACAAACTCTTTTATTAAGAACAATAATCTTTAGTAGCTCTAGTTATAGGATTTTTTCACTCAAATTAAGAAAGAAAAAAGAATTGACAGGCCAATTTTGAGTTAATTTGACTTAATACAGTGCTCATAACAAGTGATTTATTACTTATTTCAAGACATTTCTGTCTTTCTTAAAGTCTAGATATTTTGTCTTATTTCAAGAATTCTTAGCAAGTGAAATTTTCTTACTGCACTGGCAGTAAATTTGACTTGTTTCTAGTCTTTTTCTACTCCAAACAAGTTTTTTTTTTCTTAAATTGAGACAGGGGTTTTTTGCAGTGTGTAAAGTGAGTTGTTGTACCTTTATTTCCAACTTTTTTCTTCCTCATTTTTACCTAATTTCTACAGAGCAGACCTGTAAAGGGAGTTGTTGTACCTTTATTTCCAAATTTTTTCTTCCTCATTTTTACCTAATTTCTACAGAGCAGACCTGTAAAGTAAAGTGAGTTGTTGCTATTTCCAAATTTTTTCTTCCTCATTTTTACCTAATTTCTACAGAGCAGACCTGTAAAGTGAGTTGTTGTACCTTTATTTCCAACTTGTTTCTTCCTTATTTTTACCTAATTTCTACAGAGCAGACCTGTAAAGTGAGTTGTTGTACCTTTATTTCCAAATTTTTTCTTCCTCATTTTTACCTAATTTCTGCGGAGCAGACCTGTAAAGTAAAGTGAGTTGTTGTTATTTCCAAATTTTTTCTTCCTCATTTTTACCTAATTTCTAAAGAGCAGACCTGTAAAGTAAAGTGAGTTGTTGTACCTTTATTTCCAACTTGTTTCTCCCTCATTTTTACCTAATTTCTGCAGAGCAGACCTGTAAAGTGAGTTGTTGTACCTTTATTTCCAAATTTTTTCTTCCTCATTTTTACCTAATTTCTAAAGAGCAGACCTGTAAAGTAAAGTGAGTTGTTGTATTTCCAAATTTTTTCTTCCTCATTTTTACCTAATTTCTGCAGAGCAGACCTGTAAAGTAAAGTGAGTTGTTGTACCTTTATTTCCAACTTGTTTCTTCCTCATTTTTACCTAATTTCTGCAGAGCAGACCTGTAAAGTAAAGTGAGTTGTTGTACCTTTATTTCCAACTTGTTTCTTCCTCATTTTTACCTAATTTCTGCGGAGCCGACCTGTAAAGTGAGTTGTTGTACCTTTATTTCCAACTTGTTTCTTCCTCATTTTTACCTAATTTCTGCGGAGCACACCTGTAAAGTAAAGTTAGCTGTTGTGCCTTTATTTCCGACTTGTTTTTCTAATTTTTACCTAATTTCTGCAGAGCAGACCTGTAAAGAGTATGAATATCAAAAACTACAATTCCTGCAGAGAAAGCCTGTTTACACAGGGTTTTGAAAGTAAAAGTGTTTATAAATGAACAACCAAACCAACCAAAATCATGGTTAAATAATATATTATTTTAAATTAACACAAAAAAGGAGGAAACAGGAGGAAAAATTTTTGTTTTTATTAAAGCAGCAATTTTGAATATCAAACCAATTACTTACCAGTGTGAAGGTAGATTTACCTAACATACATGTTTTAAATAAAGGAGCACCGGTCTAGGTAAACAAATACCTATCTATCAGAGAGAGAGGTAGGTAGGACGGTAGGTTGGTAGGTGGGTAGGTAGGTGGGTAGGTAGGTACGTAGATAGATAGATAGATAGATAGATAGATAGATAGATAGATAGATAGATAGATAGATAGATGGATAGAAAAAACAAAAACAATCAAAAAAATGAACCTGTACTGTACAACAAATTTTAATCTTTTCTTATCATATCTACCCATCTGCAACCCAGCCCCTTACCCCATTACCTTTCTAACTGAAACAAAGCTCTTATATCTTTGAGTAGGCATCCAACCACTCCATCACTGTGTGGTTTGGCCAGCCAGTGATTCCACTCTATAAATCTCAGCTGCATTCTGAGAGCTGTGACTGTTCTGTTCCTCCTTATGCGGTAAATGTTCTCCTTATATGTACGCCAGGCCCTCTCAATATGCTGTGTATGAGACCCTGTCTGGGGATGAACAAAGTGTCTCCTGTGGTTTACCTGGTAGTGCACGTAGCCAATTTGGGAAAGGCTGTGATACGCTCTCCAGCAATCACTGATGATTTTAGTTCCATTTCTGACATATTTTTGCACAAGTGGGACCAACTCATGCCTTCTTCTACTCCTCACCAGCTTCAAAACTGGCTTTCTTTCTTCTCCTCTGATTTCCAACATCCCAAAAACCCAGGATCTCCTCTGCCAAGTACCACCAAACCAGCCTCTTGCATACTGAAATGACAGAGATAAAACTCAACAATAAGAGCAGGACCTTTAAAAACAAACATTTCATTGCAGGTAAATTTGTTTTGTCAATTAACAAATAAAATGTATGATAGTGGCTCTAGAATGACTTTCTTTTGTATGTTATTTAACTGAAAAGGGCACAAATTTAGAGGAAGAAGTGGCTATTTCCAGTACAAATGTTTAAACACTAATTTCTTAAATGCTGTATCAGCATGGGGGACTTTTCTCTAACTCAGCTTTGATCCAATGTGCATAAGTGGAAATGAGTGAGAGTGAGAGTTTCTGGTTGTGTTTATTGTGTTTTTCAGTGTATCAAATTCACTTCGACTATTCATGGAGATGGTTAAATTTTTTTTTGCAGGGAAGATGGATTTTGTTTATATCTTGCTGCATTATTCCAACAACTTTTTTTTATTTAACCTTTATCTAACCAAGTAAAAGACCCATTGAGGTCAAAACCTCTGTCACAAGGGTGACCTGGCCAAGAGAGGCAGCAGCACATGTCACAGTAGACAAAACAGACAGTGTACAGCAACAGACATTAAAATACCACCAATAAAATGCAGGAGTTATTTAAAAGAACAATTTAAGAACACAGGCACTGCTTGATGGATTCATGTTGTTGGTTTCTCAAGGTAGAGCGAAAGAAACAAATTCAGCCAGTTTCAGTTCAGATTGGAGGGCATTCCAAGTAGAGGGGGCAAAGTAACCAAAAGCTTTTTTTCCTGTTTCAGTTCGAACACGGGGAACAGAGAGATACAAAATGTCACTTGATCGTAAAGAATAATGGCTTCCATTTCTCTTGAGAAAAGTGCTTAAATAGCAAGGACCCAGGCCAAGAAGAGCTTTATAAACCTGTCATCCAGTGTGTATATTGCCGTATATCCAAAGAGGGCATGCCAGCTTTAACATACAGTTCACAGTGAACTGTAGTAAACCTCAGAGCACAGTGGTAGACAGGAGTCAAGGACTGAAGGCAGGTGGTTAGAGCAGACATATGCACAGCATCACCATGATCAAGAACAGGCAAAAAAGTAGCTGACACCAAAAGCTTCCAAGCTCTGAGACAGAAACATGACTTGTTCCTAAAGAAGAAACCGAGCTTCACCCTTAGTTTAGTAAGTAAATGTTTGACATGCACTTTGAAAGAAAGGTCAATAGTTAATCCAAGGTACTTATAACTGGTGACAAGCTCTGGAATTTTACCTTGGAAAGTACTAATTAAAATCTGTCAGGGGAACAGATGCCTTTGAAAAAGCATTAATATAGATTTATCAGCATTTAAAACCATTTTCAAGTTTGCCAGACGAATCTGCACTACATCAAAAGTGGATTGCAATAATTCAAATACCTGCCCAATTGAGTGTTAACAGCAGAAAATTACAGCGTTGTCAGCATAAAGATGGTAAAAGGCATTTGGCAAGTTTGCAAACAAATCACAAACAAGAAAAAGCTCTGAGACATCAAATGACTTCCAAAGCCTGAGAAAACCGAGAATTTTGTTGCTAAAAAGTAACAATAAGTGACATGCACTTTGAAAGAAAGAAAGCAATCTTTATAACTGGAAAGAAAGGTCAATAGT
Organism: Scarus forsteni; assembly: GCA_036419115.1. NCBI lineage: Eukaryota > Metazoa > Chordata > Actinopteri > Labriformes > Labridae > Scarus > Scarus forsteni. The sequence goes on along the minus strand of JAZDUH010000513.1, from coordinate 171,607 downwards.
TAATCCATTTTTTACCTCTTAAAAGTACTATAAAATTTATTTTACCTTGGAAATGATGCCCTAAAAATTTCATTAATAACAGATTATCAGCATTTAAAACCATTTTCAAGTTTGGTAATCTGCATCTGCACATCAAAAGTGGATTGCAATAATTCAAATACCTGCCCAATTGGAGTGTTAACAGCAGAAAATTACAGAGTTGTCAGCATAAAGATGGTAAAAAGGTGAAATTTGTGCAACAAACAAATATATTGGAAAATTGCATACGAGTATACCTGACCGATACATGCCTCTTTTGATCAATCGAGCAGCGGAATCCGATGTAGCACAATACATGCATAGCATTTTGCCGATTGAATGCCAAATATATATTAATTTCATAATATTAGTATGTAGTGCAAAGACAGTCTGTCGCTCCAGACATATCTTATCTGCTGTCTGCTGTGTGGAAGATGTCTGCGCATCACACTCACATGGTGCTTGGTCTTTGCCTGAAGCTCTTATCTGTAAACTGTGTCAGATGACTGTACACTCATATTCAGCTCCTACAACATCTTCATGATGATATTCACTTCACAAAACTGTGATGTTGTTCTGCACAATCGACTGCACACATCTGTCGCTCAGATCAGCCTCACAGATACTGCTTATTCTGAAAGCTGTGACTGTGATGGATTCTGGTGACAGGAGTTTATCTGCCGTGACTGTTTGCTTTTAAGCTTCTGCCAACAACTGCTAAGTTTCCAGCACAGCTGCCTTGGAGTCTACGCACTCATCAGCAGAATCCTTCAGGGGAGACTTTAGTGTAGCTGGGGACTTTAATCAGGCTGTTTAAATAAGTTTGTGAAATATGTGCAGTGTCCCACAAAATATTTTGATTTCCTCATGCACATTAACTCATGTTTACAATAAAAAAAGTGGTTCTACCTGAACTAAAACCTGCTTCTGATAAACAAATGAGGACTAAAAGGCAGATGTGACAAAGAGTTCACAAACAATCTATATATTATATATATATATCTATATATATATAGATATATATATATATAGGACTGATAGTTTTAACTGATAGTTTTAATGCAGTAGTAAACACAAACATACTAAAATGTTTCTGTGGGACCCTGTAGTTTATTAATTTCAGAATTTCTTTCAAAATATCACTAAGTCATTTTACTATAAATTCCTTAACTGTTGTTTTCAACCTGCAATATACTCTTTAAGAAATAAGAACCTGAATATTGGACTTTTATCATTTTTTTCCAGGTGTCATCATACATTATCAAAAGAGCAGCTAATTGACAAACAATACCTTTCTTTTATGCCTGAATTTGCTCTCATCCACGACAACAAACGCTCTTCCTCCTATGCGCATTTGTCGTCTTCGCTCCAGTCGTTTCACTGCTTTTGAGCAAACAGTGCGTAGAATTGTTGAAATTTTTGTCAGTGTGCGGCTGCTTCCACATGTGCCATCCTCCAACAGGTCAAGCTGGCGTTTCCTCAGGCCTTGGCACAAACTTAAAGGCAAAGAAAATTAAAAGTGGTAAATGACTGAACTTGAACTTTGTAGGTGTTCTGAACTTCTGTATGCACTCGATCTTAGGTGAGACAAGACACAAAAACAACCATTGCACTTCTTAGCCCTATCAACAAAGTGTTTACTTGCCCAAATTTAGGTTGCATTGTATAGGCTGGATTAGTAATAGTGAACCCTGCTGGCACTGTTTAAAGATCGATTAAGTAGCTCTCTGCTTGAGGTTTGTAAACATCTCACAATGTTTCCACCTCCCTTCCTGCTGATCAACAACCAACCAACTGACCACCAACCATCTCTAGGTTGTGTTTTTGCACCACCATTTGCTGAAGTTTAGTAGCTAGTGATTCTGTGTGGTTTGTGTGACAACCCTTATTTTGTTTTGAAAACAGGGCAAATTCCATATCAAAAGTAAAAATAGTTAATTTCTGCAATCTCCATAACTGTCCAATGCAAAATGGTGTGTTTGTTCTATCACGTGTCTGCTATAATAGGTCCTTCTTTATACATGGCACTGGCACACCTAACACTGTCATTTCAACAAATTGCACCATCAAAACTTGCTAAGGTATTGGCTGCCAGTGACAATTATTGTATCATAATATAAAAAAAAAATAAAAGACAGACAGAAGGCAGGATCTCTGCAAACAAAAACACAAACTACCAGTGGGCTATACACAAGTGACTATGATCATTTATAGTATAATTCATGCTATTTGAAGGCTGTACATATGGAGTTAGATCAGTCTCATAATAAATAAATGCACACAGAAGGATTCACAAATGTATACTAGGATTAATATATAAATGTCTCTCAACTCACAAATATTTTTCAAAGTTCACAAATGTATTTCTGATGCACACACAAATATAACTTGTTTTATATATTTGTAATGGAAACCCACAAATGTCTATATTTAAAATAATTTGCAATTTTCGTTTAAAACAAATATTTATAACGTGATATTTATTCACAAACTGTTGAATCTGCATTCACAAACTGTTCTGCATTTGTGAAAATCGCTGCATTTGTCTGTATATTGTGATATTTTGAAATCTGCATTCACAACTGTTCTGCATTTTGTGAATCTGCCGCATTGTTTTTAGCTTTTTGAGACTCCCCTCTGTCTTCTTAATCCGTCGTTTTCAACAGGGATCGCACTCTTGTAGCCAATCAGATGGCTCTAGCCTTTCAGATGGCTCTCATAAGCTCTACGCGTTTTCAACATTATCCGCGTCAGCGTACGTCTTTTAAACATCTCACCGCTGCCAGAACCGAAGTTTGTCATCCAGGTGACCAAGCGCGTCAGCACCTGGTTATCTGCAAAGTGTAAATGACAACATTATCCGGACACATTGCTTTGTCTCGGGTTGGATGGTGCTGAGAGGAACCTGGTTATCTGCAAAGTGTAAATGTAACCTTGCGCCGCGTGCAGTATCAGGCGCTAACACGCCATCTCCAGTGCTATCAGGGCTATGTACACTGAATCCACCTGCCGTTCGCAGCCACCGGCACGCTGATTACGCCATCCCAGCTGCCGCAGCCATCACGCCACTGGTGTTATGTACACACCGCCATCTCCATCCCGCTGCCAGTGCAGCCATCAGCGGCGACTGGCGTGATGTACACATCGCCATCTCTACCCTGCTGCCCGTGCAGCCATCACGGCTACTGGCGTGATGTACACACCGCCATCTCCACCCCGCTGCCCGTGCAGCCATCACGGCTACTGGCGTGATGTACACACCGCATCTCCACCCCGCTGCCCGTGCAGCCATCACCGGCCACTGGCGTTATGTACACACCGCCATCTCCACCCCGCTGCCCGTGCAGCTATCACGGCTACTGGCGTGATGTACACACCGCCATCTCCACCCCGCTGTCCGTGCAGCCATCACCGGCTACTGGCGTGATGTACACACCGCCATCTCCACCCCGCTGCCCGTGCAGCCATCACGGCTACTGGCGTGATGTACACACCGCCATCTCCACCCCGCTGCCCGTGCAGCCATCACGGCTACTGGCGTGATGTACACACCGCCATCTCCACCCCGCTGCCCGTGCAGCCATCACCGGCCACTGGCGTTATGTACACACCGCCATCTCCACCCCGCTGCCCGTGCAGCTATCACGGCTACTGGCGTGATGTACACACCGCCATCTCCACCCCGCTGCCTGTGCAGCCATCACCGGCCACTGGCGTGATGTACACACCGCCATCTCCACCCCGCTGCCCGTGCAGCTATCACGGCTACTGGCGTGATATACACACCGCCATCTCCACCCCGCTGCCCATGCAGCCATCACGGCTACTGGCGTGATGTACACACCGCCAGCTCCACCCCGCTGCCAGTGCAGCCATCACGGCTACTGGCGTGATGTACACACCGCCATCTCCACCCCGCTGCCCGTGCAGCCATCACGGCTACTGGCGTGATGTACACACCGCCATCCTGCTCACGGCGGGTGCTGTCATCTCCGCCACTGGGATTACGTGCCCGCCAGAGAGCAGAAGTGTGTGCTTATATTTCACACACTGCTATAAAATTCTGAAAGCATGCAGCATATATGTTTTCAGTGATTTCAAAACTAAAGCTACTTCACTATTATCCCTCAAAACTGATTAAAAAATGGGCAGAGTAATTTGTGACATTGTGGTAATAGGGTAAAGAAAAGTAACTGCTGAAGAAAGTATAAGTAAGAGTAATCAACGCTGTGAAATATCAGCCTTTCAAATATATGTTTTTATCACTGTCAGTGCTGCATGAATCTGCTCATGCTTTTGTATATTTAAATCAATAATAATGCATCATATTTGAGAGGATCACATACAGCGATTTATGTTCTGTGAGTAACTTATGTCTACAAAAAGTCCACCTGTGATGTCAGTTTTCTGCATGCTCACAGAAAATGATAACAGCCTCTTTCTGTATAAGCAAATAATGTCCGTGGCGAAAAAAACACGCTCATGCACAAATTTTACAGACAAATGTAAACCCCAGTCATGTATTTCCTTGTCACTGCTATGTTGGTGATATAAAAAAATACCTGTGGTTATCCATTGTGTTCTCATGCGGACTCCACTCAGTGAATGAAGCCAGATAATGTCTTAACATATACTGACATTACATGAGCAAGGCCGGATGCACGATGTGAAATATAAGCACACACTTCTGCTCTCTGGCGGGCACGTAATACCAGAGGCGGAGATGACCGCACCTGCTGTCGGCAGGATGGAGAGGGTTGACGGTGTACATAACGCCAGTAGCCGTGATGGCTGCACGGGCAGCGGGATGGAGATGGCGGTAACGCCAGTGGCCGTGATGGCTGCACGGGCAGCGGGGTGGAGATGGCAGTGTGTACATAACACCAGTGGCCGTGATGGCGTACACTGTCGGCGGCAGGGGAGGGTGGGTACTAGCGGCACTAGCGGTGGTGGATTCAGTGTTAGCCCTGATAGCACTGGCGGCGTTAGAGACCGGGTTACCCCGCTGGTGCTGGCGGTGGTTACACATTTCATACAATTCTCCATCTATCTCAGCAAACCTCCCAACTAGAGAGAGCAAAGAAAACCCGGATAATGTTTCATTTACACTTTGCAGATAACCAGGTGCTGACGCCATGTTCACCTGGATGACAACTTCGTTCTCTCAGTCCAATGTGTCGGTTAAGCTGTACGAACGCGTTCATGCGATTGGCTGAAAAGTAGCGTTCTTGTGATTGGCTGAAAGGAGAGAGCCATCTGATTGGCTACAGATACTTCCCTGTTGAAAAAAACGCATTTGTGGATTGAGACACGTCAGAGTTCAAACACACAATGCGGCGATGTTCACAAATGCAGAACAGTTTGTGAATGCAGATTCAACAGTTTAGAACAAATATCACAATATACATACAATGCAGCGATTTTCACAAATGCAGAACAGTTTGTGAATGCAGATTCAACAGTTTGTGAATAAATATCACAATATAAATATTTGTTTTAAATGAAAATTGCAAATTATTTTAAATATAGACATTTGTGGATTTCCATTACAAATATATAAAACAAGTTATATTTGTGTGTGCATCAGAAATACATTTGTGAACTTTGAAAAATATTTGTGAGTTGAGAGACATTTATATATTAATCCCAGTATACATTTGTGAATCCTTCTGTGTGCATTTATTTATTATGAGACTGATCTAACTCCATATGTAGCGCCACACAATTTCGGACCCGGAGCGTGGGAGAGAGAAGCACGAATATCGGTCGTCCTGCATGCTCTTTCAGTCTGAAAATCAGCTCCACGCTCTCTCCGTGGTGCTGAACACACTCACAGCAAGTCACGCTCCCCCAGTGTAGAACTTGGATGTGGGGGCTATACGAGGAAGCAACGAGAAGCTGCGGGAACACTCTTTGCGCCTGATGAAGTGACATAGCCTTGAAAACACTGACGTCAGTTTGCACATAAACTAAGACTACCATAATGATGTACAGGAGCAAAACCCTCACAGCAGCCCAGGAGAAATGAATGGGATTTCCCATTATAATCTTCACTGTTTTTTTTGTTTTGCTTTGTTAGATGTTAATCTGGATCAGATCCACATTAAATTAACTGTGATGACAGAGTTACATTATACATATCATTCTGTAAATTTCGAAGCGAATCCATCAGGTGATGTCAGAGACGTGATTTAAATGCTGAGTTACAAGATTTTAGAAACATTTGGAGTTTTTGGCATCCAGACAAATATGTGGATCAGCACCAAAATGTAGGCTAATAGTTTCTTCCTTGGACCAAACCATACCTCTGGCAAAAAAAAGAAAAAAAATTCAAGTAAATCCATACAGTAGTTGTTGAATTAATCTTATAAACAAACAAACAAAGTTCACCTCTAATCTCTTTGGAGGTTGTTCTGGGCTCTTTGGTTACCATTTGTATTATCCGTCTCTTCAAAATGTCATCATTTTCCTCGCAGTCCCAGGAGGTTGAGTACAGTCCCGTGGACCTTAAACATCTGAATGACATGTGTAACTTTAGTCACAGGATCATTAAGCTGCTCAGAGATGGTCTTATAGCCTTTACCTTTAACATGCTTGTCTGTCATTTCCCTACTAATTTCTGAGACAGCTCTGTCCTTTGCTTTCTGTGCTCCATGTTCAGTGTAGTGTACACCATGCCACCGAACAATGTTTAACAGGCAAAAGATCACACGTACTAATATGAAGGTAAAGTCCAGAGGCTCTTGAGAAGGCCTGGATACTGGTGATACTTGTGTAGCATCCCTGAGAAAGAGAGCAGTATCAAGTGGTGTCCAATTCAGCTCTTTTACATTTCATCAAAAGCGGCAATTGTTCCAGCTAAGCCATTCAAATTCAATGTTTGATTATACAGGAAAACATGAAAAGTGTTCTTGATTTTTTTTTTCTACTTGGCTGCATACAAGCCTGAAATATCCACATATATACAGGATTATATACCTTACTGTTTCTTGATCATTTTCAGTTGAAACAGCCTACCAGCAACAACTTCAAATGTCCGCCACATTAGTGTGATATTGCTGTTTTTATTGATGGCTTTAATGATTGCTGTTTAAACCAAACTAATATTTGTATCCAAAGCACTGTAGGAGCTGTAAAAACGCTCCTAAAAGCACAGAAGTATCCAAAGTCTGCGTGATGCGTACAAATGTGGTTGGATGCTGTAATGCGTGTCCTGTTGTGAGAGCACATTACCGACAGCGTCCAACAGACAAGCTGTTAGAGAAGCAACAGGTGGGCCTGCTCCACTTCTCCATCCTTACGAGTTGCTTTGATAAAGCTGAATAAAGTCCTGAATTTCCCATGTGGGTCAATGAAGATTATCCTTTTTTTTATAGATCTATTTTTTCTTCTGACAAAACAAGTTTCCTTCCCCAAAAGTGCTGTGTGAATGTTGCAGGTGTATTTTTGTCCAGTTTGGATAAGTGTTATAAAAGTGGCTGGGAAAAGGTAAAACAAAGTGAACCTGCGCCAGCCAAGCCTGGCATTGAACTAGCGTTCGTCAAGGTAACTCCACCTCGGACGCCGATGGAATTACACGCACAGCGGCTTCAGCTTCGGCTTTGACCGTAAAGCCTAACTTTATGAACACTGAGCAGCAGCTCACTTCGGGGTTAAGTGTTTGTCCGCACGCACAACGACATGTAGCTGAGAGGGAACCGAACCACTTACTCTGAGAGCCAGAGGCGTGGATTCAGCCAACTGAGCCACAAGTGCCCGAACATGATGAGATCATAGGATCTATTTATGTTTAAGAAACTGACATGGCGTGTGACGTCATGTGCCAACGCCCATATGGCCTAGAGAAATTTGTTTACTTTCAATCCAGTGGGTGTGGCTTATGTGCTGGTCTGCAGCCGGAGCGACGGAGGCAGCCAGGAGCGCACAGCCACACAGGTGTGAAGTGGGTCGCGCACGCCCACCCCACGCCATTTGGCTCTACTGTCAGCAGCTGGAACTGACCCTCGACTTCTTGCACCCTAGACGAAAGCTGATCCCACTGAGCTAAAAGTCCAAAAGGGTTTTCAGTCGGCGAAACAACGGGTTTTAAACTGCACATGTACCTACGAATATACAATTCCATCGACAGGCTTAACTTATGACTTCCAAGTTGAAATACATTTGTCCACGTACTTCTGCAATGTTCTTATAGACTTTTGGGGTACACGCATTCTGGTTGGGAATCACTGATGTAGACCAACTGGATAATCAGTGTATTGTGACATGCACTTTCACTGTAGGAGGGAATTCTGTTTGGTGTGGGTAAATGATTTAATATGGTAAATGTAAAACGTCATTCATGTCATGCCATGTCTGTGTAACTTTGAGCTTTTGGTTTTGTATTTAACGGCAGGGGAGAACTTATTGAAATTTTCAATCCAGTGTGTGAAAAATAATAACAATATTAACAACAATAACAATAACAACAACGATAAAAGTACTTACAATAACAATAAAACTACTAATAGAGACAATGATAACGAAAATGGTTATAAGAAAAATGTTAACAATTATAAAAATGTAAACAACAATGTGAACAATAATTAAAATATAAAACAACAAACAAAAATAATAGTAACCAAAATCATCAATAATAATATTGACAATAATAATGATAATAAAAATGAGAATGATAATAATAACGATAATAATAGTAATAATGATGATAATAATAATAGTAGTAATAATAATAATAATAATAATAATAATAATAATAATAATAATAATAATAATAATAAAAATTAAAATTAAAAATAATAATAATAATAATGATCATAAAAATAATAATATTAATGATAAAAACAACGAAATAATGATAATATTGATAGCAGCAGCAACAACAGTGACAACAACACAGATTTATAGTTTTAGGCCATATCTGCCAGTCTCTTTCATAAGTTAAAACTGGGACGTGTGTTCCTCTATCATTGGCTTTCTAGTCAACAGACAAACGGGCAAAGTGACGGCAGCCTTGAGCACGTCAGGGAGGCTTTTTTCAAACCCACAATCATGATCGTGTCAGATGGATGTGAAACAGCGTGCATGTCATTTTTTTGTCCAACTCCAATGAAGCAGTGTTGCGGATATTTTAGCAGGCAGCCAATGGGTTTTGTTGAAGTAGGTGAAATGAGAGAAGAGAAGAAAGCACGTAAGATATACAGGACATGATCCTCTTGCTGGGCCGAGGATGGAGTGAGTGTCGGGATGACGCTGTGAAGTGTGTGAGCAGCACTCGTTAGCTCCCTGAAAGAAGGCTTCTCTTCTCTCCGTGTGGCCCGTCCTGTGAGGGGTGAGCATGGGACAACCGGGAGTGTGCCGAGACGCAGCACGATGGTTGCCGGGTGCTGGATAAGTCTTTGTTATTAATTTTATTATTGTTATTTTTTGCGGGGAGTGGCCGTGGAATCAGTGGTCGGCTGGCAGAGACACAAAAGGTGGGGACAGAAGAGGCTTGTGTCCCCTTGTGTGAGTGATTGTGAGCAGCTGCTGTGTCGGGGATTGAGTGAGAGTCATAGGAATGCGTGGCTCTTTGAGGATGGAGGGGGCGGCCCTTAAAAGGGCCTTTTGGTTTGCTGGTGAACCGGGGGACGGTGGAGGAGCGTTTAACCGCCGAAGCCGTACAGGGTGCGGCCCTGCCTCTTGAGAGCGTACACCACATCCATGGTGGTGACGGTCTTTCTCTTGGCGTGCTCGGTGTAGGTGACAGCATCACGGATGACATTCTTCAGGAAGACCTTGAGCACACCGTGGGTCTCCTCGTAGATCAGACCGGAGATACGCTTTACTCCGCCACGGCGGGCCAAACGGCGGATGGCGGGCTTGGTGATGCCCTGGATGTTGTCGCGGAGCACCTTGTGATGACCCTTGGCACCTCCTTTTCCGAGTCCTTTTCCTCCCTTTCCTCTTCCAGACATTTGTACAGATCAGGATGCTAAAGCTGAATGATTCTGCATCTTCTTCTCCTCTTGGGCCTGGTGGGACAGCTCAGAGCTTCTCCGCCCTTTTCTGTCCATCTGTGTGGTTGAGAGAAGGGGGGGGGGGGGGACTCAAGGCAGAAGACACATGGAGACCAAGGCAATCACTTGTCTATTATAAGGCATAAAACATATATACACATACACACACACGTATACACATATATACACCCGCATACATACATATAGACATACATACACACACACGTATACATATCTCTACATATATACATATATACATGAACACACACACATACACACACACACATCCTTTTTTGTTTTTGTTTTTGTTTTTGTTTTTTTTTTGTTTTTTTTGGGTGGTTATATGGGTGTGTGCCTATGTGCCTGCGTGCATGCGTGTGTGGTCATTTCCTCAGGCAGCTGCATGGGAAGCCTATTGGTTTGATGGGAGTTGAAGAGGGGTCAAGTTTATTTGTCGTCAGAGTTTATGATGGTGGAGAGGGGTGTGTTGATCAGGTCCTTTGCTTCCATGATTGTTCTGCTGAGGGCTGGGTTGTTTGTGGCTGATTGTATGTATTGTCTGGTCAGTCGTCTAAGTCGGTCTTTAATAGTCTGGAGTCCTGAGAGTGTGTGTATGTAGTCCGTATTTATGAAGGATGGTAGTCTGTAGGCCAGTTTTATTGCTTTGCTTTGTATCTTCTGCAGTCGTTGGGTTTGGTAGTTGGAGGCGGTGATCCATGCTGGTACTGAGAATTCGAGGAGTGGTCTGATGTATGCAAGGTATACTTTTATTATTGTTGTGGGTGAGGCGCCATGCTTGCCGCAGAGGGCTTTGAGATGGTTTAGTCTATTGTTGGCTTTGTGCTCGATTGTAGTGATATGGGTAGTCCAGGACATGTTTGTTTGAAATGTGGTGCCAAGGAAGGTGGCACTGTGGCTGATTGGAAGTTGGGTGTTATGAAGGGTGACTGTGATGTTTGGTGACATGAGTCTTGGGTTGCAGGTGAAGATAACCAGTTGGGTTTTATTTGGGTTGAGGGTGATTCTCCAGAGGTTTGTCCAGTTTTCTATTTCTGTGATGCAATGTTGAAGTTTTTTGGCAGCAAGCTGAGGTGATTTTGATGATGTCCAGTAACAGAGGTCGTCGGCAAACTGGGACACTTGTGCAATGGTGGCTGGAAAAAATCTTAAATCTTAAATCTTAAATCTATATCTAAATCTTAAATCTAAATCTAAATCTTAATTTTAAATCGCTCGCCAAGCGTAAAGCTAAATCTCTTGAAACCTGTCTTCCACACCCACTTTAGTCCAGAGCGTTTGAAAGCGAGAGTGGCGTCAACTCCGTAGACACCAATGGACCAATTATTTTGACAGCAATGGCGGCTCATGGGAACTCTCAGCAGTTCCAAACAAAGCGACCGAGGACTCTTATGGGGAAGGTATGTTTCTTGTGTTTTTCAAAGGTCATCTTTCAGGTAGGAGGCTACAGTTGGCGTGTCACTAATGACTACTTTACAAGCACACTTGAATCAACTTGACGATGTAGTTTAAAGAGTGTTTGTGCGTCAATTTCAAGCAAAATATTACTTTTAACGCTACGTTAGCAAAGCTTCGTGGATAATGCTAACGCTGAGCTATTACCCCCCACTAACTTAGATAGTGGGATATTGCTGGAATTTTTGTAGCCAACTAAAAGTGTTATTTAAGTAAGGATGATAAGCCGCTAATGTACTGTCATTCCAAGAATGGGGGCTAATAATCTTATAAAACCATGATTTTTTTTGTCTGAAACGAAGTGTAAGCTTCTTATTTCAATGAGTGTTCGTGGTCATTCAGCAATTTTCATCACCAAGTATGACTTCTGACATGTCATAGATAACTTGCATTAATGACTGGTCATTATTGTGTGTAATAAACGAGATTTTCCACCTGTTATATTAAGATACATCGACGCAAAACTCGGGTTCGCCCTGCAGCTATTTCTTATATTCAGTCTCCCATGCCTGTATTATAAGTAACTGTCCCCAACTTAATCTTGTGTACATTACAGTTATGTAAATAGATTCATATTTACTCATAACCCCACACTATGCCTCAGAAGAGGTAAGTGGATGATGTTGAAAATAACTGATATTAATGATTGCTTTTTGAAGTTTGTTTTGGCTAAATATGTACATTTTAAATGTAAGCAAGCCATTTTGATAATAGTAGTTATAATTTGTTGCTATTCAAGTTTATTTAAATGCTAAGTATAAGGTTATATATCGTAAATGATACCTTGTTAAGCTGTTAATTGGCTTAAGACGAAGTAGCAGTCTAACTTTACCTTAAATGTGTTGTCTTTTGCAGCTTCTCTGTGTTCACCTGGTAGTTAGAGGCTTCAGCCTGCCCTACACACGCATGCATGCATGCACACAGGCACACACCCACATAACCACCCCCCCCCAAAAAAAAAATTATAATAATAAAAAAATAAAAAAAATAAAAATAAAATAAAATAAAAATAAAAACAAAAACAAAAATACAAATAAAACAAAAAAGGATGTGTGTGTGTGTGTGTGTGTGTGTGTGTGTGTGTGTGTACATGTATATATGTATATATGTAGAGATATGTATGTATATGTGTGTGTGTGTGTGTGTATGTATGTCTATATGTATGTATGCGGGTGTATATATGTGTATACTTGTGTGCGTATGTATGTGTATATATGTTTCATGCCTTATAATAGACAAGTGATTGCCTTGGTCTCCATGTGTCTTCTGCCTTGAGTCCCCCCCCTTCTCTCAACCAAACAGATGGACAGAAAAGGGCGGAGAAGCTCTGAGCTGTCCCACCAGGCCCAAGAGGAGAAGTGAAGTGACGTGAAGTGAAGGAAGAGGTGGGAGGGCAGAGGAGCGGCCACGATCGTGAGGAGGTTCCTCGACATCATGCTGGTCTGCGGGTCGTGGCTTCACGTGATCAGGCCGAGTGATTGGCTGTGGAGGTTCTGCAGACAGCAGGTGAGGAGGAGGCTGGGGCTGCGGAGGTGCTGCGTCATGTCGGGGCAGAGGTGGAGTGGGATTTGCCTGTGGGGCAGCCCGAGGATCTGCTGAGGAAATTTGATGTGTGGCTTGGATTTGTACGTTTCTTGTTCCTTTCATTGCTTTTATTTTGTTTGCATATGATGATGGGCAAGTGAAGAAGGTGTGCCCGCTATCCCCACACAATGAACACACACTTTCTCCTCTACATGTGCTGGCTTTGTGTCCAAGATGGCCACATCTCCAGCATTTCACTGTGGTACACTCTCTGACCTGATGCTCCGTGGACTGACAGATGAAGCATGTCGCCTCCTGCCCCTGATAGAAAATTCTCCCATTATATGGGCCTAGGGAGATGGTGTTTGGAAGCGGAGATGGTGTTTGGAAGCCGAAAAGAGTGACCATTTTCATCCTTACACAGCTTGATCTTATATTTCCTCACTCCGTACCAAATGCCGTATTTATCCAGCGGTTTGGACGGAGGTTGGATGATGTGACCAAACTGTTTCAAATACATCTCAATGTCCTGGTCTGGGATTTTCCCTGTCCAGAACTTCATAACCACATTAACGATGTCAGTTTCAACAGGAGATTCGACGATCCAATTCTTCCATATGCCATCATTAGTTTTGGAAGAAACAATGTCGATAAATCTCCTCAAAGGAGCTTCATCACAGATGATGAGCTCATTTTCTTTCTTATTGGGTAGCAAAATGAAAGAATAAATGTGTTTTGCACAAATCCAAGTTGTGTTGAAGAGCATAGTTTCTGCCACTACATCCCGTGTTGGAGTGTCACCATCACCAATGTATTTCAGTCTTACCCAAAGTGTTCCGAACTTAGAAGCATAAGTTGGGGGTCGGTGAAAAGCCATAGCGCTGCAGAGTAACTGTCTGGCGGGTCAAGAATTTAAGGATCAAGGATGCCTCCCTTGCTTTTTTTTTTTTTTTCAAATATATCCCCCATATATAAGACATATATATATATACTTTTTTTTTTTTTTTTTTTTTTTGAGAAGGGAAACAAAAGACATTTTATTAGTACATTTTTTTAAATCACAACAGATAAGGAAAATTTCTTGTTAAAATGCAAAGATTACTAATAACATCATCAAAATCACAAACCTATTATTCCTCTTTAAATCTTTCTAAATACAATTAAAACATTATATAAGGAGAGTGACACAAAGACAATATAAAAGTGCTACATTACAACTCCAATGCCTCCCAGGGTAGTGGACTGTTGGATTTTTTGTCCAGGGTCTTAATCCTCCTGAGGAAGCAAATGATATTTTTAAAGACACTTTCAGCACTTATCATTTTCTGATGTAGTACTATTTTTGCCCTTGTCTTCCATATGTGCATGTTGATTACACACATGACAAGCCAGAACAGTCTTTTTTATTATCATACATTTTTTCTTGAAACAGACCATAAATAACAGAGTAATAGTTAATTTCAACATTAAAGCCCACATTTTTCATCATGTTTCTTATGATTTTGGTTCTGTAACAATCGATGAGCAGATGCTCCAATGTCTCCTCCTTGTCACAGTTTGACAAAGGACAATTTTTTGTTTTAACAAAGCAACTCCATTTAACTATGGCTCTTACAGGTAATCTGTTAAGAGATATCAGCCAGGCTGTATCTCTTAAATTCTCTGATAAAAGTTTGTCCTGTATATTCTTACTTATTTTTTCATAATCATCTGGAGAAGCATTTTTATAGTTTATAAATCCCCCATTGAAGTTATTGTTTAATGTATTATAGATTTGTTTCGTTGGTGTATTACACCAGTCGAATATTGAGATTTTCTGTTTTTGACATAAAGTCACTGAACATTAATTTATAATAAGGAACAGTGGAGCGTTTTCCTTTTTAATTTATTCCAACTATTTTTTCCACAATCCATCCATGTTGCATTTCTAGCTTTAGCGTTACTAATATTTTTAATAAAAGGTATTTTTAACAATATATTTAAATCTGGAACCCCAATCCTCCATCTTTTTTATCTTTGTGTGCATATTTTCTCTTGGTTACTTCTCTATTTGTACCCCATAAAAGTTTAAAACAAAGTTTGCTAAGTGTAGAAATGATTTTCGGTGGTGGTGGAAAAACAGTGGACAAGAATAAAATTCTGGAAATAACGTGGGTTTTAATTGTGTTTATCCGGCATTTGTATTTGGTGTTTTTGTTGTCCCATTTTTTTATTTCTTCTTTAGTTTCTTCTATTTTCTTATTCCAATTTAATAAACAACTATCATCATTATTTAACATCACTCCTAAAATTTTAATTTCATTCTTTACTTTGACATTAATTGATGTTTGATTTATTTTATTCCCAATCCAAACAGCCTCTGTTTTGTTTTGGTTCAGTTTGGCTCCAGAGACTTGTTCATATTGAGTAAGGTATATTTGTAGT
The DNA here is from genome assembly GCA_036419115.1 of Scarus forsteni. NCBI lineage: Eukaryota > Metazoa > Chordata > Actinopteri > Labriformes > Labridae > Scarus > Scarus forsteni. Next base: position 156,173 of record JAZDUH010000513.1, on the reverse strand, counting down.
ATATCCATTTCATCTTGATTTTTTATTATTACTGTCACATCGTCTGCATATGCTAAGGCTGCAACTCTGAGTGATCCACCTAGCACAGCACCTTCAATTCTTTTGTCCATATTTATTTTTTTAATTAATGGGCTGATGGCCAAAACATATAATGCAGCGCTCAGAGGGCAGCCCTGCTTTACCCCTCGTGACACAGAAAAGGGATCAGTCAAAACACCATTAACATTTGCCTGGATATTTGATTTTACATATAGCAATTTTATCATTTCAATAAATCTTTTAGGGAAACCATATTTGTTCATAACATCCCAAATATAATCATGAGAGACATAGTCGAATGCCTTCTCTTGATCCAGATTTAGAATGTAACAGTCATTATTTTTGTTGTAGATGACTTCCCTTAGGGAGCAAATATTGTCCCACATGAGTCTCCCTTTAATAGCACAGGTCTGTTCTTTTTCTATTATATGATCCAGGACATCATTTAATCTGTTCATTATAATTTTGGCAAAAATTTTGTAATCACTATTCATTATTGTTATTTGCCGGTAGTTATTTAAATCACTCTTTTCTCCCTTCTTATAGATAAAACACATTACACCATTATAAAATGATTCCCCTAAAATTCCCTTTTTAATTCCCGTATTAAAAACAGAGACAAGGAGGTCGACGACCACATCACTCGCCGCTCGATAAAACTCAGGGGGCAGTCCGTCTGGACCTGGAGACTTACCCTCATTGAGTTGATCGATGGCTGTAGTGACCTCGTCCCTCCTTACCTCACCCACCAAATCTGAAAAAACTGAAGGATCAAAAGGTGAAATTATATCTAGGAAAGAAGAAGCGGCCTCGCTGTGATATCTTATCCTCTCATACATGAAGGAGCATCTTTCAACCACAGCGAGCCGCTTCTCCTCCTCACTAAAACATACTTTACCTGACATGTCACTCACACACTCGATAAAATCGCTTGTCCTTTTTTTCTGGGTTAATAAAATACTGTGGGATACGTTACCTCTGTTATCATTTCTGCTAATTTTGTGTATATTAAAAAGTAATTCATTATTTGTTTGATCGATCATTTCTTTTAATTCTTGCATTAATTTATCTTCTAATTCTGTTCTCTGTTTATTACCTTTTAGTTCTATATATTTTTCTATGTTATTCTTGTACTCTATATTTTTCATTTTATTTAGTTCCCTGCACTTAAATTGGAAAAAATCTTTAATTCTGTATTTATATAGTTCCCACAGTTCTATATCATTTTTTGTTAATGTTTTTAATTCTATAATTTTTCTAGATTCTACTTCTAATTCTTTTATTATATCAATATTTTTTAGACATGTTGTGTTTAGTTTCCAGAAACCTTTTTTAATATTTTCCATACATTTTAATGATGCTTTAACCAACAAGTGATCTGAAAATTGTGTTAAAATTGTGTTATATTTAATTGGTTTAATCTGTGTAGATGTATAAATTCTATCAATACGTGTTTTTGTTTTACTGTCAAAACGTGTAAATCCTGTTTCATTTGGATGGAGGTGTCTATATGAATCACTTAATAAGGCTCTTTTACAAATATTATCTAACAACTTACCTTCACTTGTTAATTTAAAATTGGAGTCAGCGATTCTATCATTCATGTGAGTAACTGTATTAAAATCACCACATAGAATGATATTAAAACCCACGTTTATATGCCCTTCTACTTTTTTAAAAATATTTAGTTTACTCGCTCTGCTTGGAGCCGTGTAAACATTAATTATTCTAAATTTTTGGTTTTTTTAAAAACAATCGATCATTAACAGTCTGCCTGGTATTATGTCTCTTCTTTTAATGATGTTGGCATTTGAGAAAAGAAAATCCCAACACCATCGGCAGAGCTTTCTCCAACTGAGATGCAGGATGGTCCTTTAGTCCAACGATGGCAAACGTCCTCTACCTCTGTGTTCTCAGTTAGTCTTAACTCCTGGAGGCATAAAATATCCAAATTACAATTTAACAGGTAATTTATTTTAAGGGATCTAAAATTGATAGATTTTATTCCCCTTAAATTAAAAGAGCCTACGCTAAGAGAACACATAAGGAGGTCTTATTGATTATGCTGGACTTTTTCTAAGATTCCTCCTTTTTTCTTTTTTTAACCCTGTCGGCAGCGCAGCACGTTTCCTTGTGCTCACCGAACATTCAGGCCGAGGCTCCAGTGCAAAAGACGACAGAGAGCAGGGAGAGAAGGACTGCTGGCTCGCAGCCTCAGCCGAAGATGACCGGGGTGGGCTGATTTGTTGCTCTCTAGGTGAAAGACCCTCACTCTCGCTGGCGCTTTCAAAGTACTCCTCTGATTCTCCTTCATAGGGCTCGTCGTTGTTCTCCAGGTCTTCTTCCTCCTCAAGGTTTCCTCCTACGTCCTCACCTTCGATCTCCTCCCCGCTGCTGCTGTCAGGAAGAGGTGGGAGGTCAGAGGAGCGGCCGCTAGCGTGAGGAGGTTCCTCGACATCGTGCTGATCGGTGAGACGTGGCTTTACGCGTTCAGGCCGAGTGAGTGCCTGTGGAGGTGGAGGTTCCGCGGACACCAGGTGAGGAGGAGGCTGGGGCTGCGGAGGTGCTGCGTCATGTCGGGGCAGAGGTGGAGCTGGATTTGCATGTGGGGCAGGCCGCGGGTTCGCTGAGGAAATTTGACGTGTGGGTTGGATTTGTACGTTTCTTGGTACTTTAATAGCTTTTATCTTGTTGGCATAAGATGATGCGCAAGTGAAGAAGGTGTGCCCGCTGTCCCCACACAATCAACACACACTTTCTCCTCTACATGTGCTGGCTTTGTGTCCAAGATGGCCACATCGCCAGCATTTTACAGTGGTACACTCTCTGACCTGATGCTCCGTGGATTGACAAATGAAGCATGTGGCTTCCTGCCCCTGGTAGAAAATTCTCCCATTATATAGGCCAAGGGAGATGGTATTTGGAAGCCGAAAGGAGTGACCATTTTCATCCTTACGCAGCTTGATCTTATATTTCCTCACTCCGTACCAAATGCCGTATTTATCCAGCGGTTTGGACGGAGGTTGGATAATGTCACCAAACCGTTTCAAATACATCTCAATGTCCTGGTCTGGGATTTTCCCTGTCCAGAACTTCACAACAACATTTACGATGTCAGTTTCAACGGGAGATTCATGATCCAATTCTTCCATATACCATCATTAGTTTTGGAAGCAACAATGTCAATAAATCTCCTCAAAGGAGCTTCGTCACAAAAGATGAGCTCATATTCTTTCTTATTGGGTAGCAATATGAAAGAATAAATGTCTTTTGCACAAATCCAAGTTGTTTTAAAGAGCATAGTTTCTGCCACTAAATCCCGTGTTGGAGTGTCCCCATCACCAATGTATTTCAGTCTTACCCACAATGACCCAAACTTAGAAGCATAAGTTGGGGGTCGGTGAAAAGCCATAGCGCTGCAAAGTAACTGTCTGGTGGATCAAGGATTTAAAGCTAAATGCCTCCCTTTCCTCTTCCAGACATTTTTACAGCTCAGGCTGCTAAAGCTGAACGATTCTGCACTTCTTCTTCTTCTCCTCTTGGGCCTGGTGGGACAGCTCAGAGCTTCTCCGCCCTTTTCTATCCATCTGTTTGGTTGAGAGAAAGAGGGGGGGGGGGACTCAAGGCAGAAGACACATGGAGACCAAGGCAATCACTTGTCTATTATAAGGCATAAAACATATATACACATACATACGCACACACGTATACACATATATACACCCACATACATACATATAGACATACATACACACACACATATACATACATATCTCTACATATATACATATATACATGTACACACACACACATCCTTTTTTGTTTTTGTTTTTGTTTTTTTTGTTTTTTGGGTGCTTATGTGGGTGTGTGCCTGTGTGCCTGCGTGCATGCGTGTGTGGTCATTTCCTCAGGCAGCTGCATGGGAAGCCTATTGGTTTGATGAGAGTTGAAGAGGGGTCATGTTTATTTGTCGTCAGAGTTTATGATGGTGGAGAGGGGTGTGTTGATCAGGTCCTTTGCTTCCATGATTGTTCTGCTGAGGGCTGGGTTGTTTGTGGCTGATTGTATGTATTGTCTGGTCAGTCGTCTATGTCGGTCTTTAATAGTCTGGAGTCCTGAGAGTGTGTGTATGTAGTCCGTATTTATGAAGGATGGTAGTCTGTAGGCCAGTTTTATTGCTTTGTTTTGTATCTTCTGCAGTCGTTGGGTTTGGTAGTTGGAGGCGGTGATCCATGCTGGTACTGAGAATTCGAAGAGTGGTCTGATGTATGCAAGGTAGGTATACTTTTATTGTTGTGGGTGAGGCGCCATGCTTGCCGCAGAGGGCTTTGAGATGGTTTAGTCTATTGTTGGCTTTGTGCTTGATTGTAGTGATATGGGTAGTCCAGGACATGTTTGTTTGAAATGTGGTGCTAAGGAAGGTGGCACTGTGGCTGATTGGAAGTTGGGTGTTATGAAGGGTGACTGTGATGTTTGGTGACTTGAGTCTTGGGTTGCGGGTGAAGATAACCCGTTGGGTTTTATTTGGGTTGAGGGTGATTCTCCAGAGGTTTGTCCAGTTTTCTATTTCTGTGATGCAATGTTGAAGTTTTTTGGCAGCAAGCTGAGGTGATTTTGATGATGTCTAGTAACAGAGGTCGTCGGCAAACTGGGACACTTGTGCAGTGGTGGCTGGGGGGTAATATATATCTGAGACGTACAGGGTGAAAAGAAGTGGGCTGAGAACTGAACCTTGGGGGACTCCTGCTTGGGGGGTGAAAGGAGGTGGATATTGGGATGAGACCTTGACCTTTATCTGGCGTTGATGGAGGAAGCTGGTAATGAGTGACTGGATGGAGGATGGAAGTTGGAGGTTGGTGTCGAGAAGTCTGTAGGTGAGTCCGTTGTGCCAAAGTCTGTCAAATGCTTTGTCGATGTCGAAGAATACGGCCAGAGTGAGTTGTTTTTTATTGAAGTTTCGGTGGATATGTTCTGATAGTCGGAGAGTGTTGTCAGTAGTGGTCCGTCCTTTTCTGAATCCTGCTTGGTGAAGTGAAATTAGTCCAAGTCCTTCTATATGGGTCGTAAGTCTATTTGTGATGATGCATTCAAATAGTTTTCCGAGGTGGCTGAGTAGGCTGATCGGTCGGTAGCTTGAGGGGTTGTGTGGGTCTTTTCCTGGTTTGAGAATCATTCTGACCATTGCTGTTTTCCAGGGGGAGGGGAAGTGTCCATGAGTGAGGCAGGCAGTGAACAGGTGGCTGAGGTGGAGGAAGTAGATGGTGGGGGCTTGTTTGATTAATATGGTGTGTATTTGGTCTTCTCCTGGGGCTTTGTTTTTCATTTTCTTGAGTTGTTGTTGAATTTCCTTTATTGCAACAGGGTTAGTGAGTGGGTGTGGACTTGAGGAGGGCATCGGGAGGTTGGTGCGGTTGGTTATGTGATGGGATACTTCAGTGTCAACTTGGGTCTTCCAGCTGGAGTCGAAGAAGGGGTTGTCAGGGCATGTGTGGATGGTTTTGAGATGTTAGCAGAAGATGGTAGCTTTGTCAATATTTTCAGTGTAGTTCTGTCCTTTCGTCTGATTGGTGCTATGTTAGTTGTTTTGGTGTTTCCATTGATGGAATTTATTTTTTGCCAGAATGTTTGTGGGTTGGTGTCTTGTTCCAGGGATTTGTAAAAGTCTGTCCATTTGTTTTGTCGGTGAATGTGAAGCTGGGTTTTAATTGTATTTTTTATCCTGTTGAGTTCAGTTTTGTATTGTGGTGTCCTTTTCTGGATGTATTGCCTACGTATTTTTCTTTTCTGTCTGATGAGATGGAGGAGGTGCATAGGCAATGGTGAGGATGGGGTGTTGGTTGTTTTTTTGGGGATAGTTTCTTGACGGGCTTGGGTGAGAATGTTTCCTAAATTAACTGCAGTGGAGTCCAAGTTTTCGGGGTGGAGAGATTAATTAAAATCGGCGAGTCTTTCCGTTATATTTGTTTTGTACGTGTCCCAGTTTGCTTTCCTGTAGTTGTATGTAGTCCTTGTTATTGTCTGAGGGTTGAAGCTGAAGGCGGTGATGACAGGTAGGTGGTCACTGGAGAGATGATGGGTGGTTGTAAAACTGTTGAGTCTTGTTGCCAGATCTGGAGTGGAGATGATGAGGTCCAGGATGTCCGTATTTCCAGTTTGGGGTGAGACGTATGTGGGTTCATTGGTGTTGAGGATAGTGAGGTTAGTGTCTTGTAGTATTTGTTTGAGTATTGTACCGTGTTGGTTTTATTGCAGTGAAAGTCGATGTGTTTTGAATTCAAGTCACCCATAATGAGGATAACTGCGGTTTGGATGTATGGTGGAGAAGGGCAGCTGAAGGTTTTTTGCTGGGGGGGCAGTAGATGCTAGTAAATGTAATGGTGTGATGGGTTTGGAGTTGAATTTTTATTGCAATATATTCGTTGTCATTCAGCTGTTCAGTCGTTAGTCTATAGTCCAGTTCAGTAAAGTCTATATTGTTCCTAATGAGTATGGCAACCCCCCCTCCTTGTCTTGTTGTCCTGTCCTTGCGAATGATTGTGTAGCCAGGGATAGAGATGTGGGAGGTGGGTGAGAGGAAGGTTTCATTTATTGATGCAATGGATATGTTTTGTTGGTGGAGTAGTTGGGTGAGCTCTTCTTTGCTTGCAGTCCTCGGATATTGATGTGTAGTATGTTTGTGGGAGTCATTTTGGTGGTGGTGGTAGGTGGATCTGGGGTGAGATGTCGGCAGTCAGAGAGGTGTGTTTTCGAATACTTTGGATAATGAGGTCAATGTTGTTGTCGTCCATTTGAAGTTTTTTGAGGTCTTCTCGGAGATGGGGGAGCTGGTTAAGGACGTTTTGGAGGGAAGTTTGGGGTTTCGGGGTGGCTGTGTTTGCTGGTGGATGTTTCTTTGTCGTTGAGCTCATATGGGAGAGGTAGACAGGGCAGGATTTTGAGGCTGCTGAGTGGGGTCCAGAGCAGGTGGGGCATTTGGGGTTCCTTTTATCAACAGCACAGTTCTTGTGATGATGGTTTTCTCCTAGCAACGGAGGCAGGTGACTGGGTTATTGCAGTTTATGGAGATGTGGTTGAATTTTTGACACTTGTAACATTGTCTGATGATGGGTGGGGGCAGGCCTTCTCCACTTTGTATTGGAACAGATCCATGTAGAAGCCTTTGTGGAGAAGGACGTTGGCTTGACTGGGGTTGGAGAGAGTGATTCTTATGAAGGTGGTTGGCTGTTGTGTGGTCCGGCTAATTATCCTGTGTATTTTAGTGATGGTGATTCCTTGTCTTTCCAGTTCGTGTTGTATTTGTTCTTCCATGATGTCTGTATTTATGCCCTTTATGACCAGTGCTTTTATGGGGATATCTGTTGTGGAGGATGGTCCGGGCTTTCGTGCAAGTCTGTAGATGAAGCTTGATCTGTTGAAGGCTTGGGGCCAGGGTGAGAGGAGGGTGTTCAGTGAGGGATGTCCTTAGGGAAAATGAGGATGTTTCCATTTTCATGTGGACCAGTTTTTTGTATTTGTGCCTGTGGTTTATGTTTTCTGATTTCATGAGAGATGGCTTGATTTGTAGAAAAGGGGCCACTGGTTGTAGCAATGCCTTGAAGTACAACAGGTGTAGGTTGTGGTTGTTCAGTTGACTCTCTCCTTGCTCTTTTTCTTGTTCCAGTGTTGAATGATGGGGGGTAGCTGTCGAGGTTGGTGCTGACTATTTCAGAGTATGCAGTTGGAAGTGGGGGTAGGGGGGTCTGGGGGTCTTGGCCATTCCGGAGTATTTCTTTTATAGTGGAGAGGGTGGACTGTATTTGCATGACACCATTATGGAGGGGGGTGGGTTGTGTGTATTTGCCGAGTTCTGATAGGAGATGGCTGAGTTGATGGAAAATGTTTTTCATGATGAGGTGGTCGATGGTGGCTGTGGTGGCTGAAGTTGGGGGGAGGGAGGGTGGAGGCAGCTCTTGAGTGGTAGGTTTGGACAGATTTAAGGGAGGGTGGGGTCTTTCTTTTTGGACTGTAGTGGATGGTTGTGGAGGTACTTTGTTTAGCTCCTGTAATGTTGTGGAGATGAAGGTAGTTACAGGAGTGGCAGGTGCTGTTTTTTTCTTGATGGTACTTGGTTTCTGCTTGGGTGGGTCCTGGGTGGGTTTGTGACTGTCTGAGAATGCCGTTGTCCATATCTGTTTCCGCTCTTGTGGGGTGATAGAATGATTCTGCACCGAGGGAGTCGGCCCTTTTTCTTCCCTCAGTGAGGACGTGAGTGAATGCTTTTTCCTCCCCTTCTGCACGCCTGTTGGAGCTCCAGCGCCCCCTGCGAGCAGAGCCGGAGCCTGCTCTTATGTCCCTGGGAGGGGGCTGGCGTCAGAGGTGTAGCAATGGACTGGGGTGGGGGATAGATATTACATTAGATGGCCCATGGAGAATATTATTACCCAAGTGGAATCGAGACATCCAGGATAACCAAGTAAACCCAGGCTTGGCCAAGTTCCTTCCGAGCACTCTGGCTTAAAGTACCCACTAAGGCCAGTCCAGGCTGAGATGGAGCTTCTTGGTCCAGCCAGATATAACCATTTCAGATAACTGCATCATCATGGCTTTCCTCAAATGACCATGTTGATGCAGATCACGGGGCTACTGATGAAAACAGGAAAGACACGTATGCATGCTTTGCTCCGAATGGAAACAAACAAATATGTAAACACACAGCTTTACATGGAAACTTAAGGTTATTGAAGAATATACCATTTATCAAACTGATAGGAGCTTACAAATATGCCGACTTCTCCCTATTTCTGTATCTGAGGAGAGCTTTCTGCATGCTTCTCTGAGCTCCTCAGTTTGCATTAAGAGACAGAAGATAGCCAAGGCTTGAACAGTTCACTGCAAGACAAAATTGTTATAAAAAGGCTTTTAGTGTTTTTATACTTGCTAAATAAAAGCCCAGTACGTTGTTTGCTAGAGTTGTGTCTTTTGTGCTGCTGCAACATAATTGAGGTTCACAATTACTCAGGAGTGTCACATTATCTCATTTGTAGACATGGGCTGGTGTTAGTCTTGTCTTTTAAATATTGATGAAGCAATCAATAATAATTGAAAATCATCATACTGAATAAAGGTCTGACAATAAGCCAAATATGACATTGATATTTATGCTTCAATTTGAAAATAGAAATTAAAATAAAAATAAATGAACAAGAACAAGATGCATTAAATATGTTTTGTGTACAGGTTCATGGATAACTGTCATGGGCCATTAATCATTATCATTGCAAAGTATATATTTGCATGGTGGTACAAATATAAAAAAAAAATAAAATGAAATAAAAAACTCGAATGAGATCAGTGGGATCAGATGTTTGGGTGATGGATGGAATGGTCACAGCTTATTTGAAGTCACAACCCTGGCCTCTCTCAGGTTCAGCATGCAACATTTCTATGATCTGTTGTATGAAGTATAAAGGTAAAAAGACATGGTCAAAGTCCATGCATTTATTTTCATGTACATCCAGAGCTTTGGCATCGATTTGTGTTTTCACAGTGTCTTTATAGTCAGATTCAGCAACTGAGTTGTAGGTTTCAAGGAAGATCATTATCATTGCATGATATAATCCACATTCCTAAATAACACCTCCCCCCCTCCTATTTTCTGAGTTAATGTGACATGACCTCAAGAAGTCATCTCTTAAAAAATGAGAGTATTGAATATTTCAAGGGATTTTTGTGTTAAACTAATGCTGATTTTGGCAATTAAAGTCGTGTTTCTGGACCCTCAGTTATTTTTCCCCATGAGGTGTGCGTGTGAGTGTGTGTGTTGTGAGACAGGATGGCCTTGAAGTGGAGGTGAGGTGGCTCTTAAAAGAGCTGTTGTCTCGGGGTAGGGGAGGCAGGTGACGTTTAAGCCCTCTCTCCGCGGATACGGCGAACCAGCTGGATGTCCTTGGGCATGATGGTGACTCTCTTGGCGTGGATGGCGCACAGGTTGGTGTCCTCGAAGAGGCCGACCAGGTAAGCCTCGCTGGCCTCCTGCAGAGCCATGACGGCGGAGGTCTGGTCAGTCTTGAAGTCCTGGGCGATCTCGCGGACCAGGCGCTGGAAGGGCAGCTTGCGGATGAGCAGCTCAGTGGACTTCTGGTGGCGACGGATCTCACGCAGAGCCACGGTGCCGGGCCTGTAACTGTGGGGCTTCTTGACGCCGCCGATGGCCAGGGCGCTCTTGCGAGCAGCCTTGGTGGCCAGCTGCTTCCTGGGGGCTTTGCCACCGGTGGACTTACGAGCTGTCTGCTTGGCTCTTGCCATTGTCTCTTGTCTCTCTGTGTGGGAGCAAAAGTGTATGACGGGGAGTGAGAGAGGAGCCGCTCTTAAAGGCGGAGGAGCGGCCGCGAGATGGTGACGCTGCAGCGCGGCTCCAGCCTCTGATTGGAGGCAGGCTGCTGCCGAAGCACCGAGGGGGGAAGGGGCAGAGCGCAGAGCGGGGACCCGACTTCCCCTCCTCCCTCCCACCTTTGGGCTGTGCTGCGTGCAGGCCGGCCAGCCTTTCCTCACGCACGCTCACTCACTCACTCACTCACTCACTCACTCACCCACCCCCCTCTCTCCCTCGCTTAACGCTCCCCTCTCTCCTCTCCTCATTTGCTCGGCTGGAAGAGACGCGGGTTGGGCGGGCTTTTAAGACGGGGCCGCGGCAGCGCAGAGCTATCATTTCTTTCGAGTCCCTACTCTCGACAAGACCCGACAAACATGAGTGGAAGAGGCAAGACCGGAGGCAAAGCCAGGGCCAAGGCAAAGAGCCGCTCATCCCGCGCCGGGCTCCAGTTCTGTTTCGTATAGGCTTCCCCCTTTAAGGCTATCGCTAGTGGGTTTACCCTCGCGCGCCAGCGCAGCACTGAAAAAACTTGGTCTACGCCCACCCACGTGATGGGCCCTTCCCGCGCCACCTGCCTATAGATGGCCGCGGGCTCATACCATCTGCTCCCTCTTTTTCTTCAGCGTCATGAGAAGCAGCACTAGAAGAACAGTGGTAGCAGCAGGAATGGCGTCATCGGAGACCGTCCGAGTCTGTCCTCAGTGTCAGACAGGCTACATCATGAGCAACGACATGCACTCTCGCTGCGAGTCTTGCCTTGGCCCGGAGCACGCCGGGCAAGCCCTGACTCAGCCGGAGAAGTGCACATACTGCAAGCTGTTATCCTCTGCGGAGAAGCGGCGCCGGGTGGATTTTTTCACCGACGCTGCTGAGGATGCTTTCACCGTCACCGACTCTTGCAGCCTGGAGGAAGCCATCAGCCTGCTCGCAGGGCCGGATTCGGATGAAGACGGCCCTGAGGAGGCACCGTCAGTCTCGCTCCAGCTGGAGGAGACTGACTTCGAGGAGGAGCACGCGGGGGGTCGCTCAGGTGTTGCTGGGGTCCCCCTGTGGTCGGCCACCTCCTTGCCGGTCATCGGGGCGCTCATCCAGGAGCTCCCCGGCATCATCGAGAGGGTGGCAGCATACAAGGGCCTCACCGTACCAGCAGCTCCTGCTCACGCCGAACCTGATGATATGGCGGGCTGTTTCGCAGCGGCACACACGGCCCGCCGGGAACCCACCTGGCCACGTTTCCCTGCCATCATCCCTTACCAGTCCGGGGCTGTGGCCGAACCGGGGAAGCTTCGGGCGCCGGTGGCTACGTATGCTCCCATCATCAGAGTCCAGGGGCTTACGGATGAGGGCTTGCGGCGCGTCCCTCCGTTGGAGCCGGGCCTGGCGGCCGTGTTGGGGGTTTGGCCGAAGCTGATTTGGTGGCCGGCGACAGGCCCCCCCCTCTTCCGGGGACCAGCTCACGGCCGGTTACGGACAGGTCCCACCAGTGTGCCAGCCAGGCGTCTGCAGCAGCTAACAACATCACCTTGCTCGCCTACTCCATGACACGGATGGCGTTGGAGCCTGAGAAGCTGGCTGAGCGTCATGGCCTGGCAGCACCTGATACACCGCAACATATGGCTCGGTCTGTCCTCCTCCATCCCAGAGCCAGTCAAGAGGGAGCTGCTGGATGGCCCTATCTCCGCGGACGCGCTGTTCGGCCAGCAGCTACACTCTCTCGTCGACCACATGCAGAAGACGTCAGAGGAAGAGGAGAAGTTCCGGAGGCACGTGGCCGGCTCTCAGCGCCCACTGAGTCGCTGGCGGGACCGCCGGGACCAGCGCCAGAGGCACCAGAGGCGTCCGCAGTATCCTGCAGCGTCAGCCTCTCGCCCTCCTGCTCCAGCTCCTCCTCCACCTCCTCCAGAGCCGTCTTTCACTGCAGCGCAGCCAGCTCATCAGCACGGTGCTGTAGTGATTATTTTCTGGATATTACTGGATATTAATTAAAGTAATTAATATTCATTTAATAACCAGGTTTGCTCTCGTTAATTAAAGGGGGCACCATCCTTTTTATACAAAAAAGGCAAAATTAACTTAATTAGCTGATTTATTAATTTATTTAATTTAAATTAGATAAATCAATTAAGTCAAACTTATCAGTTTAATCAATTAAGTCAAACTTCAGTTGTTTAATCAATCTCAAATCTAAAGACAGAACTCTCATGCAGTGATGTCAATCTTCCAAATAGAATACCAACAGACAGAACTTTAAATATATAAGGGTGATTTATTAAAATGAATATATAAGACAAAATAAAATAAAATAAACACTTAAGAAGGAACAAATGTCAGAGATGTACTAAATCAATGATGCTATCAATCAGGAAAGAAGATATGAACCCTCAAGGAACATTTAAGCATATGGAGTGGTTATAGTGGATTAATTTCCGAATTAACCTACTTGTGAAAGGTCAAATCAAGGGGAAATTATTAGAGAATTGAACCAAGACACGCTCAAGCCCATCTGAAAGAAGATAGAACTGCCTCTTACGAATCGGGCCTCATCTGGTCCTGGAGCTACTGGAGAGAAGAACTGTTCTGGTTCTGGTTGTCGTCCAGAGGGCTGGAGTCCACACTCTATCCAGTGCGATGGATCCAAAGAGGTTGTCCGATGTGGTCCCAGGTTTCCCGGGAGAGAAGTCTTAGATTGGACTGGCAGATTCTGTCAAGGTGAAGCCGGAGCTTGGGCGTTGGCGGGCATGTCACAAAACTTAGACAAAAGAGTTAGAAAAATATGTGAGCCAAAAATCAAAAGTGGTGACGAAGACGAGGAGGAAGAAAAAGAGGGAGAAGAGACAGCAACAGGACAAGAGAAGAGAGTAGCAGAGAGAGAAAGAGAGCGAGAAGACCGCATGTTTCTCTGTTTTGTCTCCTGATGAGGATCTCAGAGGAGGAGGGCCTTTGGATGAGTTAACAACACTTTATCAACTAATATTTGGCCAATATTAAGTTGTATTTTGATTAAACATCCAATATAAGCTCTCCAACTGGATAGGAAATCTCATGGTGATCAATTTGATACCAAATACTATATATCTGAAGTATAAGAAAGAATTAAACAATTCAAATCCTATTAAACAGTCAATTAAACACAATAGAGGTGGTTAACTTAAGATATATCAGTCAACATGCCCTTAAGATGGTTTGCAACCAAAACTTAAGGTGTAGAAATCCTATTATAAGCATTCTTCAATGAAACAGAGTGATAACCTAACTTTCTCCTAACTTGGGGATCTTTAGGGCTAAAACACACAAGTCACATCATTAGAAAGCATTTTTCATGACAGGACAAAATATTACATTATTACACATGTCCATCATTTCATTTAAACAGTTTGAAAGTTTTGTGGTTTTCTGTGCTAGACAGAGACCACATCTGGAGTGGATGAGGGGTCCAAGATGTCCAGGGAGGTCCAAGGTCAACTTAGGAGCCACTGAAGAATAATTTACGACGTTGGGAACGGACTCTTTTCGAACATGCTATTTGGTCTCAGCCAATCGCTGTTTAGGAAGAAGAGTAAACATCCACACCGATGTCTGTTTGGGGTAGTTCGGAGGGGGCGAAACAGATTTAATGGCAACACATGTTTTAGGTGATTTACAGTCATGAAGCACAGAGTCAGAGAGGAATGTTCTTGGTCCTTTTAGAGTTTCCTTAAAGTTGATCAGTTTGATATCGCTACAGTGCTAAACATCGCCGGGTAGCCTGCTCCTGGTCTAATCCCCCCTTGGAGCCGCCACGGAAACAGAGCAGGCGTCAGTGACTCCTTGCGGGGGATGTGTGCAGCGGAGAAGGGAAAAGAGTTGGAGTGTCGAGACCAGCACCACCAACGGCTCTTGTCAGAGCCAAACACGGGTCCCATTTTATGAGCTCTCCTTTTTCCCTCCCTCTTGTCCGGCCCGCTGATACGGCGGCGGACGGTGGTCACACAGCTCCCACACAGAGCGAGCCTGCTGTCGTTAACTCTTTGGTTAACGAGCAGCGCGGCCGCGAGTCATCAAAGCAGCACGCCGCTCCCTCACACACGGAGCGCTCCCGGTCTGCTCCGGTTGATGCCAAGTTATATATTCATGAGCCCACGGGCAGAGATTCTCTGCCCCGTGTGGACAATCTGGCTACGCCTTTTTCCCTCTCTTCACAGACTGAGGAAAAAGAGTCTGACCAGCCCTTTCGGTCTGAGCCCCCCTTGGGCTGCAGTGCAGATTTCTCTGACGCAGGCAGCGGCGGCAGGGGCTCCAAGCTGGCTCACCTCTCTCTCGGAGGTGGCGCTTCAGCAACATGTGCGCCCGCTCTCAGAGATCCAGGGAGGAGGCGGCAGCACAGACTCAGGTGTTGGTGTCTCACCTGTCACAGCTGGGCTTCGCTATCAATTTGGAAAAGAGCTCGCTTTTTCCGTCTCAGCAGATAATTTATCTGGGAGTGGAGCTGAATTCAGCCACAATGAGCGCGCGGCTATCTCAGGAGAGGTCGCAGACTCTGACGTCCCTCCTCAGACGAGTTGCCCCCAGCAGGGTGGTGACAGCAGTCTCTATTATGCGGCTGCTCGGCACAATGTCAGCGGCTCATGTGGTTGTTCCGTTGGGGTTACTTCACATGAGACGGCTGCAGAGGTGGTTCATCCGTTTGCGCATAGACCCGGTGCGTCAGCGGAGACGCATGGTTTTAGTTCCCCCCTCAGTGTCACCCGATTTGGCTCACTGGAGGGACCCCGAGGTTCTGATGTCGGGGGTCCTGTTAGGGAAGGCATCGTGTCACATCTCTGTGTTCACGGATGCTTCTCTCTCGGGGTGGGGGGGCACGTGCCTCTCTCAGGTAGTGGGGGGGCAGTGGCCGGCGCACATGTCTCTCCACATAAATGCGTTGGAGCTTTTGACAGTGTGGAAAGTGGTCCAGCATTTCGCTCCGTTTTTACGGAGGCAGCATGTTCTGATTGACACGGACAACCAAGTAACAGCGGCTTATATAAACCGTCAGGGCGGTGTGCGCTCGGCGCAGCTGCTAGACATAGCCAGAAAGCTGTTATGCTGGGCGCACAGACACCTCCTCTCTATCAGAGCGGTGTACATCCCTGGTGTGCTAAACAGGGGGGCGGATATCATGTCGAGGGGAGGTCCTCAGGCAAGAGACTGGAGTCTGCACCCCGAGCTGGTGTCTTAGATTTGGTCAATGTTCGGGCAGGCAGAGGTGGACGTGTTCGCAACACGAGAAAACACTCAGTGTGCTCTGTGGTTTTCTCTGAGCGCACGAGACAACCCCCCTCTGGGGGTGGATGCGTTCTCACACCACCCCTGGCCCAAGAAGCTTCTTTACGCTTTTCCGCCCGTCCCTCTGATCCCTCGTTTTCTGAGGAGGATTCAGGAAGAGCAGCTGTCAGCTATTCTCATAGCTCCGGAGCGCACGGGAGCGCCATGGTTTCCATGGTTACAGCGCCCGCTAGTGGGCCTGCCATGGACGATCCCGTGGCGGGGGGATGCTCTCTCCCAAGCAGGGGGAACGATCAGGAGTTTCCCAGTGATAGGTCAGCGTCTGCGGGCCTGGCCGCTGAAAGAAGCGCTTAGAGAGGCTCGGACTCTCGCCTGGGGTCGTCGCACTATCCAGGGCGCGAGAGCTGCATCCACGAGAGCAGCGTGATTCGCTAAATGGGCAGCTTTTCAGCGGTGGTGCATGGAGTCAGGCTGGGACCCAGTGACCTGTCCCCTGCCTCGCGTGCTGTCTTTCCTCCAGCTCCTTATGGACAGAGGATTGGCTTTTAGCACGGTTAAAACTTATGCAGCTGCGATCTCAGCTTGTCATGAAGGTTTTGGTGACAGGTCTGCGTTTAGTCACCCGCTGATGAAACGCTTCCTCAAAGGCGTGAGGAGAGACAGACCGATTTCTCGTTCTTTTGCTCCTCAGTGGGATTTATCTCTGGTGTTACGGGCGTTGAGCAAGGCTCCGTTTGAACCATTGACTCAAATCTCACTAAAGTTCTTATCACTCAAAACAGCTCTGCTTTTAGCTCTGACGTCAGCTAAGAGAGTGAGTGATTTGTCAGCCCTCTCTGTCGCTCCATCTTGCCTGTGCATTCAGGGAGATGGCAGCTCGGCTGTTTTACGACCTAATCCTTCTTACATGCCAAAGAACATCAATAGCTCTTTTAGATCAAGAGTTATTAAGTTGGAGGGATTTTTCCCTCCTCCACATGGCTCTGAGGAGGAGGCTACGTCACACCTCCTTTGCCCCGTGCGCGCTCTGTCATGTTATGTGGAGCGCACGGCCACACTGCGTCACTCTCAGCGCTTATTTGTGCATCATAGAGAGCATTCACAGGGGCGCCCTCTCTCTGCTCAGCGCCTGTCACCTTGGTTGTGCAAGGCTATTTCACAAGCTTATGTCTCATCTGGCTCTGTTCCCCCGGAGCGCATCAGAGCGCACTCTACGAGAGGAATTTCTTCCTCCATGGCTTTGCACGGTGGGATGTCAGTGGAAGATATATGTGCTGCAGCATCTTGGTCTTCCCCATGTTCATTTGTTCGGTTTTATTTGAGGGATGTCTCCCTCTTCTCCATGTCTCACTCTGTGCTGGGAATCCTGTCAGAGTGATAGTCAAGGACATGAATGGATTATTCTGGTCTTGGATGAGACAGATGTGTTATTGGGTCTGTTCTGTTCATTGTTTGACTGTTACAATGCGTAACGGCCGTCTTCTCTGCTTTTCAGCAACAGACTGGCAGAGTCAGCCCTTATGGATTATGAGTTTTCATTATCTGGGGGCTGATAAGGAAACACATCAACAGGCAGTTGGTTTGTGCACATATGCGCATACAGGGCACAGATGTTCACATTATACAGAATTCTGTGAATGAGCTTGTGTGTGAGCCTGAGTTTATTGTTGTTAGCCTTGTTGTTGGGATTCTTCGGATGAGGACCCAGTGAGGCATAGACTACATCCTGCTTCGCCTTTAACCCACTAGCGACAGCCTTAAAGGGCGAAGCCTATACGAAATAGAGCGATAGTTACGTATTGTAACTCCAGATTCTATGAGTATAGGCGCAGCCCTTTCAGCTATGGGCCTCACTGGTTCCCCTTATAAGCTGAAGAAAAAGGCTGTAATCGGGGGCAGATGGTATGAGCCCGCGGCCATTTATAGGCAGGTGGCGCGGGAAGGGCCCATCACGTGGGTGGGCGTAGACCAAGGTTTTTCAGTGCTGCGCTGGCGCGCGAGGGTAAACCCACTAGCGATAGCCCTAAAGGGCTGCGCCTATACACATAGAATCTGGAGTTACAATACGTAACTATCGTTCCCCGTGGGCCGTGTGCACAGGCTGCTCCGCAAGGGCAACTATGCCGAGCGCGTCGGCGCCGGAGCACCCATCTACCTGGCTGTCGTGCTCGAGTACCTGACCGCTGAGATCCTCGAGTTGGCCGGCAACGCAGCCCGCGACAACAAGAAGACCCGTATCATCCCCCGCCACCTGCAGCTGGCCGTCCGCAACGACGAGGAGCTCAACAAGCTGCTCGGCGGAGTCACCATCACTCAGGGAGGTGTGCTGCCCAACATCCAGGCCGTCCTCCTGCCCAAGAAGACCGAGAAGCCCGCCAAGAAGTAAGCTGGAACATCCCCGGCCGACCTCGCAACAACACAACGGCTCTTTTAAGAGCCATCCCACCTACCCCTCAAAGAGTCCACCAGTCCCCCCGCTCCAGCAACCCGGCGCACCTCTGCTACCTGTGCACCCACTCTTAAGCACACCCTCCGGGATACACAACAAAGCCCAGCCCGTCACAATCTCGTGCCCCTGGTACACCAAATCGCTCCTTAATTATTCAGCACTATGTTCATCCTCAGCCAAGACCAGCAGCACTCACACCACCTTTCTTACACTTAGACAATAATCAGCACCACTATCACAAACATAGGAATGCTTACATACAAACTACTACATACTTCCACTCACTCACTCCTTTTCAGATATATGATTTATTTAATCACGTGACAAGTTTTACTCTTTTAGTTTCATGCGTTTGGCTTCTGTAAAGTATTTTCTTTTTTTTTTACTTATCTTTTGTTTATCTCAGTCTACTGCAGTATTCTATTTTTGGTTTATTTGTGATTATCATCATTGATATCATTATTATTACCTTATTTGTATTACTATCATTGTTATTGTTATTAATTTGTCCGAAATAAACTTTACTACTACTACTACTACTATTGTCCAGCACATTTTAAACACACATTAAGAAAATTAAGTTTACCAAACTCCTGCGTAAAAACTACTTAGCTAGTGATAATATAGGAACAGTTCTTAAGAAGCACAGCAGTGGCTGCCCTTTCTCAGGAAACCGACTGTCGTGGAGTGTGCTGTACATCGATGACAGTCTTTTATAACATCATGGTTGAGTCTGTTGTCACCTTTGTTTTTATTTCCTGGTTTGTGAGCGTTTCTTCATCTGCTAAAACAGAGGCTTGAACAGGTTGTAAAGATTGCTGTAAAGTCATGGGTGGAGTAAAACCTAGAGCTAAGAACAAAATTCAGTTTCCTGACCATCCTCTCCTTCAGGCAGGAGCTTCAAACCAAAATCTGTACATTTTAGGACATCCTCAGTCTCAGGAAAACTTCTGTCATTTCTCAGAAAAACCCCCATCAGAAAACTCCCCATCATACCAAACGGCCTCAGGCTTCACAATAAAAGTCATCAGACAAAACGGCGTCAAATTAAACTGCCTCACCCAAAACGACGACAGATAAAACGGCCTCAAAATGTAAGCCATCAGACAAAACACTGGATAAACGGACTCAAATGAAAAACAGCGTCAGGTCGTAACAAAATCATAATCATCGTAACATCATAAATGTTAAATCGTCTTGAGACACCATTCAGCTAAAAATCAGCCACTAGCAAACTTCCTGTTTTCAAAATAAAGCCATCTTTTATTATCTCCTTTTAGTTCTTTAATGCTTTTGTAAACTGGGCTCTTGTTTCGGAGCCGACCGGAAGTTTCTTTGATAGCATAATGGCGCGCATAACGAATGTCCGAAATGTCGAAATGAAATTTGTGTCTGTGCGTTTTATGGATCGAATGACCACATTTTGGTATTCTACGTGGTGACGAATCAACAGAGATACTTGATAGCCTGGTGTGCTTCTGATTTTTGTCGTCCAGGGTTTGAAATGCATCATGGGAAAATTAGTAGTATACTACAGTGTGAACGGTTGGCATTCTGATCATACTTATAGTATGTAGTATACAGTATATACAGATGAGTGTGTAGTATGTAGTATGTTAGTATGCCATTTCAGACATATATGATATAATAATGTCTATGGCACCGACTTTTGATGACGTCATGCACACTTCCGGTCTCTTAAAAATAATGTTCAGTTGGATGTTACGACCTGACGCTGTTTTTTATTTAAGCCCGTTTTTCCAGTGTTTTGTCTGATGGCTTTCAATTTGAGGCCGTTTTATCTGACATTGTTTTGGTTGAGGCAGTTTAATTTGACGCCGTTTTGTCTGATGACTTTTATTTTGAAGCCTGAGGCCGTTTGGTCTGACGGAGGTTTTCCTGAGACTGAGGATGTCCTAAAATGTACACCGTACCAATCAATCAATCAATCAATCAATCTACCAAAGGCCAAATCCAGGAGGCCTTGTGTTTTCCTGTGTGCAACTCAAACAAAAACAAATAAGTTGTAATTACACAGTAATATTTTTTCTTTTTTACTTTTTTGATATTGTATCGTATCGATGTATCATATCGTGACCCGGGCATATCGAGGTGCAGCGTATCGTGAGTTTAAGTGTATCGTCCTATCCCTAGAGAACTCTGCACACAATACAGTCTTAAGGTCTTTGCACACAAACGACAGTGTGAAAAAATCCCCAAAATTGGGAATAATTCAAGGCAAATTTCATGTGCCTTTCTTTCCACATCAGCAGCGATATGTTTTAATACATTAGTTGAAATATACTTTTTACAGTGTATCCTCTTTCCTCAGACATATGGCTGATTATCCCCTTCATCAGACCACAGAGAGTTGGTGAGAAGTGGTCTTATAATGCTCTCTGATGCATCAGGACTGACTTGCAGCCTTGCATAATATCTTTGGAAAAACTGTGAAAAATTTGTTATGTCTTGGGAGACTCACTAAACAACAAAGTAGGTAGGGGTAGGCAATATGGCAAATATACTCAACAAAAATATAAACGCAACACTTTTGTTTTTGCTCCCATTTTTCATGAGATGGACTCCAAGATCTAAAATTCATTCCAGATAAACAATATTACCATTTCTTTCAAATGTTGTTCACAAATCTGTCTAAATGTTTGATAGTGAGCACTTCTGCATTGCTGAGATAATCCATCCCACCTCACAGGTGTGCCACATCAAGATGCTCATCAGATATCGTGATTATTGCACAGGTGTACCTTAGACTGTCCACAATAAAAGGCCACCCTGAAATGTACTTTTTTGTCTCACAGCAAAATGCCACAGATGTCACAAGCATTGAGGGAGCGTGCAATTGGCATGCTGACAGCAGGAATGTCAACCAGATCTGTTGCTCGTGCATTGAATGTTCATTTCTTCACCATAAGCCGTCTCCAAAGGCGTTTCAGAGAATATGGCAGTACATCCAACCGTGTTTTCGTGTTCTTTTGTTAAGACAAAAAGGTATGGTTTACCTTGACATGTTTCCGGAAACAGCTGATAAAAAGACACGTCACAGCTGTCAGGATGACAGTTTCTGAAGAAGACGGCAGAGTTACGTCGAAACATGTCAAGGTAAACCATACCTTTTTGTCTTAACAAAAGAACACGAAAACACTTATGTTCTAAGAAGACAAGATGAATCTAATTAGTTACTTAAGTACATCCAACCGGCCTCAAAACTGCAGACCACAGGCCACAACTGACAATCTGATAAACTCTATGCGAAGATGTGTTGCACTGCATGAGGCAAATGGTGGTCACACCAGATACTGACTGGTTCTGAGTCCTCAGACCCCCAATAAAGCAAAAAAAGTGCACATTTCAGGGTGGCCTTTTATTGTGGACAGTCTAAGGCACACCTGTGCACTAATCATGGTGTCTGATGAGCATCTTGATGTGGCACACCTGTGAGGTGGGATGGATTATCTCAGCAAGTAGAAGTGCTCACTATCACACATTTAGACAGATTTGTGAACAATGTTTGAGAGAAATGGTAATATTGTGTATCTGGAATGAACTTTAGATCTTTAAGTCCATCTCATGAAAAATGGGAGCAAAAACAAAAGTGTTGCGTTTATATTTTTGTTGAGTGTATATCATATCACTATTTTTGAAAAATAAAAAAAACAAAATCAGGATCACGATTTTATCACGTTTCTTTTTTACTTTGATTTTTCTAGACTAATTTGCATGATTGACCATTATTTCCTTATGTTTAACATATAATACATGTAAAACCCCAAAAGAAAAAAAACAGAAAATTAAAGCTAAAGAAACTTTCTGAACAGGTTTTAATTTAAATAGTGCAGTTTTTATAAAAATGTGCAATATCAATTGAAGTAAATTTCAAAGAAACTGGAAAAACAGTAACCTACCAGTTGTGACTTGCGACAATGAATTTGGACATTATTTTAGAGAAGTTATGTGCTAATTTTCACCAAATTCTCATGAAATTTCAAAGAAAAAAACAGAAAACTTTGTCTAATTATTACCTAAGTGCGATGAAATTTGCGGAACTCTAAAATAAAAAAGGTTTTATGTAACATATTTGGGAGAAGTTGGCCATTTTGTTTATTTTTAAAATCAATAACTCATAGATCCGTGTTATTCTGTGTTGTCATGGAAACAACTTTGAGTTTAGTCATGGAAATCAACTCATCAAAGGATTGAAGAGGATCAGAGCAGCTGCTGAAAGTATAAAAAGAAGAGCTCGATGAAACCCTCTTCGACATCTAGCAGAGCACAGCACAGTATCGACACTGAGTATTTCAGCAGTCTACTGTAGCAGCGTACGGAGTATTCCCGGATCATTCAGAAGGTGACTGTAGCAAAGCGCTGTTGACCCTGAGCATTTCAGCAGTCAACTGCAGCACAGCACAGCACTTTTTTTTGTCAACTATGGATCGCAAACAAGCTATGAGGCCAAAGATCAACCGCCCCATGAATGCAGCAAACGACACGGCCCGCGGTACCAACAGCAGGAGCCGTCAGTTTAAAAACCAGGACCAGTACCTGGTCCTGGTCAGGTCCAAGGACAGAGGGAGGATTTCGGTGGCTATTACCATCAGCCCCATCAGGATCGATCCCGTCAGCAAAACAACAGGCCCTTCAATAAGAACAGAACGAAGGAGCAGGACAGACGTAGGTGTGAGGTTGAACACTTCAGACTCAGAGCACAGCCTCAAGTGGCTTGAGAGCTCCTGCAAAGGAGAAGGCTCTGGAGCAAGAAGTTGAAGCTCTAAAGATGAAGCTGGAGGAGACAGTGAGGGAAAGAGACCTTCAGACAGCCAGGGCTGATGACCTCCAGAAACAGCTGGAGGGGAAGGCCAGGGAGGACAAGACTCTGCAGAAACCACCTACTACCACCAAGATCTCTGAAAGGGAGGCCTTCAGCAGAGCACTGGAGGAGTCCGGTCTGAAGGAAGACTTTGAAAAAGAGAAAAAAAGCAGCCGCCCAGATGAAACGCCACCACAAACTAAAGAGGAACTTCTGGCTGACACCCAGAAATTATGCCTAGAGCTGTATACGGAGGTCAAAAGACTCGAGGAGGAGCTAGAAAATGACATCTGCCAGAGACAGAGGCTGGCCATAGAGTTTACCACGGAAAACCACGCTCTGATTCAGAAGGTAAAGGACCTTGAGTGTGCGGCCTCCAGAAGTGCCCAGCAGAACGGTAGTTTGAGGAAAGAGATTAACGCGTTGAAAAAGAGCAACATCGACACAGCCTCCAGACTCAGAACCACACAGGAGTCCAATCTGGAACTCCAGAAGGTCCTGGATGCCTCCAGAACAGAGTGTGGAGAGCTGGTTAGGAAAGTTAACAGCCTTGAAGAGCATTTATCAACGGAAATCCAGAAGAGTCAAGAGCTGACAAAAAATGTAACATTGGAAAACAAAAAGCTCATTCTGAAGATAAAGAACCTAGAGTATGAGGCCTCCAGCAGTGCCCTGCAGAACGAGAGTTTGAAGGCAGAGCTTAAAGCTGCCAAACAGAACAACATGAATACAGCCTCCGGACTCAAAACCACTCTGGAGTCCAATCTGGAACTCCAGAAGCTTCTGGATGACTCCAGAGAAGAGTTCGGAGAGCTGGTTAGGAAAGTTAACATCCTTGAGCACGAGACCATGGAAAAAATCCGCCTGACCAACGAGCTCAAACTAGAAAACGACACTCTGCGGCTGGAGGTGGAAGCCCACAAGGATGAGGCCTCCAATAAAGAGGAGCTCTTTGGTCGGCAGATTAAAGAGCTCAAGGAGGAGCTGGAGGCCCAGAAGAGCAGCAGCCTTCTCCTTACATCAAAACTGACTGTACAGGAGGTCATCTGTAAGGCTGTGCAGGAAACTGGAAAAGAGGAGATGGACCATCTAACATCGAGGGCTGTCGACTCCCAGAAAAAACTACAAGGAATCACACACCTGTTCCATGAAAGCGAGAAGATCAGTCTTTGGAGGAAGGCAAAAAAACTAGTACACTGTAAAAAATGACCGTGAAATTTACATAAAAGCTATGTAAAACCCCTACATAAAAGAACTGTAAACCCAAAAACATAAATATATTGTTTAAATCACAGTGAATTTTTGTAAACTAATAAACTGAATCTTTTGTAATATTTACATAAAGAACTTGTGATTTTAATAAAAATTATTTGTAAAAACTACAAATATTGGTATAAAAAACTGAGAAAAGCTGTAATGCTTAAAACAAAATGATTCTGTTAAAATGACATGTAAATTTTTGTAAAAATTATAGTTTTTTTCAGTTTTTTTAAATACATAAAAATGTGTTAGTCACTTTACAAGTTTATGCTGTACTTTCAACAGGATTGATGTGACAATGCAAATTGAGGTCATAAAAATGTTTCACAAAAATAAAATCATTGCCACTCATTCAATCAGTGAGCCTAATACTTTTGTTGAATCCTATCAATTGTATGCCTCACTTTTATTTTAGACTTTAAAATCTAATGCAATAATTATCTTTCTGGTTAGTATTATAAAAATAATTTTAATAATTTTAATGTTGACTACAGGCTTAAAAACCCATCAGTTCCTCCCCAGATAGCAAAATATTACTAGAGCGGACATGGTTGCCAGATGTATTGACAAATTTGGTACGATTTGGTAATATGGATCTGCCCAAATGTCATGAACAATGAACAACTGGCTGGACTCATTATGGATTCACTTGCCAGATCTGGACAGCTGTATCAAAAAAGTTTTTAGTTTTAAAAATGAGGGTCAATTTTTTAATGTGACATACTACGATGTGCTCACAATTCAAATTAAGTGTCTATCTATAAAAAGCAGAAATGACAGTACTTTTTTTCTTAAAGTGACATTTATTAATGACCGTGTGCACAACCTGCAACATTTAGCAACATAATGCTGCATAAAGTGTTGATAAAAACATTTCTCTTTTTCATACAGAAAGTCTGTGCTCAGTTGGGCATACCACTCTGGATCATTTTCAATTATTAATTTTTTCATCAATTCCAGTTTCGCCAGTTTATTCTTTATGAATTTTGTATTCTGATTGGATAAAATCAGTTTTGTAGAAAAGCTAAAGCTTTGTTAAATGTTTATTTCTTCCTTTTGTTAAAATTACTTAAAATTAAAATAAGAAGTTGCTCAAAAAACAATTATTGCAATACTGTTTGAAAAAATAATTGAAATAAAAATTAAAATAAATAATAATAATAAAAGATATAAGTTTGAAAAAATATCCAAACACACCACACAAATCAATTCAAGTAGAAACCATCTCAATACAACACTTATTTTCATGGTCTTTAAACTCTGGGGGAGAGGAAGTTGTCACAGATGATTCTACTACTCTAAAGATTTAAATGTTATTTGTAGTGAAACTGGCAACGTCCTATTTAAGAGGGTTAAATAGGGAGTCTTTTCGATTTGTAAACAATATATTTAATTCTAAACACTGAAACAATTGTAGAATAGCTGAACATCTTGCTATCTGGGTCCTCTTATTTGTACTTCTCTGTCATTGTACACTAATTCCGCGCTAATTTCAAAGTGCACAGCTGAAGCTTGTCTCTGATTGGATAATAACGTGAGGGCGGGAGGAACAGGAGAAGCGCGAGGTCCTGTGTCTGACGCATTAACGAGCGAGCAGAAGCGGTGGATGCTGGAGCAAAGGAGTGGAGCAGAGCAGAAATCGTCTATTTTGGAAGTTTTAGGATAAAATCGCCGGTTTAAGCACGGTCGTGGAGGGTCGGCTGATGTTCTTTCGCAAGTCGAAAAGTTTACAAGGTAAGCTTCACTTTTACCCTACTTTTTTCAAGAGCATGCACTGAGCACATGGTGCAAGCTAGCACCAGTTGATATTTGGGACCTGTAGTTGCTGATATAACATAGTTCAGTTGAAAGTAAGCACTTGAAATAAAAAAATGATTACCCGCGCTTTTGTAAAAAGAAACTAGATACATTAAAAGGGTATGTACTACATTGCAGAGTGCACAGGAATGAGCCCCGTTGTCTTTTCAGATGTGTTGGCGCCAACCGTCGTCAAACATTTACCACTTACTCTGCTTTCAAGGGCCATTTTTATCGTGTGCACAATGCACATGCACTGCAAATTTTTACAGCCGTTGTTGCGGATCTGAAGTGTGCAGTTTCGTTGTGTGCCCGCCATTTTCACACTGTGAAGGAGCTAGTGTCTCACTTAAATGATCACTTTGCAGAGGGCAGGTCTGTGTCGTGTCCAGTAAGTGGTTGTAAGCAAGTATTTACAAAAAAGTCATCATTTACCTCTCACATGTGTAGGAAGCATAAAGCGTGCTCCCCTGATAATATTGATGATATTTACAGGGCAACTCACCCTCAGCCCCCAGGTGTCATTGCCAGCACAGATGATTCAGAAAACACTCATGAAACCATGCCAACAGCCAGTGCAGCCAATCCAGAGCATGATAGTCAGTCTTTTCTCAAAAACATGTGTCTCTTTTATCTTAAACTGCAAGGACAGCTGCTTATCCCTGCCTCTATTATACAGACTATTGTTGAGGAGATGCAAAATGTGCATGAATTAGGTCAAGCCTACACTATTACCAAACTAAGGTCTCTTTTAAAAAATGACATGAGCCTGTCAGATGAAGCAGCTGCTAAAATCTGTGACTGCATTAGAGACACAGATTTATTCTCTACCTGTCATCAGGGACCGTTAAGATCAACATATTCCAGAAATCAAGCGTTCACAAGAATGTTTAAATACACGGAACCCCAAAAAGTGGCACTGGGAATGGATGAAAACAGGACACAGAAATATGCATACTACATACCAGTCTCAGAAACTCTAAAGAACTTTTTGCAGTCGCATTTAGGGAAGAGTACACAGTCACAACAGTTTAAAGATACGGATGATGAGGTTTTTAAGGATATATATGATGGAAAAAATTTCAAATTTCACCAGTTCTTTAATGAAAATCCTGAAAGCCTCAAACTGATTCTGTACCAAGATTCTTTTGAAATTGTGAATCCCCTGGGTTCTGCTAAAAAGAGGCACAAAGTTCTTGCAGTGTATCTTTCATTAGCAAATTTACCCATTCATTTGCGTTCGAACACTGATAATATGTTTTTAGTCTTGTTGTGTGTTGAGAATGACCTCAAGCGTTTTGGAGCAAACAAAGTTTTCTCAGAGTTGCTGACAGATCTGAAGTCCTTGGAAACAGATGGAATAAATGTAGATGGAGAAACAGTAAAAGGGGGTCTTTACTGCATTTCTGGGGATAACTTGGGTTCTCATAGCATAGGTGGGTTTACTGAGAACTTCAGTCACTCTGTATATTTTTGCAGGTACTGTGAAATCACAAGAAGTGAGTTTGAGGCTGATCC
Source organism: Scarus forsteni (assembly GCA_036419115.1). Lineage (NCBI taxonomy): Eukaryota > Metazoa > Chordata > Actinopteri > Labriformes > Labridae > Scarus > Scarus forsteni. The sequence continues at coordinate 128,693 of JAZDUH010000513.1, read as the reverse complement.
GAATGCCTGTGGTCCTCCACGCACCCCAGAGAAGTATGACACAGCTGTTGCTGATCTCCAGGCTGAAGACCTCCAAGGTGTCAAAGGAATAAAGGTAAACTCAATCTTTAACACCCTTGAGTCTTTTCATGTTTCCCAGCCTGGTCTCCCGCCTTGTTTAGGTCATGACCTCTTTGAAGGAGTCTTTACATGTGATCTAGCATTGTACCTGAAGAACATGATTAAAAAGAAAAAATGGTTCACATACTCACTCTTAAACAGGCGCATCAAACAGTTTAAATACAAAGGATCTGAAGCACTAACAAAGCCGTGTGCAGTCAACCCGGACGGAGCAAAGTTATCAGGGCAAGCCATTCAAAACTGGAACCTTTTGAGATTGCTACCGGTTTTGATTGGTGATAAAGTGCAAAACCATGAGGATGAAGTGTGGCAGTTAGCTCTCCATCTCAAAGACATCGTGGATCTTATTTGTGCTCAGAAGATTTCGTTGTCCCAGATAGCATACCTTGACATGTTGATCCAAGAATATTTGGAGTTGAGGAAGACGTTGTTTCCTGAAATCCAACTAAGACCAAAGCACCACTATTTGCGCCATTATTCAGCCCTGTTCTTGAAATTTGGTCCATTGATGAGGTTATGGACGCTTAGGTTTGAGAGTAAGCACAGTTATTTCAAAAGATGTGCCAGACACTTGAAAAACTTAAAAAACATTTGTCAAACATTAGCAGAGCGTCATCAAATGTATCAGGCATATCTTTTAGCTGGGCAAGAATGCAGTAAAGTACTGCAAGTGAAGGACAGCTGTACGTTTCATCCCAGCCTCTACAGTGACGCTATTAAACAGGCTGTCAGGGAGTTAGACTTTTCAGAGAGCAACACTACAGTTACCACAGACATTCAGTACAAGGGCACTGCATATAAAAAAGGACAGTTTCTTGTGTACAGAAATGATGAGTATATGGAGTTTGGTGAACTTCTACTCATCTTAATTCAAAATGACACATCAGTGTATGTTTTGATGGATGTCCACAAAGGAATCTTCCTCTCAGAATACCATCTGTACTCTGTGACAAAGGACAGTCTTGGGTTACAGTGTATCAGCATTAATGACCTGCCTGATTTTTATCCTTTGGTATCATACATTCTTGATGGATACCAAGTCATTCCACTGAAGCACAGTATTGTGGCAAAATAAATTGTTGTGGCAAAATAGAGTCAAGTTAATTTCACTAACTTCTCACTGTAAATAGTTAAAATGTTATTAGAAGTGTTAAGTGATACATGTCCATGCTATGTTAAGTGTATGCACTGAATATTTTTTTCTGATCTGTTTGAAGGTGGCATTTCTTCTTCACTTTAAATATGAGTGACTCAGAGCAAACCTTCCTAGATGTTGCCATCATGGAAGTCCTACCAGAACTTCCAACAGCAAGCAAAGACATCTTGGTAGAGCACTTGCAGTCCATTGGAGTTGAGACGTATGATGATCTACGCTTCATAACGGAGACTGATTTGTCAACGGCATTAAGACCTGTACAAGCTAGAAAGCTGCTTTCTGTTTGGAAACAGAAATGTAAGTAAAAACACTTAAAACCCGACACATACAGTAGCTATTAAAAATCAAAATCAGGCATGAACATTATATAATATTGTACTGAGTGAATCATATATATGTATTTCCTTTTCAAGACCAAACTCCTGAGAACAGCCCACCATCATCTGTGGAAGACTTCCCTACCCATTCACAGTCATCATTCTCTGTTTCACCACAAAGTTCATCATCAACCTCCTCCAGCAGCCCAACACCTGACAAACAGTGGGAAGACAACTTTGAAATTCCATGGAGTAAATTTCCCGAAGAAGTGATGCAGTCTTTTGAGAGGGGACAAAGGCCAGGCTCAAAGCTTCGGAGGCAAATGGTCCGGATTGTTGTGACTGAGATGATGGAAAATGCCCGAATGTAGGTAAAAAGCATTCAACTGATGTTGGGAAAAAATGGTGGCAAAATATCCAAAATCTCTGCAAGATGTCATAGAGGGTGATATTATTGGAACAGGTTACCATTCCCTTGTCAAACAGCTGCAAAACAGAATTGAAAATGTGAGGCGCACTTCAACCCCCAAATTAAGAAAAAGAAAGCATCCCATTGAGTCAGATGACACAGACGAGTACCCATTAGAAGAGAGAGCAGCAATGCAAGACACTTACGGATGCATTCAGTGGAATGTGAAATTTCTGCCCTTTGAAGAAACTCTAGAGAGTCAGCAGCAAAAGATGGAAAAACTTAAGGTGATGTTCCAACACTCAGATGACAATCCAGAGGAGGTAAAATGTCTCATGAAGTCCACTTTTTACACCCAGCGTCAACATGTCAATCAGGGAAAAAGCATCAAATGCCTTAGAGAGGAGTGGCCATTTTGGTTTGATGAACTTGGCATGTCAGTCCACTTCAAGGAGCTCACTGGGAGAGACCTCAAAGAGACATTTACACAAAATTTGGATTTAAAGGGAAAAAGGCTTCTCCATTACTTCACCACAGGTTGTGTCAACAAGAGCAGGAAGTTCGCCCAGAATTATGCAATGCTTCAGAGGCTGCGGGGACAGCAGAGTGGCTGCTCAGATGATGTAGTAGAGATGGTCCTGCTGCTGCTCAGCTACTTTGATGAGAAGGAGGAGTCCATGTTCTTCCAGGTCGAAGGATCATGTCTGGCAGAAGAGGTCCAGCTGGAGCAATTGCCTCTGACACCTACTGTTATTGTCTGTGGTAAGTATATTTTCTTTTTTTTAATTGGAATTGGTAATTTTTAGTGCAGCATTTATTGATATAATCTGTTAAATAACTTGTTCACAGGACAGTCCTGCTATTCTTCAACACGGTACATGCTGAGTCTGGATCGGAACCTTACCAACACCAACATCTCGTCCTTCATTTCTGCATTGTGCCTCATGTTTGGAAGCTACTACTGTTTCAACATACATTATCCATCTGAGCTGGCTTCAACTCTGGAGTTTCTTCAGAGGTAAGTAAACAAAGCCGTTGTAGTTGTCAAACTTAACCAAAGAAAATATGCCTTTTACATTCATTACTAAAAGCTATCCAATCAAAATCCAAAGTCTGGAAAGTTTTTTTTCACGTGATGTATTTTTTTTTAATCTGTCAGTATTACTGAGTATTGTCCACCTCAGCTTATCAGCTTATCACATTTACCTTAATGGTGTCACACAGCTCACACAAAAATACACACACAGATACAGCGCATCCTGCTTTCAGTTGTACACAAGGAGTTATATAGGGAAAAAGGAGGCTGTATTATATTACAATAATAAAACAATAGAACGTTATTAAATGTAATTTTACTGATCTAAATATCACTTTTTCAAAAACATATGACATTTAACACTCAAAATAGTTCCACTTAGTAACTTGGTTCACGTTTGTCTTTAATCTGCATTAAAAAACTTGTGATATTTGCCAACTTCAAATTTTTTAAGCAGTTACATAATTTAAAATTACAAGTAAATTCAAATTCAACAGGCATTATGATTGACTCTTGTGTAAGCACATGGCCTTGATGTGAAGACGTCAAATACATTCTTTAAATAAACTCTTATTTTCGAGTTTTAAATTGTTTTTTTTTCCAAGGTCATCCCATTTGAAATGTAACCCTCAACACACCTGGCCACATCTTAAAAGTGTAAAATTATCCAGATTTCAAAGACAGCTAACCTTGGCATGCAGCATTTAGGGTTAATCAGGGGTTCGTCTTTGTGAAATAATTTTCTTCCACAGGATCTTCCACCACATAGACATTTTTACCATTATCCACTGAAAAGTCTCTCAAAACGTGTGTTCAAATAAATGTAGTTTATTTTCGAAACGTAACCATTTTAAATTTAATTTAGTGCCATAATTGGCACTTACAGTCCTGAACATACATGAAAAACAAATTCATGCTGTTTACTAGATTACAGTGATCTAGTTTCCCCAAACATCACATACAGCGAACAATATGATAACAATAGTGGGACAGCTCCTACTTAGCCTACCTTCAAAGCTAACATTAGCACAAACAAAGCAGTAATGGATTGGTAATAGCAACTGATTGTATTCAGCCAACTGCTGAACTTTTCCTGGGCACACATGAACCCCAAATTCATGCTTTTTACCAGATGGCAGTGATGTGGTTTTCCGGAAACATCACAGCTAACAAATTTACTAACCACACTAGGACACCCTAAACTTAGCCTACCTTCAAGCTAATGTTGGTACAAACGAAGAAATAATGAAGTGGGTAAAGGAGCTGATAATTCAGCCAACTGTTTAACCACTCTTCCCGAATACACATGGACCACAAATTCATGCTGTTTATAAGATAACAGTGAACTGGTTTCCCTAAACAATACCGCTAACAAACAACATGCGAACAATAGTCAGCCCTCCACAGCTACAACAGCCCCAACAGCCTTCCGGGTATTACTAGTAGAAACCAAGTAGTAATTGGGTGGGTAAAGGCCTGATTATATTCAGCTGGCTGTTAAGTTTCTCTTCTCGCAAATTCATGCCGTTTAACAGATAACAGTGATCTCGATTCACCCAAACTTCACAGGCAAATGCAAAATGAGCTTACCTTGGTCTAGTCGCTGCAGTGGGATAGCCACAACTTGTCCTATATTCAGGGCTAATGTTAGCAGACACTGAGGGGTAATGAGGTGGGTAGAGGACTGATTTTATTCATCCATCTGTTCAGCTGCCTTGACTAATGTTGGCGTGCTCATACATTGACGATTATCCTTAAGACAATCACCAAGTAATGTGAACATTGCCGAACATGTTGTGCAATTACCTCTGGTTCCCTTTATTTCTTTTTTTCCCATAAAATCAGTAACGTCATGTGACCACAGTGACATTTACAAAGTTAAAATAAAAGAAATGACAAAATATTTATTTTTGAATTGATCTGAAGTTGATTGAATTGTTTTTTTCTTAATAATCCTAGAAATATTAACCCTAATGGGGCACTTTGATTTACTACCCTATGAGGTAATCAGAGGACATTAATACCCTCTCCTAAAAGCTTCTATAAAAACACAACAGATTAAATTTTTTTTGTACCTTTTTTGCTCAGATCATTCAGTCAACTTAAGTTCTAATCAAATACACCAAATATTTAATTATTTATTTTATTTTAACCCTTTAAATGCCGACTTGATAAATGATGTAAGTTTTAATGAGAAAAAAATACTAAAAATGAGGTATTATCAGTATTATAAATGTTTAAGTGCTGAGGATATTTTTTTCAAGGAACAGGCTTAATTATCGATGAGATCAGTAACACAATTGATTTTTTTTGCATTGTTAATTTTTTTTTGCAGTGCCAGATCTATAATGTGCTACCCTTTGCGGTAATCAGACGACATAAATGTCCTCTCCCAAAAACTGCTATTAAAACATAACAGATTAATATTTTGTGTACTTTTTTTGCTCCTATCAGTCCATGAACCTCAGTTCTGACGAAAAATTTTAACCCTGTAAATTCCAATATGAATATATGATATAAGAATTTTTATGAAAAAATACATAAAAAATGATATATCAATTTAACAAATGTTGGACGGCTGACAATTTTTTTCAGACACCAGGCTAAGATATACATAAGATTAGCATCAAAACTCAATTTGGTGCATTGTAATGTACTTCCTTTTGAGGTAATCAGAGGACATACCGTAAATGTCCTCTCCCAAAAACTGCTGTAAAAGCGTAACTGATTAATATTTGTTTGTACTTTTTTGCTCAGATCAGTCAACACAGGTTCTCATAAGAAATACCAAATATTTAATTATTTGTTGCATTTTAACCCTTTAAATGCCAACTTGATTACATGATGTACACATTTTAGTTGGAGGGCTGCAGACTTTTTCAAAGATCAGGCTTAATAAACATGGGATTTGTAAATAAAATATATTTTCATGCATAGTTCACTTTTTTGCAGAGCCAGATCTTTAATGCACTACCCTTTGAGGTAATCAGAGGACATAAATGTCCTCTCCCGAAAGCTGCTGTGAAAACATAACAGATTCATACTTTTTGTACTTTATCACTCAAATAGTTCAATAAACTTTGGCTCTAATCAAAAATACCAAATATTTAATTATTTACTTTATTTTAACCCTTTTAATTCCAATTTAAATACATTATGTCAGTGTTTTTATGAAAAAACACATAAGATGATTTACATCCAATGTAATAAGTGGAAGAGGGCTGTGGATTTAAAAAAAAAAAAAAAAAAAGATCAGGCTTAAATATACTAAAGATGAGTGTTAAAATTGATGTTCATCTATTTTTCCTTTTAGTTATTTACGTATTTATTTTTGCAGTGCTGGATTCTAATGTATTACCTTTCAGTTAAATAGTACAGATGTATACCATTGAGTCCCATAATATTCACAATTTTTAAAGCCAAATCTCATTACACAATTCAGTGTTTCATTTCTTTTTAAAAAGAGAAAAACATCATATTGACTATTTACCATGTGTGTCTGAGGTGGAGAGACTGACCTTTGCCTAACTGTAGAACTTTTAATGTCTGATAACATGTCTTTACCAAACTTTCACACTCAAACATACATGCACTCTCTAAAGTGAATCAGAGGATGGGCTCTGCCCTGCACCTCACAGAGCTCACTGTGAAGTCAACACAAACAGTTAAGGAGTTTACTCAGTTACAGGCTGCTGTCCTGTCAGAACCAAAGTTATATCTCTATGTCTTTGATAGACTGATCATTTCAGTCCTCTGGTGAGCAACAAGTGAGATAAAGAGGTGCTTTATTGTAGTTGAGACCATTTTGAGCCTGTAACCAGAAAAAGTTGATTTCAACTCGTGAACCGTGACAATGCTCTCAGACTCAAAAAGGTCAATGACCTCTCATCTGCAGAAAAGCACCTCTTTATCTTGCTTGATGCTCATCAGGGGACTGAAATGATCAGCCTGTGAGGTGCAGGGCAGGGCCCACCCTCTGATTCACTTTAGAGGGTGCATGTATGTTTGAGTGTGAAAGTTTGGTAAAGACATGTTATCAGACATTAAAAGTTCTACAGTAAGGTCAGGCAAAGGTCAGTCTCTCCACCTCAGACACACACAGAGTCACAGACGATGCATAGAGCTACAACAGGAAAAATGAACTTCAGTGTTGACCTCTCCATCCCTTCTTCATACTGTCTGTGTCTTCTATGTCCAGCTGATTCTGAGTGGTGATTGTTGTTTACAAAATAGTTGAAACATGGAGGATAAATGCTCAAATTGATAAATACAATGATGGTTTGAAAACTGTTTTAGGGAAAGTGGACAACCGCAATGCTAGAGTATTTTCATAGTTGTTTTTACCACTAAGAATGCCCATTGTTTTATCCATAGACACACAGTGAAAATTTGTCCCGTCTTCTGGTAAGCACTAAAGGTTTGTTTTTTGTTTTTTTTTTTACTGTTTTTCTGTATAATGAAACTCTGAAATCAGAGAATGCACGATTATTATATAGTGTAATGACAGTGGGATTTCAAAGTTGTGGTAATAATGGGACACAATGGAACATTATTGTGTTGTTTTTCCTGAAAGGGTCATAAGTTAGAATCCGACACAGCAAAAAAATCAAGGATGAAAATCAATTTTAGCACTAATCTTATGCTTGCTTATTTAAGCCTGATATTTTAAAAGAAATCCCCAGGCCTCTAACATTTATTATCTTGGATATAAGTCATTTTATGTGTTTTTTCATAAAAAGCACTGACATCATGTATTCATATTGGAATATAAAGGTTTAGAAATAAATAAATATTTGTTAATTTTTAATTGAAAATGGAGTTTACTGAATGATTTAAGGGAAAAAAGGGCAAAAATATGAATCTGTTGTGTTTTCACAGCAGCTTTTGGGAGAGGATATTTATGCCCTCTGATTACCTCAAAGGGTAGTACATTATAGATCTGGCACTGCAAAAAAATAATGCAACAAAAGCATTTTTTTAAATAATCTTATATATATTTAAGCCTGATCTTTGAAAAAAAGTCCACAGCCCTCCAACATTTATTTTATTGATAATAACTCACTTTTTGTGTATTTTTTTTCTCAGTAAAACTCTTACATCATGTAATCAAGTTGGCATTTAAATGGTTAAAATACAATATATTAAATGTTATTTCTTATAAGAACTGAAGTTGACTGAATGATTTGAGCAAAAAAAGGAGAAAAAAAATATTAATCTGTCATGTTTCTATAGCAGCTCTGACAGAGGACATTAATGTCCTCTGATTTACCTAAAAGGGCAGTAAATTTCTTCCACGGTAACCTTTGACCTCTGACAAAAATCAAACTTTCTATTTTAAGACTTTTCATGGGAAAGACCTTCCTACAAAAAGTCATTTAATACTGAGTAACACTGCCACAAGTATGGCCAAAAGATGAACAAAAAATTGAGTATAAGGACAAAAAAGTCCCTGATTGCCTACAAGGGTTAAGCCTGGTCTTTAATAAATCCCCAGTTTTCCAACATTTATTAAGTAAAAAAAACATTGTATTATTTAAAGAAGAGGAAAAAGAGAGGCATCGTGTAACCTACATAGCATTTAAAGAAGTAAATAAAAAAAGGCAATTTAGTATTGATCTGTTGTGTTTATAAACCTGTTTTTGACGGGACATTTTTGTCCTCTGATGACCTCAGAAGGTCATTAATTAAAACTACCCCTGAAGTGCTTTAATCTTTTCTTCTACAGGTGCTTTTTCTCAATAAACCCTGAAAGGGGAACCAAAGTTGAGAATAAAAACTCCAAGCGCCTCAGCGTGAACCCACGGGTCCTCACCCTGATACAGGAACTCTCCGATCACGAGTGGCGTAAGTAAATATGGACTCTTGATGTGGATTCTGGCAGTTTGTTTCCAAAGAGTTTGTTTTTTCACTATGTTTAATCCACAATGTGTATTATGTTTACTAAAGCACAATATGTTATGAGTTTTAAAGTCTCAATGTGTTTTATAAAGATGTTCAATCTTATCTATCTTGCATTTATTCAATTGGAATGGTTTTACTTGGAAAAAACATACCTTGAGAAATGTGCATTCTTACTGTAAAAGGGGTTACCTCTCCATTGATCTGGCTTGTAACTTGGCCTGTTGGCATCACCTGTTTGTTCATGTTTATATGTTTTATGTCATACTGTGGCACAATCCATGCTTGGAGTGTGGGAAGTTGTGAAATTAGTTGTGCAGCTATCACTTAAACTTTGGCACAGATGTCCAGATTTAAAGACGGCTATCCTCTCTCATAATGTTCAAGTTAGATTCATTTATTTTTAAAGGGACAGTTCAGTATTTTTCAAGTGGAGTTGTATGAGCTCCATATGGTCTTTAAGTCCATTAGATGCGTTAGGAAGTTCTCCCCACTCCCTCAGTAAATCAGTCTGTAAGAGTGTTTCACAGAACTAACCGCAAAACAGGGAAGTACTGTACTAGGAACAAAGGATATTTTCTCCACCTACAAGAACTCCCATTAAAAAAATTGCACCACAGTTTAAGAGTACGCTATGTATGGGTGTTTTTAAGTGCATAAACTTTACAGGAATATAAAGTTTATCTGAACCTAAGCCATCTTACGTCGTGTGTCCCTCCGCTGAATCACCCCACCTCACTCTCAGCTGTTGTAAACATAATCTAGTGGCTTCTGACGCTGGTTGTAGACTGACTGAAAGCACATTATATGGCAAATATTCCTGAGATGGGTTTTTGTGATGCTTCCCTTGATGCAGAGACAGATGTGCAGCATGGAGCACATGATTTCTCTGTATAGCAAGGGCATATGGTAACAACATATCCAGCAAAAGCCTGCATCTCTTATTACCTGTTACCTGACAGATTGTGTGTACATATCTATACATCTCTCTATATATTAGAGGCTTATAAACAGTAATCGTTAAACCTTGCACGTGTCTGCTTTCTTGTTCTGTTTACAACAGCTGAGAGTGAGGCGGAGTGATTTAGCGAAGGCCGAGGGATACATGATGCAAGTTGATTAGGTCCAGATAAACTTTGTTTATGAGTGTTTTTAAATACATGAACATTTCTGAAATGTTAAACTGTGGAATTTTTTTGATGGAAGTTCTTGTGGGCAGAGAAAATACCCTTTGTTCTTGGTATGATGCCTCCCTGTAGGACCGTGGCTTACTGAGGGAGAGGAGAGAACTTTCTAACGCATCCTACTCTACTTAGTGAACTTGCTTAGTGGTTACAAAACCCCACTTCAAAAATACTGAACTATCCCTTTAAAGAACTATGACTTATATCTTATTTTCATTTTCTATATGTTTATAATAATGCATACAGTTGTTTTATGCCATATAATGTAGAAACATTTCAGACGGGGAGTGTGCTATTGTTGTTGGCCTGGCACTTAAAACAGATGTTCAGATTTTAAGACACTAGTCTTCTGTAGTGTTTGAACTTGAATTCAGTCATAGGTAAAATTACTATAATGTGAAGGTTGTTTGCATGTTGTGAACACAAAAAAATGCATACAATTGTTTACAACCATGATGGCTGTTAAATAAATGTTCCAGAATGGATATTTTTCTCTTGTTCCTTTTCAAGATGTATTTTACCTTGCTTTGGACATCCACACCTACACTGTAGTTTTGACATTGTAGAAATATTTTTTTTTACGTTTATAAGTAAATTTTAAGTAAAAACTTTATTATTAAATCATAGAAATACAGAATATTATAAATATAATTTATGTATAATATACAGAACACCTCCATTTAAAATGCAAAGTTATACTGTAGTTCGACCAATTTAAATAAGTTTTTTGTTTGATATTTCCCTATTAATTTAATCATATATTGATGCACAATAAGCAACTGTTATATGTAAAAATGACAGGAAATGAGTTTTTTATATACAACACCTTTATGCAAAATTAACACATGTTTTTGGTGGAATTTACAGGTCTTTAATGTGATTCGACATACATTCATTCACTGTAAATTAATTTACATTTTGTATCGGTAATGTTCTCTACTGTGCTGCTGTATTTTTTACAGGAATTCTCTGGTAACCCCAGCTGCCAGCGTTTTCCTGTAAAAACAACATTTTTTTTTTTTACAGTGTAACATCAAAAAGCAGGCGGCAGTTTAAGCTGCAGACCCGGCTGACCCAGCTGGAGCAGCAGCAGTAACTGCCCCCAACCAAAAAAAGAAAAAACAGCAGCGCAGTGGATCCATCTTTACTCCAGTTTTTGTTTTCCAATGCAACATTTTTGTTCCTCCGTCAGCAGTAATTGTTCCCTCCTGTCTCCAAAACCAGCAAACCAGCCTCCATGCCTTTTTTGTCTTGATGTTCTTTTGTTTTTGTACCCTATTTCTTGTTGTTAATATCTTGTATTAACAACAAGAAATAGGGTACAAAACAAAAGGGCAGCAAAGGCTATTATGCAAAATAAGGATTTAGCCCAAAACTACAGCAATTATCTGGTAGTACAAACACTCAAACTAGCAAATACAAAGGTTACAACAATCACAATAAAGGGTTTGGAGACCGGACAGGGATTCAAAGCTGCTGTCAGAAGAACGCCGACTTCCAGCTGCTCCCTGCAGCTTCTTGAAAGGGGAGCCGTTTCTCTGTGGCCAACGGGAGGGCTGCTTCTCCCTCAGACGATTCAGCTTCCTCTGCTAATCGCACTGGGCACCTGAGAGCTGCTGCACCAGAGATCCTCTCTGCAAGAGCACTCACTCACACAGAACAAGAACAATTATTACAAGATACGCCAGGGTCAGAACAGGTCTGCTGTAGCAGGGCGCACCGTTGACCCTGAAAGTTTCTGTAATTCGGACACATCCTAAAAGAAGTTTTCAGAGTCATGGTAAGTTGAGGCTCGTTTGTTTCAGTTGTTCATTTCAAAAGTCAACTGGAGCAGAGTGCACCACTTACCAGGAACATAAATGGTGAAAATTACATTTCAATTAATAAACTTTAGATGGTTTTTAAATATAGGTTTAACTTTTCATAATGATCCTTTTTGATTAAATTTATGTTTATAAATACTTTATTTTCATATAATACACTTATTCCTCAATGGGGTGGTGGCGATTTTGGACTTATGATGCAATCTCTTAATATGACAAAAATATGTAAAGATGTTTTTAGGAAACTTGTTTATTGGACAAGTTTCACTAACTGGTAGTTGCAGTTGTTATTGCAACCGACATGGTATTTAAAGTTTTCCAAATATCTGTCAGTGCATGAAAAAAGTGTTATTTCTCTCTCTAATGTGATTTTTCTGATTAACACGTCAGAAAAATGTCTTTTAGAGGCTCTTTCACGTGTATTTATCTTTATTTTATGTCGTCTTTCCTACAACAGAAGTTCAGGTGAATATGTATTTAATAAATCAGCCTGTTACAAACTCAAACCTTCGCCTTCACAAACCTGTAGGACACTCCTGCCACACCCTCATTATCAGGCCCATTACTGGGGCTCCATTCAGTCCATAATGTCATTCAGACCCCCCAGTAACACTATCTGGAGCTGCTAATAAGATAACCAGTGAGCTCCTCGGTCCCTCTTAGTCTATTAGCGTCCTCACTTTCAATTTAAAATTATTTTCATTATCTCGTGCACATCATTTGCTCCCGCTCGCTCATCCTCGGGAGGAGAGAGAGGAAACGGAGCCTCCAGTCAAGAGCAGAGATCGTCCACTGAGCACTTCGCTGCATTTCAAATTATCTGATTATGTCTGACCGCGGGAGAATTTTGATATAAAAACGTCAGAGACCTAGCGAGCGGCGTTTGGGCTGAGAGCAAACAGAAATGAGGAGTGTTAAAGTTTCAAAAAGACTCTGCCGAGGGTTTAAATTATCACTGCAGGCAGGATAATTAAGACACCGGAGACACTTTGGCGGAAACAGTGATAAAACACACATGGACCGACACGCTGTCGGCTCCGCTCACCTCTGCTGCCCCGTCATCAGTCCCTTTATACTCAAGCTGACTGAAAACTTTGAAAACTCCTTTAAAAAGTTTTAAAGGAGCTTCCAAAATACTCCACAGTCAATTTTAAAATAATGTTTATGATATTGAAATAATACTTTTATCTGAAGCCTCCTTTTTGAGAACTTTTTGTGGCTATTTTTAAAACAAACAAATGCCACAAAAAAAAAAAGCTGTCATCTCTTCTGTGAAATTCCAATATTAAGTAATTTTTACTTAAAATATGAGAATTAACTCTTTTTTTAATATTCAGGGGCTTTGAGGAACATTCTTTAACTATAGTTGCACTTTCACAATTTATAAATTTTATTAGTACTTTTCTTTTTAATTTTTCTATAATTATTCATATTTATAGGTGTAATTGTTACCTCTTCTAAGGATATTTTGTTTTTGATTAGTTTTTAAAACTCTTGTTTGTTTGTTTGTTAAGAGAATAACTCAAAAAATAATTAATGTATTTTAATGACATTTTTAGTGGCTGTTGGCCGTAGCCAAAGAACAAACTAATCACACTTTGGTGACGACCCCATTCTGGATGTGGATCCAGGAATTTTTTGAAGTATTTTAAAATAAATTAAATTATAAATTGATTATTACAGGAGCTAAATAACTGTTCACACTGGGGGCATCCATCTTCCATTGTCAACTCGGGGGTGGCGAGGTTTCACCGAGTTCCCAGTAGGAAATTCCGACTTTGGGGGGCGTTCCAGTTGCAGTTTCCTACTTGGAACTCGGAAATTCCTACTTCTGACTACAACTGGAACGCACCTTAAGACATGACCCAAGCCAATGCGTGCGTTTGTTGTGATGCTAATGAATGCAGCTCGGACCTTCCTCAGAACTCTGCATTGCTTTACAACTTCTTTTTTCAACAACTTACAGGATGCAAAGCCACGAGGTAATGTATCTCTTTCTAGTTACGTAGCGGTAGTTTTTGACGTGTGACAACATGCAATTTTTGGAAAACTTATAGTGTGTCCCAAATCGCATACTTCCATACTCAAATACTTAAAATTTCTTGTTACATTATCTTGCATAACAAAACAAAATAAAACAAAACTAAGTTTTTTATTTTTGATTTTCTGATTAACACATCAGGCCCATTACAGGAGCTCCATTCAGACCATAATCTCATTCAGAGCGGCTGTTCAAAGGTAAGTTATAAACACACGTTGTTTCCACCAAGCACCATAAGCTGTTGTCCTTTAGAGCGCATTTGTTGTGTATGTTGTTTTTTTTTGTTTGTTTTGTACCACGAATGGTCTGCTATCAGTTATGCTAACGCTAGTTGGACTAGCAGCTACCTTGAATGCTAATGCTAGTTGGGTTAACAGCTGCCGGGGTCCGAGCATTACCCTGAATAATCGGGCAAATAAAATTAACCAGCGGGTTAGACCCTGCACAGGGACTATATGATCAGAAGCACCACTCAGACATTTCTATTTATTGGTGTATTTTAATTGCCGCGGCGTCCCGTGTAGCTCTCGGTTGCCTCAGTCAGCTGCAGATACCTGTAAAACACAGGTATCTGTAAAACACTGGTACCTGTGACTCTACACCGCTGTTTGTGATGTGGTTAATATGGGATTAATGTTTGCCTTCGCTGTAGAGGATACTGATGTTAGAAGTGTGGGGAGGGCTTTATCAATCATAAATACTCGTTCGATTCGGCAGCTATTAGCCACCTTTAGCTTGGTAGATAGCCTGTGAATATATAGCTAGTGTCAGCTATGGATGTTTATCTGCAGCATATCATGTCATTACTCTCATGTTTCCCTTTCGATGTCTGTAAGGTTCAATGTTTTGCTCTTTCTAGGGACTGATGAGTAAACCAGGCGCCTGATAGCCTGGAGGGTTGCTGCCTGTTCACGGGAGGCGTAATGCCACAGGTACCTGCCCTTGTCATTAAAAAATTGGTTTGCTGTGATGTGATCAACAAGTGGATTCTGTATGATGTGAGTGCACAGTCATGATTACATAATTCTGTTTTTCTGTAATGTGTTGTCCTTCCTGCACAGGACCTAAAGTGCCCTAAAAACAAAGATGGACCTCCACCTGGTAGATGGTGATGAGGGCACTGCTTGAGTCAGGGGTAGCCCCCATCACAGAACATCGGCAGGAGTGGCACTGTGGCGAGCTGGCAGTGCAGCCTGGGGATTGGAGGCTGGGGAAATGCAGCACTAATGTCTTTAAATAAAAGTAAACATAAAAAAATATCAGTAAATATATCTCTATCATCTCTCTCTCTCTCTCTCTCAGGCTACACAGTCTTTGAAACAGCAGTAATCAAACCCTCCCTAAAAAACCTAACCTCGATTCAGGAACATTAGCTAACTAATGTTCCTGGAGGGGGGGGGGGGGGTCTGTCACATTGGGCTCTCTCTCTCTCTCTCTCTCTCTCTTTCTCTCTCTTCCTCTCTTTCTCTCTCTGCATCTGCTTTTGCCCCGTTTGTTTGCTCCTGTACCCGTCCTCTGGCTCTTGTCTTGTAGGTGGCCTGGGATCCTGGTGGAGACTTCCTGCTGCTGTGGAGCCACGAAGCCTCAAAACTACAATTATAAACATGACACATAGTTGGCCATTTTATTAGAACACTCCATTCCCATTATCATTATAGCTGTTCATGCATGATCTCCATATCCATGATCGATACATCTACAGTATCTATTTTTATTACCACATAGGCATGAGGTCCTCTGAAAATGGGATGTCACATCTCAAGAGGCTTTTAACACATTTATATTTAATGGAGACAAATATGGTAGGAATGACCTTGTGGTCTGGGCACCCATGAGTTCGTCACTACCATAAATTCTTATTTTCAGTAAGAATATCATTGCTTATACTTCTATAAATTGATCACCACAACCATTCAGACATGAGGACCCTCCTGAAAATGAGATGTAGCATCTCAAGAGGCTAACCTCTAATAAATCAGACGACAGGTCGATGGTCCATGAACCTGTCGCTAACTTTAGTTCTTACTTTAGTCCACTTGTCTCCTCTTTCCTCCCTTCCTTTGCCCTCACACCCGACACAGCATCGCGTGGATTTGCTGTTCATCATGAGACTGGGATCCACATTCAAGATTTCCTGCTGCTTAACAGAAGGTTTTTTCTTGCCGCCATGATGGAGGGATCCATGATTGGCTATATGGATTCATGTTGGTGTTGGATGTATATATTTGTATATATATGTATATGTGTATTTTACATATGTATATATGTATCTATGCATATATGTGTATCCATAATATGAAGAGCTTTATGCTCTATTGTAAAGTGTCTTGAGATAACACTTGTTATGAATTGGCACTATACAAATAAAGATTGACTGATTGAGATTGAATAAATTAAAATTAATATTAATGGTGGTGTGTTTTTGTTACATCCTTTGTGGTACAAGTAACATGCTGATCTAACACTGATGCTTCAATATTAACCCTTTACTCCCAGCTCAACTACAGAGAATAAGACATAAAGCTATCTATATCCATATATATTTCATTTCTGTATATTGTATTATATATATATATATATATATAAAAGAAATATAATTATATCTATCTATGTATCTATATCTATATATATATATATATCTAATTATATCTATCTATATATCTATCTATATATCTATATATATCTATATATCTATATATATCTATATCTATATCTATATATATACAGTCATGGAAAAAATTATTAGACCACCCTTGTTTTCTTCAATTTCTTGTTAATTTTAATGCCTTGCTCAACTAAAGGTACATTTGTTTGGACAATTATAATGATAACAACAAAAATAGCTCATGAGAGTTTAATTTAAGAACTAAGAACTATTCATTTTCCATGGTTTTCTTGATAATAACCAAAATTACTTAAATTCTTACATCAATAGCTATGGCATTGTACCGCCAAAAACACTACTTTTAAGCATTCCATGTTTTCTTTTCTGTTTGCTTTAAACACATGATACACACAAGAGTTAATACTTGATTGCATAACCATTGTTTTTGATGACTGCAGCCATGCGTCTTGGCATGCTCTCCACCAGCTTCTGACATTGTTCTGCTGTCACAGCAGCCCATTCCTGTTGGACAAATTCAAACAAATTTTCTTTGTTTTTGGGCTTGTGGTTCTCCATTTTGAGTTTGATGATTTTCCACAGGTTTTCATTTTGATTAAGATCTGGTGATTGAGCAGGCCAAGGCATGTGCTAATGTTGTGGTTCTCCATCCAGGCTTTAACTGACCTTGCCGTGTGGCAAGGGCATTGTCTTGTTGGAAAATCCAGTCATTCGAGGCAGGAAAGAGTTTTCCAGCTGATGGAAGAAGACTGTTTTCAAGGGTAGTCCTGTACATGACCTGGTTCATTCGGCCTTCACACAATTGCATTTGCCCTGTTCCACTCAGACTGAAACAACCCCAGATCATGACTGATCCATCCCCATGTTTTACTGTAGTGGCAAGACAGTCTGGGTTGTAAGCTTCTCCAGGCTTCCTCCTAACCAGTAAGTTGGCTGGAGTGGGCATCAATTCAAAATTGGATTCATCACTGAAGAGAACCTTAGCCCAATCATCAACAGTCCAATCCTTGTGGTCTCGAGCAAAGAGTAACCGGCCTTCCTCTGCCTTTCATTGATGAAGGGCTTCTTGCGTGCTCTGTGTGACTTCAAACCAGCTTCAACAAGTCGGTTTCGAACTGTCCTTGCTGAACAAGTCACATTTCTCGACAGTGCCCACTCATTTTTAAGGTCCCTGGAGGTCTGACGACGATTCCTGACACAGGAACGGATGAGTGCACGGTCATCTCGTGGGGTAGAAAGACGTTTCCTGCCACGGCCAGGTAGCAATTTGGTAGTGCCATGTTCAGCTTGTTTTTTTTTGTTGTAATGAACGGCTGTCTTGGAGATCTTCAGTTTTTTCGCTACCTGTCTCTCACTCATGCCAATTTCCAGCAGTGCCAAGATGGCTGCCTTTGTGGCTTCACATAATTCTTTTGTTTTAGGCATTATGTGAGAGCTGACAACTTCTGAGTTGTGCTACAGCTTGAATGTAAGCAGGAAACCACTCTAGGCCTTTGCATGTGCAGTGCTGCTTGTGACATGAAATGGCCTCTTATATACCCTGGGAATCAATTAAAGCTGTGGTCTACGATGCTGCAGCCTGCCTCGTGTTCCAAGATCCCGCCCCCAGCTCGTGTTGCCTCGCCTCTTATCAAGCCCCCTCGGACAGAGCTACGAGCGACTAGCACAATATATCAGCAGCAAACTCAATCAAAAACAGCTCAGCTCAACTGAAAGTATCAAACACGACAGACATCCCCCTTGTAACACACAGCAGTAGCCATTTCAATTGGACCGGCGGCAATGCGGGTCTGGCGCCGCCAGAGCGGAGCCGAGTGTGGGGGAGGATTTATCTTTCTCAGCCTGTCCTCCCCAGCTCAGCTTACAGTGCAAACGATTAGCGGCTAACAGGCTAACCCGCTCCCCTGCAAGTTATTAGCCCGCAGGCACAAACTAACCAGAGTTATTCAGCAGACATCTCACACTGTAGTAAACAAAGCCATTACCTGATCAACCAGGGGCGAAACGGTCGCTGCTGAAGGTCTGACGGCTGGCTGAGGCTATTCGTTAGCCGTTAGCCGTAGCCGTTAGCCCGCTAACAGGCCTCAACCCGCTGGGCAGAGCTCCGCTGGAGAGGGAGGCGGCTTCGGTCTCGGCGCTAGGCTTTTCCGGCTCCATGATAGTTCAGTAGCTAACGCTGCTAGCTGCTCACCGGAGGTAGAGGGGAGGAGACGGGACTAGGACGCACTACGCATCGCATGACGATGCGTAGTGAGAGAGACAGGGGATTGGATGGACTCACGGACCAACTCACGGACCAATTAATAGTCGCAGGTTCTTAGGATTGATTGGTCAGCTAGTATGCAGCTTTTCAGCGGATATACTGAATGGATTATTTTCATTCTTTTTGGTCTTTATACTGTGTAGATAGGACCATAGGACCATAACAGCCTTATAAACGGTGTTATTAATATGTACAAAGCTTCCAAATCGTAGACCATAGCTTTAAGCTTAAGAATGTCAAATAGGACATAAAGTATTATGTGACCAGCTGCATTTTTTGTTGTGTTCATTGTATTATACGTTTAGTGGTACCAGATATTAGAATGAACAAGAAATTGAAGAAAACAAGGGTGGTCTAATAATTTTTTCCATGACTGTATATGTATATGATAACTTGTATTTTAAACCCTACACAAAGAAATCAGTTATTTTGGTTTGTTTGCAGTTCTTTCTGTACCCTAAGACTGACAGAAACAAACGATTTTTTAACACATTAAATATTTTTGAATATATCGACCTCTGCCGAACAGTTGAGCTGGGAGCTGGAGGTTGTGATGTCATGGGTGTAAATAATATACCTGTCGAACTACTGTAATACTCAATAATTTTTTGTATTTGAACTTACATAGAGCTATCTTTATATTGTACAACAGGGACATGTTTAAAATTCCAAGTGGAAATTGGTTTGAAAAAATAAAATGACCCATAACCAAAACCTAAACCAAGTAAAGTACAGATACTCAAAAATGTACTTAAGTCTACTATGTTGCTGTCCATCACTGAATTTAACACACAAAGAGAAGGACGATACAAGTAACAATGGATGTAGCTTGGTTAGCAAATGGCGCACTCAATGAGGATTAGAAAATGTTTATCTGTTTTATTGGAACAAAGTAGCAAGATGAAGAGCTGGTGCCATGTTTGCTGTATAAAAATAGAATTTTTTGGTATCACTTTGAGTTATATTCTTTGCTTTATGATGGCAAGAGAACAGTTTGTATTATACACGTATACTGTAAAATCTTGTTACTTTTGGTTTGCTGTTTTGTTTATATTTACTTTTTATCAGTTAGGATATGACAGATAACATGTCTTCTCCTTTGGGACAGGAGTATGAGGATTTTTATGAGAATGAAAATAATTTAGCTGAGCCCTGTTTCAATAGAATATATGAAGAGTCACACATAAGTTTCTTGAAGTCAGCTGAACATAAATCATTTAGCTTTGAGAAAGACATTGATCCAGATGTAAATTTTTACAAAGACTGGAATTCTGCGTCCAAATACTACACCGAAAATCAGTTTAATGAACTCAGTCTGAATGGATTTTCAATCATACACTTCAATAGTCGAAGCCTCTATGCAAATTTTGATCACATCAAAGAAAATCTGCAATCATTAAAACATATTTTTCAAGTCATTGCAATCAGCGAAACCTGGCTGACAAATGAAAAGGGCTCCAATTTTATACTAGAGGGATACAATCTTTTTAGTGTAAACTGCAAAAATAAAAAGGGTGGTGGAGTGGCTGTCTTTGGACGGAAAGATTTTCAGTGTAGAGTGGTTGACAGCACAGTTGTGGATGATATCATGGGGAGTCTGACAATTGAAATTCATTCCACTAATCTGAAAAGTATTATTGTGAGTTGTATATACAGGACACCTGGCTCTTGCATCGATTCCTTTGTTAGTTCCATGGTTGACATTCTAGGTAAGGTATGTGATAAGAAACAAGTTTTTGTTTGTGGTGATTTCAATATTGATTTAATGAAATAGAATGGACATAAAATTACATCAGAATTTTGTAACACAATGTTCAGTTTAGGTATCTGGCCCCTAATTGATAAACCGAGTCGAATAACCAAAGACAGTGCAACACTCATAGACAATGTTTTACGAATACTCATCCAAGTACTCATCCAACCTAAACCAAGTAACATGTGGTTTGCTCATAAGTGATGTCAGCGATCACCTTCCTGTTTTTGTAGTAACGCATAATTTAATTTCTAAATGTTCGGTTGATAAAAATAGACATCCTTGCAAATTAAAGAGATTGAAAACATTAGAAAGAACAGAAGCCTTCAAAATGGATCTTAAGAATTCTAACTGTGATGAGGTTTATGTTGAAGATCCAGATCTAGCATATGATGCTTTTCTGTCTACATTTTTAAAATTATATAATAAGCATTGTCCTATAAAAATGTGCAGGGTGAAAGATCAATATGAAGGTAAACCATGGATTACAAAGGTCTGCAAAAGGCATGTAATAAGAAAAATCAACTGTACAAAAAGTTTTTATTGCAGAGAACTAGTGAAAGTGAGGAAAAATATAAGTGCTATAATGCTACGGCCACACCGGACGCGAATTGGCGAATTTTAACGCGCATAAAGCCTGTGACGCACCGCGCTTAATGCCCGAAGCTGGACGCTGGACATTTTGACAAGCTGAGGGACGACGCGCGTCCGGGCGCAGGCGCAGTAGAGAGCCGGAGCCGGTCGGACTCAGTGATGACCCGTGCAGGCAAATCCAGCTGGAAACGAATATTTACAGAACTTACCTTCAAAACCTGTCTGCTCAGAGACTTTCACCCAAGCCTGCTCCTTTTGTTCCGGTCTCTGTAGAGGACACACGCCGAGTAGTTTAGCTCCGGATGATAGCAAACAGCGCAGATAAACCTCTCCTCCAACTTTGAGAGGGGGTTTGAGCAGGAGCAGGAGGCCGGGGCGTCACACATCATTAAATCAAACCTGTCTCCTCGGTGACTTTCATCCAAGCCTGCTTCCTTTTGTTCCGGTCTCTGTAGAGTATACACGCCGAATAGTATCGCTCCGAATGATAGCAAACAGTGCCGATAAACCTCTCCTCCATCTTTGAGAGGGGCTTGAGCGGGAGCAGGGGGCCGCGGAGCATCACACGTCATCAAATCAATGACGTCAGGGGGGAATGTCATCGCTGATTGGCTGCTGCGCCGCGAACTGGCGTCAAAAGTTCAATATTTTCAACTCGAGCGTCGAGGGCGTTTGGGGCGTCAAAACGCCTCGACGCTCCAAACGCGCCGCGCCAAACGCGTCCAACGCGCCAGACGCGCCGCGCCAAACGCATCCAACGCACCGCCTGGGGCGAATTTGCGTCAAGACGCGTGTTTGCGTTGACTTTGTATGTAATCTCGACGCACATCCAGGCGAATTCGCGTCCGGTGTTGCCGTAGCATAAGAACAAAGTAACCATCATTATGAGGATTCAAAAAAAGGAATACTATAGTAAAATGCTGGAGGATAGTAAAAATAACATACAAAAAACTTGGAAGGTAATCAATCATATTATACATAATAAAAGTAATAATTCAGAACTTCCAGACTTTTTTATAAATAAAGTCAAAAATAAAGTGGATGATTTAAAAAATATTGTTGACGAGTTCAATGATTACTTTGTTGATGTTGGAGCTTCATTGGCAAAACAGATTACTGTATCTGATGAAAACAAATATATGTTTAATAATCTGATTAACATTAATGTTAGTTCTATGTTTTTAAGTGGGATACACAAAACTGATGTTATTGAAATTGTAATAAAATTAAAAGATAAGCGATCACTCGACATAAACTCCATTGATACAGTGACTATTAAAGAAGTTATTGATTATATTGTCAGACCCCTGACCTATGTTTGTAATCTGTCTTTCCAAAAAGGAATCTTTCCTAACAACATGAAGTTAGCAAAGGTGATCCCAATTTATAAAAATGGAGATAAAAACTGTATGGAAAATTACAGACCAATATCACTTCTGCCGCAGTTTTCTAAAATTCAAGAGAAATTGTTAGTAAAGCAATTAAAATTGTTGATACATAAAAATAAATTATTAAGTGAATCAATATGGGTTCAGAGAAAGCAGAACTACTGCTTTGGCAGTAATGCAAATGGTAGAAGAAGTAGCGAATGCAAATGAAAATGGTGAGTGTTCTATTGGTCTGTATATTGATCTGCAAAAGGCTTTTGACACCATAGATCACAGACAGTTACTGAAGAAATTAGAGATGTATGGAATACGAGGGGTTGCTTATTCTTGGTTGGAAAGTTATTTATGTAATAGGCACCAGTTCGTACAAATCAATGATACTATGTCAGCACTTAGAAAGATCACATGCGGTGTGCCACAAGGATCAGTGATTGGTCCAATAATGTTCGTTCTTTACATCAATGACATCTGCAATGGAACAGATTTTTTTTCGATATGTAATATTTGCAGATGATACCAATTTGTTTTGCTCCGGTAAGAATCTGAAGGAGCTTTTGTGCTGTGTAGAAATGGAGCTGGAAAATCTCAAGACTTGGTTTGATGTCAATAAATTATCTTTAAATATTAAGAAAACAAAATTTATGGTTTTTGGTAATCAAAATGATCGTGATTGTAATGTTAAATTAAAAATCTGCAATGTTGACATTGAAAGAGTTTCTGAGACCAAATCCCTTGGAGTTGTCATTGATGAAAAGCTAACATGGAAACAACACATTGAATACATAAAAGGGAAAATCTCAAAATCACTTGCAATCCTGTATAAATCCAGAAATGTATTGAATCCCAAGGCCTTACATTTGATTTACTACTCATTGATTGCTCCTTATATATCTTACTGTGTGGAATTGTAAATTCAATAGTAAAATTCAATAGTAAAACTACAGACACGAGCTATACGTATTATCAATAGAGCTGACTATTATGCACATACAGAGCCACTTTTTCTTAATTCTCATGTTATGAAATTTTCTGATCTGTTTTATTATAAAATAATGCAAATTATGTTCAAAGCAAAATCAAAAATGCTCCCTGACTCAATACAGAGGTTTTTGTAATTCAAGACAGTCCATATAATCTCAGAGGCGTTTGCAAATTTACTGTACAAAAAGCTAAACAAGGTACGAAAAGGAGATGTGTCTCCATTATTGGAGTTAAATTCTGGAATGATGCCAGAATTAATTTAAAACTTGTCATTCTTTCTTTGTTTTTAAGAAAATGGTTTGTAAAACTATTTTTGAAGCTAATAAGAGATGAAGTATCTGTGTTGTTGCTTTTTTGCTTTTTTTGGAGGATGGTAGCCTAAAAAGAGTTGACAATATAGGATAGGCCTTTATAAGCAATTTGCTTCTGCCTTTTCAGTCATTATTTAACACATGAATCTTAGTTTTGTCATTTTGTGTCAAATGTCAATATTGTGTACAATATTTGGTGTTGTCATGACCAGTGTTGGGGAAGTTACTTTTAAAAAGTAGTGTTTGCTCGTTACTCGTTACATCTGAAAAAAGTAACTCTTTACTTTACTTAGTTACCCTCTATGAAGAGTAACTTCTCAAGTTACTTTTCCGTTACTTTTACATTGCTTGATCATGGACAGAACCCCATATCTATTCCTAAATGTGAAGGCCTACAAAAAGTTCTACTACAGAGAACATAGCAGTTTTTTGTGCTCTTTATTTTACAAAATGTCACATACCCTGTGGAATCAGAGCTCCCGCCCAGTGTTTCCACATTTTGCTTCTGAAATAAGCAACCAGGTCAATAAAAATAAGCCCAAAATAATCAACCTCCAGCTATTTCCTTTCCTACTGTGATATACTACTTTTTAAAAAGAGAAGTCTACACAAAGTGTGTTAATTTTCGTCTACATTACATTTCAATATCACAGTGCAAGTAGGCTATCTATTCAAGAAAAGACCGTCGCTTATCACAAGCAGACCTGGCAACTTTGGCTCTGGAGCATGCTCCATGTGCGTGAGTGTGTTTGGGGGCGTGCATATAGCCAGGAAACAAGGAAGTGGACAAACTGCCTACCGCAGTCGTGTTTTCCTTTATGTTAGGAGCTGGAAGATAATCAGGGGGATACACACAGACTTAAGAGCCCCAAGAAGCAACTTCAGGTCTAGAAACAAGCCCAAAAAACCACAACCTCCGGCCGTGACTCATGAGATTTTCAGCCTTTAGACGCTTATAACGAGCGGACTTGGCAACGCTGCTCGTGTCTGTGCGAGCAGCTGAGAAGGCAGCTTCAGTGTCAGATCTGTCCGAGGGAAATGTAACGTCGCGCTGCATTAAAAAAGGAACTATGTTTCGTTACCAAATTTTCAACAGTTTACTTCAGTTTTTACCCGAAAAAGTAGTCTCGTTACTGTAACGCGTTACACACAACACTGGTCATGACTGAATAAACTGAACTGAACTGAACTGAAATGATGACATGTGAAGACTGCAGTAAAGTAAAATACAGTCGGCTTTCTAACAGTGCAGTGTCGATATGACCAAATGACACACATCACCCTGGATTAGTTACTGCTTTGATTGATTTGACGGACTGTCCCTTTAAATACTCACGTCCTGATTGGTCATGTCCCAGTACGGCCTCTCCCCGTAGGACATGACCTCCCACATGACGATCCCGTAGCTCCACACGTCGCTGGCCGAGGTGAACTTCCTGTACTGGATGGCCTCGGGAGCGGTCCATCGGATCGGAATCTTCCCTCCCTGTGAAACACAAAAGGTCACGACCTCAGAGAGAGACCGAGAAACCCGAGCGTCACAGCGTCCCGACTCCAGAGAGAGACGCCGTTCAGACGGACAATGTGGACGGAAACCTAAACTGGGAGGTGGACTGGACCGAGGGCAACGTGAGGAGGATGGAGTACAGGAGAGGAGCAGGTGAGCCAGCAGGGTCGAGACATGTTTAAAACGGAAAATAAAATAAATTAAAACTGATTAAAGAAGAAAGAACTACTCAGTCTGGCTTTAAACTGATTATA
Source organism: Scarus forsteni (assembly GCA_036419115.1). Taxonomy (NCBI): domain Eukaryota; kingdom Metazoa; phylum Chordata; class Actinopteri; order Labriformes; family Labridae; genus Scarus; species Scarus forsteni. The sequence goes on along the minus strand of JAZDUH010000513.1, from coordinate 103,035 downwards.
TTTATTGTTATCATTAAATTTATTTATTTATCTCACTTCTCTTAATCTGTTGTATTTCTCCATTTCTCTATGTTACGAAGTCAATCTGCTTCATTTTATTATTTTATTTACAGCATCGTTTTTGATTTATGCACTTATTTGATTATTTATTGCTTATTGTTACATGGACATGTTTGTTTTATTGTTTTTATAATTCTATGTCCAGCACTTTGGACAAATAAAGTGGATTGGATTGGATTTCAGTCCAGATTTATTGTTTCAGAATTTTATTTTCTGTTAACCGATTTTCCCTTCATTATCCTACTTTAGCATTTGGTGTTAGGCTATCTTCAATTTACCATTTTATTATGTTAAATTTTATTAATTTATTTATTCATACACTTTTCCCAATAGTATTTTTTAAATATTATTTCTTATCATGATTTTTTCAGCATTATGTTGGTTTAGTCTTAGCTCCCGTGTTTCCTCAGTCCTCCAATTCTGTTTTGATATATCGTCTTTTTTATGTGTGTGTGTGTAGGGTGTATTATACATAAAGAAATGTATTATACATAGGTGATATTTGTATTTAAGTTATATTTTAGTCAGTAAATTATTAAGATTATTGGTCCCTGAATAGATTGTAAATATTGTAAATATTATAAATATGTAGAAATTAAAGATTTGACTGTGGTAGCTTCTTACAAAGTTAATACTTCTTCCAACTCCTTTTCCTTTTTCTAATTAATTTTCTGATAGAATCTCTTCTTAATGTCTTTGTTCGCAGACAGCGAGGGTGGGAACAGTCTTATATTTTCATTGTGTTCAATCTTATACTTTTTAATTTATTTTTGTTAATTTCTTTGTTTATGTAAGCACTTTGTGCTACAAGATCCTGTATGAAAAATGCAATACAAATACAGTTTGTTGATTAATTTTCTTTACTTAGGACTTCTGCTCTCCTTTATAACCAATAAAATAAGTATAAAATCTTCTTCACCAGAGAGAAAACAATGAGTACGACAGAAAAGTCTGAATAAAATCATATGACATGTGAAAAAAGAGTCGATAGTTTGGATTGGTGTCTATTCATCAATGTTCTGTTCCCTTATTTAATACTATTTTTTATTTTATTTTAGTTATTTTGCACTATCATGAAATACATAAAATTTAAAGAAAACAAATTATATGAGGCGCAGGAAGAGGCGAAAAGCACAGAGGGCCAATTTGAAGCCTCCACCTAAAGTATTTTAAAGTTACACAAAATTTTATGCACACATAGCATGCAAAAAAAGGAGAAAGAGAAAAAAAGAAAAAAAGGAGAAAAAAGAGAAAAAAAATGAGAAAAAAAAGAAAGAAAAGAGAAAAAAAGAGAAAAAAGAGAAAAAAAGCATTTCTCTAAAATCAGATTTAAAGTTTCAAACGGTTCCTCACCAGGGCGCTGGTGTACGTGGGGTCAGACGTGTCGTCCTCCAGGAAGCGGGACAGCCCGAAGTCGGACACCTTGCACACCAGGTTACTGTTGACCAGAATGTTTCGAGCAGCCAGGTCTCGGTGCACGTAGTTCATGTCGGCCAGGTACTTCATCCCTGAGGCAATCCCTCGCAGCATCCCCACCAGCTGGATCACCGTGAACTGGCCGTCATTTTGCTGAAACAAACAAACAAACATGTTGTTTTAATAAACTACCTGCTCATGGAGAATAATTTAGACCAGGGGTGGGCAACTATCAATGTCAAAAGGGCCACATTCATTTCTTTTCCAGTGCCCGAGGGCCACAAGAAAGATAAAGAAACACAGTATAATAAAACAGAAATAAAGGATTATACCAGCACTTATATATTCTTACTCAAACACAATTAAAAAAATCATGATCCAATGAGAATGACACATAACTAAAGTTAATTTAAGCTTTTTTTTAATGCAATAAAAGAATAAATGCTTACCAGTTTAAAAGCACAAATATAGTCCCACAACCATTGTTTCTAAATGTGTTTTTTTACCAGTACTATAAATAATATTTTAATACTTCATACAATACCTTTAGAGATCCAATCATGGCAAAGTTAGAACTTTAATTACTTGTAAAAACCAAAGCACGCACCAATCTCAGGTTAGTAAACATATTTCATCATCTATCTGAATTTATGTATTACGTGGTACTGGTTAGTCATGATGAATACTATTTAGCAACTGTTGTTTTGTTTCTTGACATTTCCAAAAAACTAATAAAAACTTATAACTAACTAATAATAAAACTAATATTAGTGATACCAACTGTAGTTCAGCTCTACTAGTACTCCAGAGTACGTTAACCAGAGTAGACCTTACTAGTGAAGCAAACAATGTCATTTGTACTACTAGTAAGCTCTTAAATATTCACTAGTCCTACTAGTAATCCTAATATGAGGGTGGGGCAAAGCAAATCCAGCCTTCCCATTGGCTTTCAAAAATATTACAACCAATCAGAGAGCTGGATTTGTTTATAATCCTTCCTACTGCATTTGCATCATGTGTGCTAGTACTAATAGTGAATCTTTTGGCTTTACTAGTACTACTAGTAGACTAACAGCTGTTTACAAGTACTACTAGAGAGATATTTAAAGTTAACCCGTTGTAGCGATATCAAACTGATCAACTTTAAGGAAACTCTAAAAGGACCAAGAACATTCCTCTCTGACTCCCTGCATCAATGACTGTAAATCTCCTAAAACATGTGTTGGCATTAAATCTGTTTCGCCCCCTCTGAACTACCCCAAACAGACATCGGTGTGGATGTTTACTCTTCTTCCTAAACAGTGATTGGCTGAGAGAGTCCGTTTTTGAGGTCATAAATAACAATTCGGTGACACCTAAGTTGACCTTTGACCTCCCTGGACACGCAGACCCCTCACCGACTCCAGATGTGGTCTCTGTCTAGCACAGAAAACCACAAAACTTTCAAACTGTTTAAATGAAATAATGGACATGTGTAATAACGTAATATTTTGTCCTGTCATGAAAAATGCTTTCTAATGATGTGACTTGTGTGTTTTTAGCCCTAAAGATCCCCAAGTTAGGAGAAAGTTGGGTTATTACTCTGTTTTATTAAAGACTGCTTATAATAGGATTTCTACACCTTAAGTTTTGGTTGCAAACCATCTTAAGGGCATGTTGACTGATGTATCTTAAGTTAACCACCTCTATTGTGTTTAATTGACTGTTTAATAGGATTTGAATTGTTTAATTCTTTCTTATTCTTTAGATATACAGTATTTGGTATCAAATTGATCCCCATGAGATTTCCTATCCCGTTGGAGTGCTTATATTGGATGTTTAATCAAAATACAACTTAATATTGGCCAAATATTAGTTGATAAAGTGTTGTTAACTCATCCAAAGGCCCTCCTCCTCTGAGATCCTCATCAGGAGACAAAACAGAGAAACATGCGGTCTTCTCACTCTCTTCGCTCCTCTTCCTCTCTGCTCCCCTCTTCTCTTGTCCGTCTCCTTCTTCCTCCTCGTCTTCGTCACCACTTTTGATTTTGGCTCACATATTTTTCCTTAGTTTTTGTCTAAGTTTTGTGACATGCCTGCCGATTCTTTCTTTATAAGCCAGTAAGACTTCAAAGACTTGCTTCATAGTAAATGGACTTTTGTTATTAATTTCAGAATAGTATTCGTTTGGCCAATGAATTCTTGATTTTTGGAATTAGTTACAAATCCACTTTTTCTACAATCGAGACACCAACGTCCAAGCTCCAGCTCCACCTTGAGCAGAACCAGTCCAATCTAAGACTTCTCTCCCAGGGAATCTGGGACAGATCAGCTTACATCGGAACATCCTCCACTGGATCCATCGCGCTGGGTAGAGTGTGTGGACTTCAGAACCAGAAAAGTCCTTCAGAATCTCCAGTAGCTCCGGACCAGTCTGAGATCCGATCATAAAAGCTTCACGAAGTAAGGCGTGGTTCTCCAGCCATTTCAGATGGGCTTGAGTGTGTCTTGGTTCAATTCTCTAATAATTTCCCCTTGATTTGACCTTTCACCGGTAGGTTAATTCGGAAATTAATCCACTATAACCACTCCATATGCTTAAATGTTCCTTGAGGGTTCATATCTTCTTTCCTGATCGATAGCATCATTGATTTAGTACATCTCTGACATTTGTTCCTTCTTAAGTGTTTATTTTATTTTATTTTGTCTTATATATTCATTTTAATAAATCACCCTTATATATTTAAAGTTCTGTCTGTTGGTATTCTATTTGGAAGATTGACATCACTGCATGAGAGTTCTGTCTTTAGATTTGAGATTGATTAAACAACTGAAGTTTGACTTAATTGATTAAACTGATAAGTTTGACTTAATTGATTTATCTAATTTAAATGAAATAAATCAATAAATCAGCTAATTAAGTTAATTTTGCCTTTTTTGTATAAAAAGGATGGTGCCCCCTTTAATTAACGAGAGCAAACCTGGTTATTAAATGAATATTAATTACTTTAATTAATATCCAGTAATATCCAGAAAATAATCACTACACCGTACTAATGGTAAACCAAAGCTAAGTTTTACTAGTAAAGGTTTTGGCGCACCAGTGCATGAGTAGACTTTACTAGTAAAGCAAACTTGCCTACTAGTAGACAATGTAGTGTTGTTAGTAGTACTAGGAGACTTAAAAAATGTTACTAGTAAGAACCAAAACATTAAACAGTAGTACTACTCGACTGTTTTAGTCTACTAGTGCTACTAGTAAAGCCAAACGATTCACCAACAGTAATAGTAGACCTATAACAAATTTTGTGTTTACTAGCAGTACTAGTTGACTTGAAATATCTCACTAGTAGTAACTACTAAAGTCAATAGATTCACTAGTAGTACTAGTAGACCTAATGCAAATGAAGTAGGATTTTTAGAATTGAAATTGGGTGAATACACTTCCTTAGATTTTTGCAGTGGGTCTAATTGCACAGTAACTTACCAAAAAACTTTACAGGAAACTTTTTTTTTACTAGTAATACTGAAAATACAAAAAAGTAATCACTTGTACACATGGACAATAATACATAAAAAAAGATGCTCATTGACAAATATCAGTATCCAATAGACCCCATGGTCAGGCAGATTATAGGCAGCAGGGATTACGCACAGCGCTCCCTCTATCTACCTGGCCAACGTCCACTCTCTGTCAAACAAGATGGATGAACTACTGCTCCTCATCAGAAAAAACTCTGACTTTGGCAGATACGCCGCCCTGTGTTTCACTGAAAGCTGGCTCAGTGAACACATCCCTGACAGCGCCTTACATCTGCCTTGCTTCCAGCTCCTGCGCGCGGACCGTGTAGCGGAGCTCTCGGGAAGACGAGGAGGCGCCATGAACATGCTTCTATATTAACGGAGGTTGGTGTAGAGATGTCACAGTGTTGAAGAGGACATGTAGTCCCCATTTGGATCTTTCTTTATAAACTGTTGCCCGTTTTATTCACCGCGGGAGTTCTCCTCGTTTGTGCTGGTCAGTGTTTACATTCCACCTCATGTGTGCGTAACAGAGGCGCAGCAGCAGCTCGCCGACCAGATCACAGACGTGGAGAGGAAGCATCCAGACTCCCTGCTCATCATCTTTGGGGGATTTTAACAGAGCAAACCTCAGCCATGAACTCTGAAAATACAGACAGCACATCACGTGTCCCACCAGGGATGCAAATATTCTCGACCATTGCTACACCACAATAAAGGACGCCTATCGCTCTGTCCCCCGTGCAGCTTTAGGACTCTCTGATCACTGTCTGATCCACCTTATTCCTACCTACAGGCAGAAACTAAAATCTGCAAAGCCTGTAGTGAAGTCAGTGAAGAAGTTGATGGAAGAGTCAAGGCAGGAGCTCCAGGCCTGTTTTGACTGCACAGATTGGAGCGTCTTTGAAGCTGCAGCCACAGACATTCATGGACTTTGTGACACTGTGACATCTTACATCAGTTTTTGTGAGGACCTGTGTGTGCAAACCAAGACCTTTCAGACATACAGCAACAATAAACCTTGGTTTACTGGGAAACTGAGGCAGCTCCGCCAGGTCAAGGAGGAGGCCGACAGGGGTGGGGACAGGCTCCTGTACAAGCAGGCCAGGAACACGCTGACAAAGGAGATCAGAGCAGCTGAGAGGAGCTACTCTGAGAAGACAATTCTCAGCTAACGATCCTGCGACGGTGTGGAGAGGCCTTCAGAAGGCCGTCAACTACAAGGGACGACCCCCCCACCCTGTGGAAAACCCCCAACTGGCCGAGGAGCTGAATCTGTTTTACACCAGGTTCAAAAGAGACTTTTTCACACCCCCGCTAACCCCAGCAACCAAGGACTACCTGCCCCCTTGACAGCCCCCCCCGTGCAACCCCACCCATACTGACGATCCGTAGAGGTTGTTTGCCAGCAGTTCCAGAGACAAAAGACCAAGAAGGCTCCAGGACCTGATGGTATCTCCCCGTCATGTCTGAGGGCCTGTACTGACCAGCTGGCCCCCATATTCACCCGGATCTTCAACAGATCTCTGGAGCTGTGCGAGGTGCCCCCCTGCTTCAAATGTTCCACCAACATGCAGTCCCAAAGAAACCCTCCATTACAGGACTGAATGACTACAGACCCGTCACCCTGACATCTGTAGTCATGAAGTCGTTTGAATGTCTGGTGCTGAGCTACCTGAGACATCACAGGACCCCTACTGGACCCTCTGCAGTTTGCCTACCAGCAAACAGGTCAGCTGAGGATGCAGTCAACATGGGACTGCATTACATTCTACAGCACCTGGACTCTGCAGTGACGTACGTGAGGATCCTGTTTGTGGTTTTCAGCTCGGCGTTCAATGGGACTGAACTTATTCTTATTAGCATTCCCTGCATAGATGCCAAGGTCTGTATATCAGGGCTGGTTCTAGGCATGCATACATGAGGCAAAGACAAGGACTTCAGTGAAAACCACACCATATAGACACACAGGTCCGTGAAACAAGACGGTGAAACACATGAGATCAAGTAAGGCAGGGTAAACACAGAAAGTAAAACAAACTACAGAGGCCACACAAGGAGAATGGGGCATGCTCCCCCACAAGAAAATTTGGAATATTTCATATTTAAAAGCATCAATCTGATGGATTTTGAGAGAAACATGAAGCAGAATTACAGGATAGCATGACTATAGAATGAAGTATCTATCTATGCAAGGTCACATTATGGTCTGTCATCTGCGGCGCTACTGCCACTTTGAATTGGTTAATTAAATTATTTTACTTAGCTGGAGCCCAGCTCCAAGTTGGTGGAGCCCTGCACAAAGGTAGTGGAGCTCAGAGATGAACTCCGGAGGGCTCCAGCCCACTTTAACCCCTGGGCTCATTTGCATATTATTTTTATTTAACCTTTATTTAACCAGATAAATCCCATTGAGATCATGATCCCATTTAGTTAGCACTTTAGATTACAGCCCGCGTCTTACAGTGTAGTTTCCCGTCTCTTACAGTGTAGTTTCCTCGACTGTTTGGGTAACTCTCACACATGTGCCATGACATTTTGCGGTATCTATGGGGTAGTTACGCTCGCGTCTTACAGTGTAAGTCCTGGAGTCTTACAGTGTAGTTTCCTCAACTGTTGGGGTAACTCTCACACATGTACCATGACATTTTGCGGTATCTATGGGGTAGTTACGCTCGCGTCTAACAGTGTAAGTCCTGGAGTCTTTCAGTGTAGTTTCCCGTGTCTTACCATTAACTTATCAGGACTGTGTAATTTTCCTGGACATACGCTTTTGCTGTGCATACCTTGATGTGCCACTTCCTGTTAAGAATCAGTATGGATACAGATAATGTTGACCAGTGATGAAGTTAAACACTGTAATGTATTGATGAATATGTGTTTCACAAAATAATGACAAGACATGCAGACGTATAAAATATCTTTATTTTTTTAAACACACAGACACCTCACATAGTGATTCACCTTGTAAGTAACCTGGCCATTAAGATCACACTTAAGTAACACTGTAAGACGCGGGCTGTAATCTAAAGTGCTACCGTTAATTTCAAAGAAATGAGCAGGTCACTATCACAAAATTTGTTTTGAAGGAACCCATTTTCAGTGTAGCATATGCTCCCAAAACAGAAAATCAGAACGATTTACAAAAAAATGAATAAATAAAAAGTAACAAAACTTGAATAATTAACTAATTCTATGTGCATCAATATCTCTATTTTTCAGTCATGCCACAGTATTGATCAACACTTGCAGGACAGAAATGGCAAACAGCCATACTTCCTTGCTGTAGGCCGATCCAAGAACAGCATTGAGACTTTCTACATTGCTGTAGACAAACGGCTCATCCCTTGCCAAGCCACAAGCTCACTGGGTGAATTTGATGAGCTCTTCAAATCCCACTATGTCTTCAACCTGTCATATGATGAGACTCTGGTCCAATTCTTCACTTTTGTGCAGACAACGGTCTACAACATCGATACAGACGAGTCTCCAAGAGTTCGTGAGTTGAGAGCAAACCTCTGTAACTAAATTAAAAAAATGTACAAGTGTTTCATTTGTCAAGCTCTCCATGCTCTCTGCCAGTCTTTGATCACTCATTGAGAATTGATCACAGTTTCTATCCGGAGACCAGGTATAAGTTGGTGTAGCGATATCAAACTGATCAACTTTAAGGAAACTCTAAAAGGATAAAGAACATTCCTCTCTGACTCTGGGCCTCCATGACCGTAAATCTTCAAGAGGCCTGTAGCGCCATGAAGCCTGTGTTTTTCTCCTAAGGACCACAACAAGAAGACATAGGCATCTGATGTGTTTACTTCTGATTGGCTGAGAGAGTCCGTTTTGAGGTCATAAATAACAATTCGGTGACACCTAAGTTGACCTTTGACCTCCCTGGACACGCAGACCCCTCACCGACTCCAGATGTGGTCTCTGTCCACACAGAAAACCCACAAACCTTTTAAAACTGAAACTCTTTAAATGAAACACTTCTAACAATGTGATATCATATTCTGTCATGACAAATGCTTTCTAATGATGTGACTTGTGTGTTTTTAGCCCTAAAAATCCCCAAGTTAGGAGAAAGTTGGGTTATTATTACTCTGTGTTATTTTATCACTCTGTTTCATTGAAGAATGCTTATGATAGGATTTCTACACCTTAAGTTTAGTTGCAAACCATCTTAAAGGCATGTTAACTTGTATGTCTAAAGTTAACTACCTCTATTTTGTTCAATTGACTGTTTAATAGGATTTGAATTGTTTAATTCTTTCTTATACTTTAGATATACAGTATTTGGTATCAAAGTGATCGCCGTGAGATTTCCTATCCAGTTGGAGTGCTTATATTGGATGTTTAATCAAAATACAACTTAATATTGGCCAAATATTAGTTGATAAAAGTTTTGATCACCACAGAAGGCCCTCCTCCTCTGAGATCCTCATCAGGAGACAAAACAGAGAAACATGCGGTCTTCTCCTTCTCTTGTCCTCTCCTCTTGTAACCTCGTCTTCTTGTCGTCTCATCTCTCTTTTTCCTCCTCTTTATCGTCACCACTCCTGTGACTTTCGGCTCCACATATTTTTCCTTAATTCTATTTATTTTGACATGCCCGCCGATTCTTCCTTTATAAGCCAGTAAGACTGCAAAGATTTGCTTCATAGTAAATGGACTTTCGTTATTAATTTCAGAATAGAATTCGTTGGGCCAATGAATTCTTGATTTTTGGAATTAGTGACAAATCCACTTTTTATACAATCGAGACACCATCGCCCAAGCTCCAGCTTCACCTTGACAGAATCTGCCAGTCCAATCTAAGACTTCTCTCCCGGGAAACCTGGGACCACATCGGACAACCTCTTTGGATCCATCGCACTGGATAGAGTGTGGACTCTACAGTTCTTCTCTCCAGTAGCTCCAGGACCAGATGAGACCCGATTCGTAAGAGGCAGTTCTATCTTCTTTCAGATGGGCTTGAGCGTGTCTTGGTTCAATTCTCTAATAATTTCCCCTTGATTTGACCTTTTACAAGTAGGTTAATTCGGAAGTTAATCCTCTATAACCACTCCATATGCTTAAATGTTCCTTGAGGGTTCATATCTTCTTTCCTGATTGATAGCATCATTGATTTAGTATAACTCTGACATTTATTCCTTCTTAAGGTTTTATTTTATTTTATTTTGTCTTCTATATTCATTTTAATAAATCACCCTTATATATTTAAAGTTCTGTCTGTTGGTATTCTATTTGGAAGATTGACATCACTGCATGAGAGTTCTGTCTTTAGATTTGAGATTGATTAAACAACTGAAGTTTGACTTAATTGATTAAACTGATAAGTTTGACTTAATTGATTTATCTAATTTAAATGAAATAAATTAATAAATCAGCTAATTAAGTTAATTTTGCCTTTTTTGTATAAAAAGGATGGTGCCCCCTTTAATTAACGAGAGCAAACCTGGTTATTAAATGAATATTAATTAATTTAATTAATATCCATAATATCCAGAAAATAATCACTACATTGGTTTGTGCACAGTATCGTTGTCACCGTCAGTTCTCAACTTTCTCAGGTTTCAAAAAGCATTTAATTAGTGTACATGAGAAAGATTGTTCTAACAGTGCAGATATGGAAAGTTCAGAGTCATCTCAAGCTTGTTTTAACAATCCCCAAGATACAGAGCTTGCTGGAACAAGTGATGTGCAAAGCCAAGAGACTTAGTTTAGGCCAGAGAAAAAGAGAGGAAAACAGAAATATTGGTGCCTCAATTATTGCAAAACTCCAAGGGAGTGGTATGGCATACAGTGTTGTCTCAACGATAGTCAGTGATTTGGAAGAATTTGCAACTGGACTGCACTCTCAAGTTAAAAATGAAATGCTATCTCTGGTGCCAAAGGATGATCCTCTGAGATCTGAACTACAAAAACTTACTGAGCACTTTGAGAACCCATTCATCAGTTTTAACACTGAAACTAAAAGAACAAAATATTTCAGTGAGAAGTGGGGAGTTGTGGAGCCAGAGGAAAACATTTTAGGATTGAGGTATGATACAAGGCTAAATAAAAAACAGGGCCTCATGATCAAGTGCCAGTGAAAGACACATTTGTTTACGTACCAATTCTTGAAACAATAAAATTAATGTGCCGCAATTCTGATATTTGTAAATTGCTTGGGGAAGCACATGTTTCAAAAACTGGGTGATATGAAGACTTCTGTGATGGTACTTACTTTAAAACCCACCCATTGTTCTCAAAACAACAGACCTCTTTACAAATTCAGATTTATAATGATGATTTTTGAGACAGCAAACCCGCTTGGTTCAAAGCGCGTGTACACAAACTTGGTGCTCTTTATTTCGTCCTCAGAAATTTGCCGCCAAAGTTTAACTGCAGTGATGAACATTCATTTAGTTGCACTGTTTCATGCTAAAGATTTGAAAAAATATGGATTTGATCCTATTTTGCAGCCTCTCATTGATGACGAAGAAAACTGGAGTGTGATGGCCTTGATTTTGCTTTCTAAACTGTTAAGATATTTGGCACAATATGTCAGATAACAGGAGACAACTTGGGGATGCATGGCATTATGGGCTTTGTCGAGTCATTCAATGGATGCTACTTTTGCAGACTGTGTTTGATTGAAAAAGATGATGCTCAGAATGTTTTCAGTGAAGATGACCCTAGGATAGTCTTGCGTGGAAAAGAGGTTTTTCACATGTATTACAACGAGTTGAAATCAGACCCACAGAAGTTATCAGTGTGTGGTATTACGAAAATTTCAACTCTAAACAATCTGCAGTTCTTTCATGTTTGCAACAACTATCTCTGGACATTATGCATGATATTCTAAAATTCTAAAATTCAGTGGGGAGTCCATCTGGCCCGGGGGACTTACCCACATTAAGATGTTGGATGGCCATTGTGACCTCTTCCCTTGTCACCTCCCCAAAAGTGTGCTAAAAAGTGAGAAATCCAAAGGTTTTATTTCATTTAGAAAAGACAAGACGTTCTCCTTGTTCCAGTCTAGTCTTTCATAAAGCTTTCTCTCACAGCTTGTCTTTTCTCTTTTTCTTCATAGCAAAGTGTGCCTCTAATGTCTTTAACGCATTTAATAAAATTGCTGCTTCTTGTTTTTTGACAATTTGAAATGCTATGGGAAATGTTACCTTGGTTATTGTTACCACTAAGTTTATGAAAATTAAACAATAATTCATCATTAACTTTATGTATTTTTGCTTTTAGCTCCTGCATTAAGTTTTCTTCTATTTCAGTTTTATTTTTATTACTCTTAAGTTCTATATATTGAGTTATGTTTTTTATTATAATCAATGTTCTTTATTTCATTTAGTTGTTTATTTTTGAACATAAAAAATCTTTTATTCTGCGTTGTAATAATTACCATAGGTCTAAATCGTTATGTACCAAAACCCTCAGATCAATTATTTTCTTTATTTCACTTTTCAGTTCTTGTATTATATCTAGTTCTTTTAAACATGTTACATTTAATTTCCAAAAGCCTTTTTTTTCATTGCTATTACATTGAAGTTTTGTTCTTACCAAAAGGTGAAAATGTGTATAAATGGTTTTATAATTAATTGGACTTAATTGTGGAGATGTTTATATTCTATCTATTCTAGTTTTAGTTTTTTTTTTTATCAAATCTAGTGTATCCTATACTTTGAGGGTTAAGGTATCTAAATGCATCAGTTAAAGAGGCATTTTCACATATTTCATTGAGTATTTTTCCTCCTCTAGATAATTTGAACTTTGTTGCAGCAATTTTATCATTTGCATTTGTAATTGTGTTAAAGTCAACACATACAATTATATGATACCCCACATTAATTAAACTTTCTAATTTTCTAAAAATTTGCAATTTACTGGCCTTGGTAGGCGCAGTATAAATATTAATAATTCTAAATTTTTGATTTAGATATAAACAATCTACCATCAAAAGTCTTCCAGGTACTATGACTCGTATTTTGGTGATGGTGGCGTCAGAATAAAAAAATATTCCGACTCCATCTGCAGTGCTTTCTCCGATAGAGATGGTAGCTGGCCCTTTAGTCCACTGTTTGTATACTGCTTCAACCTCCGTGTTCATTGTAAATCTCAGTTCTTGAAGACACAAAATGTCTAAATTTGCTTTTAAAAGATAATTTATTTTAAGAGATCTAAAATTGTTTGATTTTATTCCTCCTAAATTAAAAGAGCCTACGTTAATAGAACACATATGGAGGGTTAAGCAGCTATTTTGGGCTTTTCCTATTGTTCCTCCTTTTTTTCTTTTTTGTGTACCCTGTTGGTAGTGCAGCTCTCTTCCCTCTGCTCACGGAAACCAGGGATTCAGGCAGGAGCTCCTGGGGAAAAGAAGAGAGAGAGATGGGAGAGAGGGACTCCTCCTGACTCACAGCTTCAGCAGAGAAGGACCGAGGTGAGCTGGACTGGCAATTAAAGAAAGTGTGGCCAGTGTTCTCCCTGCAATATTCTCCATGGGCCATCTAATGTAATATCTATTCCCCTAATCCATTGCTGCACCTCTGACGCCAGCCCCTCCCAGGGACATAAGGGCGTGCTGCCTCTGCTCGAGGGGGCGCTGGAGCTCCAACGGGCGTGCCAGAAGGGAGGAAAAAGCCTTCACTCACGTCCCTCACTGAGGGAAGAAAACGGCCGACTCCCTCTTAGCACTATCATTCAGCTTTAGCAGCCTGATCAGTGAAGATGTCAGGAAGAGGAAAGGGAGGAAATCTTTAAACCTAATCCTTCCCCACCAGACATACAGTCCAGCAACTATGGCCCAAGCCAGAACAGCGCCCTACAGCTCCAAGTTCAGCAACCTCTGGGTAAGACTCAAATTTATTGGGATTGGTCAGACACCCACAAGAGAGGAGATAGCTGACAGCTTACTTTTTAAAACCACCTGGATAAGTCCTCAAGATATCTATTCATTCATACTACTTCCAAACAAGAGAGAGTATGAATTGATTTTTTGTCAAGAGGCCCCACTGAAGAGATTCCTGGACATAGCTTTCTCTAAAAGCAATGATCCTATCTGGAAAGATTTCTCCATTGAATCAGCAATTGAGATTGATGTGAAGAACGTTGTGGTAAAGTTTTGGACGGGGAAAATTGCAGATCAAGACATTGAACTGTACCTAAGACGTTTTGGTGACCTGCTCCAACCAGCAATTAAACCTGTCGACAAGTATGGCATATGGTATGGAGTAAGGAAATACAAACTAAAAATGCATAGAGACAGTCAAGGAAAACCACTTCTGCTCCCAAACACCATCTCTCTCGGCCCGTATAACGGTCGAATCATTTACCAGGGACAGGAGATGAAGTGTTTTATCTGCCAATCTTCAGACCACCAAGTAAAAGACTGCACCTCCATAAAATGTTGGAAATGTGGATCTTTGGGCCATAAAGCAATTTCCTGTGAGAATGACAGCTTTTGCTCTCTGTGTGGACAACAAGGCCATACCTTCTTTGTATGTCCCTTATCATACGCCAATAAAACTAAAGAAGTCAACAGAACCCATGAACAAGACACCTCTCGACCCATTCAGACAAACACACAACCTGTGATTAGAGAGAAACCAGCTCTCGTCATATCCAAGTCCTCAGCAGTTCCCTCTCAACCACGTCCGTCTTTCCAGCCGGTGCCTGTCCGACCTCCTCCTGATCAACGACAGGAGCTTCAGGGCCTTGAGGATAATCCTCGTGCCTTCCAGCCTGGGGAGGAGCCCTGGAGGATCCATGTTGCTCCCTGTCGTTACCACCTCTTCCGGACAGCAGTAACAGTGAGGAGGAAGATAGCCCTGAGGACGTGATTGGAGAGGCCGAGCTGAAAGACATCCCAGAAGAGGACGTAATTGAGGACAAGGGTGAAAACTACGACAGTGAGGGCGGATCAGAAGAATATCAGAGTGCAAGTGAGAGTGAAGACTACAGTGCCTCACTAACACCTCAAGGCACACCTTCCTCCCCGCGATCATTTTCAGGAGAACCGGAGGGAGACTGTTCGTTCTCCACAGGTCCCTCTCCACCAATCCCCAGAGAGACCCTCCCGAATGGTGAAGATCAGAAAAACCTGAAGAAACGCCCAGCCCTCTTCGCTGGATATAAAAAGAAAAAAAGAATGAACTTGAGGCACAGTCCAAAATAGTTCAACCTAATCAATCATGTGTTCACTAAAAGTCGGCTCTTTTAATATTAGAGGAAT
Organism: Scarus forsteni; assembly: GCA_036419115.1. Taxonomy (NCBI): domain Eukaryota; kingdom Metazoa; phylum Chordata; class Actinopteri; order Labriformes; family Labridae; genus Scarus; species Scarus forsteni. The sequence continues at coordinate 87,836 of JAZDUH010000513.1, read as the reverse complement.
AAAATCGAGCAATTTTAGATCTCTCAAATTAAATTATTTTTTAAAATCAAACTTAGACATCTTGTGTCTTCAAGAGCTCAGACTTACGTTGAACACAGAGGTCGAAGATGTTTATAAAAAGTGGACAAAAGGGCCAGCAGTCATTTCAATCGGCGAAAGTACGGCTGATGGAGTTGGTGTTTTTTTCCTCTCTGGTGTTACAATTATTAAAAGCAGGATTATTGTACCTGGACGACTTCTAATGATAGACTGTTTTTATCATAATATAAAAATTAAGATAATCAATGTATATACCGCACCTACAAAAACTAGTAAGTTACAAATATTTAAAAAAATGGCGGGTTTAATTAATGTGGGGTTTTCCACAATTGTTTGTGGAGATTTTAACACAATAACAGATGCAAAAGATAGAATAGCAACAACTAACTTTAAATTAACAAGAGAAGGAAAAGTCCTTGAATAAATATGTAAAAATGCCTTATTAATAGATTCATATAGATACCTTAACCCTCATAATATAGGATATACTAGATATGATAAAAACACAAAAACTAGAATAGATAGAATATATTTATCAACCCAGTTAAAACCAATAAACTATGAAACAATTTATACACAATTTTCTGACCATCTGCTAGTTAAATCCACAATATTATGTAACTCTAATGATAAAAAGGCTTTTGGAAATTAAATTCAACATGTTTAAAAGATATAGATATAATACATGAACTGAAAAATGAAATTAAGAAAATAATCGATTTGAGGGCTTTGGTTAATAATGACTTAGAGGTATGGGAAATACTAAAAAATAGAGTCAAAGACTTTTTTAAATTTAAAAATAGACAATTAAATAAAATAAAGAACATGGAGTACAATAAGAATATTATAAAATATATATCATTAAAGAACAATACAAACAGAACTGAAACAGAAGACAAATTAATGCAAGAGTTAAAGGATAAAATCGATATAATAAACAATGAACTATTATTTAATATATACAAGATTAGTAATAATGACAACAGAAGTAACTTAGCCCATAGCATTTCAGCTAGCCAAAGAAAGAGAAAGGATAACCATATCAAATGCATCAAGAATAATCAAGGTAAGATATATTTTAACGAAGAGGAAAAAAGACAAACTGTAGCAGAAAGCTGTTTGCATGTACGAGAGTATAAGCCCTCACAATGACGTCATATCCTCCTTTTAAATGACATAACCCCTTACCATCCATCCACATTTAATAATTTACTAGGAGATAGGGAGAGACGAGGTCGTCACGGCCATTGGTCAACTCAATCGAGGCAAGTCGCCTGGACCGGACGGACTGCCTCCTGAGTTTTACCAGGTGGCCGGTGATGACCTCGTCGACCTCCTTGTCTCTGTTTTAAATACAGCACTGAAAAATGGAACATTGTGTGATTCCTTTTATAATGGAGTTATGTGTTTAATTTATAAAAAAGGTGAGAAATCTGACTTAAATAATTATAGACCCATAACAATAATGAACAGCGATTATAAAATACTGGCAAAAATAATAATGAATAGATTAAATGAGATTTTAAATTACATAATCGAAAAAGAACAAACATGTGCTATAAAAGGGAGGCTAATGTGGGATAACATCTGTTCTTTACGAGAAATAATATATACTAAAAACAGTGATTTTTATGTTTTAAACCTAGATCAAAAAAAAGCCTTTGATTTTTTATCTTATAAATACCTCTGGATGGTCCTAGAAAAATATGGCTTCCCAAAGGAATTCATAAAAATGATACAGCTGTTATATAAAAAATCAAGAGTTCAGGCAAATGTGAATGGTGTTCTTACCGAACCTTTTAATGTATCGTGTGGTGTAAAGCAGGGCTGCCCTCTGAGTGCAGCTCTCTCACGCTATAGCTATAAGCCCCTTAATAAAGAAAATAAACAATGATAATAGATTTAAGGGAGCTCTAATGGGAGATGCGCTCAGAGTGGTAGCTCTAGCCTACGCAGACGACATCACAGTAATCATCAGAAATCAAGAAGAAATAAACATTTTAAATCAGTACCTTTCACATTACGAACAAGCATCAGGAGCCAAACTAAATCAAGACAAAACTGAGGCCATATGGATTGGTAATAAACAAAATCAACCAAAAATTAACATAGAAGAAAAAGATGAAATTAAAGTACTCGGCATATTATTTAACAATGACGACTGCTGCCTTGTAAATTGGAATAAAAAAGTTGATGAAATGAAAGAAGAAATTGGAAGGTGGGACAATAAGAACACCAAATACAAGTGCCGAATTAACATAATCAAAACCCACATTTTATCAAAGATGCTTTTCCTAGCTACTGTGTTTCCCCCCCCACCAAAAATCATGGTAATATTAAATAAACTATGTTTAAAATTATTGTGGGGAACTAATAGAGAGGTGACTCAAAGAAAGCTCGCATATAAAAATAAAGATGAAGGAGGACTTGGAGCACCTGATTTAAATATAATATTAATAATACCCTTCATTAAAAATATCAAAAAAGCACTTAACAGAAATGCACCTTGGATTGGAGGAGACAAATCACAGTGGGAAAAACAGAAAGGCAAAGCAAGAAAGAACACTCCTTATTATAAATTACTCTTCGGTGATACAATAATAAAATACAAACATTTAAACATTGACTGGGACGGATCACAGACAAAACAAATCTATAAAACATTAAACGACAATATAAATGGGGGGCCAATTAAATATAAAAATGCAGCTCTTTCCGAAAATAAAACAATAATAAAAAACATACAAGACAAAAACTTATCAGAAAACATTAGAGACACAGTTTGGTTGATGTCTATGAACAGACTCCCAGTAAGAGCCATTGTAAAGTGGAGTTGCTTTGTAAAAACCAAAAATTGCCCAATGACCAGTTGTACAGAGGAAGAAACTCTGGAACATTTACTTTTAAACTGTTATAGGACAAAACAAATAAGACTATTGATGAAAAATGTGGGTTTTGATGTTGATTTAAATTACAAATCTGTAATATATGGAATTTTTAATGAAACTTTTACTGACGAAAAAAGAAGACTGTTTTGGCTCATAATGTGTGTAATTAACACACAAATCTGGAAAACCAGAGCCAAAACAGTCTTACAACAACAAATGATAAATGCTGATGCTGTGATCAAAAATATAATGTGTTCCCTAAGAAGACTGAAAACTTTAGACAAAAAAAGTAGCAAACCGCTACCCTGGGACACAATATGTATATAGATTTCTCACCTAAGTTGTAGATTTGTTACTGTTTTTTTTTTTGTTTGTTTGTTTGTTTGTTTGTTTGTTTTTTGCTTTTTGTTTTTTTTTCTTATCCTACTTTACTTTAGTTTTTTTTTTTTTTTTTTTTGAGATGTTGATTTTAATGTGATCTTGAAATAATACCTATTTTCCTATATTTTAAAAAGAGACAAACTAATAAAGATGAATTAAATACACATATACAAAAAAAAAAAAAAAAAAAATCTATTTGCAAGACTATGACGACAAAGCCCACAACCACTCAATTGAGAAAAAAAAAAGAAAAAGTGTGGCAATCGGAGTCTTGTTAAAAAAAAGAGGAAAAAAAAAAAAAAAAAAAAAAAAAAAAAGCAAGACCGGAGGCAAAGCCAGGGCCAAGGCAAAGAGCCGCTCATCCCGCCGGGCTCCAGTTCCCCGTGGGTCGTGTGCACAGGCTGCTCCGCAAGAACAACTATGCCGAGCCAGCGTCGGCGCCGGAGCACCCGTCTCCCTGGCCGCCGTGCTCGAGTACCTGACCGCTGAGATCCTCGAGTTGGCCGGCAACGCAGCCCGCGACAACAAGAAGACCCGTATCATCCCCCGCCACCTGCAGCTGGCCGTCCGCAACGACGAGGAGCTCAACAAGCTGCTCGGCGGAGTCACCATCGCTCAGGGAGGTGTGCTGCCCAACATCCAGGCCGTCCTCCTGCCCAAGAAGACCGAGAAGCCCGCCAAGAAGTAAGCTGGAACATCCCCGGCCGACCAAGAACAACACAACGGCTCTTTTAGAGCCACCCCACCTACCCCTCAAAGAGTCCACAATTCCTCCCGCTCCAGCAACCCGGCGCACCTCTGCTACCTGTGCACCCACTCTTAAGCACACCCCGGGATACACAACAAAGCCCAGCCCGTCACAATCTCGTGCCCTGGTACACCAAATCGCTCCTTCATTATTCAGCACTATGTTCATCCTCAGCCAAGACCAGCAGCACTCACACCACCTTTCTTACACTTAGACAATAATCAGCACCACTATCACAAACATAGGAATGCTTACACAAAACGCAGACATTTTCACATTTTACACAAAAATGCTTCTCAAACAACTCTGCTCAATCAGGGAAAAGACAACATTTCATCCCAAACAAAAGCACATCACTACACACAAACCAATTCAGATGCTCCACATTTTAATCTTCTCTCCAGCTTCCCTGTCTAATTACTTAGAATTACTCCTTTTTTTGCCCCCTTTACATACTTAATAACATATTCTGAACACTTTTAGTCCTGTTTAACCCATTATTTTAATTTATTGTGTTTTGGAATTCTCCGGCTCTTTTATTAGGAAGCTAAAGGCTTTACTCTTCAATAACCTGCCATTACCTGGACTACATCATATTCTTGGCTGATCAACAGCTTCCCTTTGACCTGCCTCGAATTGTTCATGTGTATTTTAATCTGCCTGACCCTGGTTGCTGGAAGAATCTGTTGAAGACTGCTGTGTATCCATGTGCTCTTCGTCATGTACTGACTTTTATTCATTTATGTTTTCTTCATTGTTGTCTCTTTTTGCTGTTTGGAGATGTATGTGTAGCCTAGGTGAACTGCAAAATCAGAATTGCCAACTGGGATTAATAAAGTTGTCTGAACTAAACAAAAACTTTAAAAATGCTATTTAAAACATCCTCACTCCTCTCTACAGAAGCACGAGATAAGCTTTACAATTTCAAACCAAACAGAATTACAAAAAAATACGAATTAAAAAAAGAAATTGAAAAATAGCTCCACAACACGGTACAAAATCAAACAAAAAAATGTTTTCATATTTACTCATATCTTATTAACATGATGCTTTTCTTCCTTTCTTTCTTTTCACATCTTTTTTATTACTGAAGGTTTAATTTTACTTTGTTTCATATATAATCTTCATTGTTGTCTCTTTCTTGCTGTTTGTAGATGTATGTGTAGTCTAGGTGGACTGGAAAATCAGAATTGCCCACTGGGATAAATAAAGCTGTCAGAACTGAACTAAACTAATACCAAACTATAAATGAAAGCTCCTTTGAACATGTTTCAGAGCAGGTTGGTTTAATCCATGTTTAATCTGGTATCAAACAGCCAGGGGTGGACAGAAACAAAATAGATTTACTTGAGGGCTATACTTAAGTACATTTGTTGAGTTTCTATACTTTACTTGAGTGTTATTATTTTTGCAAACTTCTGACTTTTACTCCACTACATTTGAAAAACAAATATTCTACTTTTAACTTCATTATATTTCTATGAAGCGTGTAGTTACTTTTAAGTATAGCTCTGAAGTCAGTGAATGAAATTTCTTTTTCTTCTAAAATGGGATCTACTTGTGATTTGCCCAAGCGGTGATGCAGGTAACAGTTCTTGACATGTCATGTCTTGGCAGTCATGATGGTAACGACAGGTACAAACCATGATTCCACACCAGCACACCGTGGCCATATCTGAAGTCTATATTTGAGATTGTGGAAATGAAGAATGATTTGTCTCATTTTAAATGTATGCTCTGTTTGACGACGAACTTCATAAACTTCATCACTGCCTGCAAAAACTGTCCAACCTGAGAAAGCATGTTGTGTGTTGAACAAAAAAATGAAAACAGCAATGACTGTCCTTTTATTTTGAGTTCATTGTGTTTCAATAAGCATTTCTACAGGCTAAGTGCCATACTTTACATTCTTTTATTCTAGAGTTTCTATTAGCAAGTCAATGCAATCAGCAGGCTGTTTCAGTCATTAAGTTTTGTAAATTAATTGTGGCAACAATACAATTATACATTCAAATTGAAAGCAAAATGTACTTTTAATACTCAAGTATTTTCAAATGCAGGTACTCCAGTACTTTCAATTAAATAAAAATGTGACTTGATAACTCTAACTTATCTTGGAGTAATATTTGACCAGGAGTTTCTGTACTTTCACTCAAGTAATGAAGGAAAGTACTTTGTCCACCACTGCAAACAGCATATTAGAGTTTTTGGTAATTCAAAAGAAAATAGTTTCTACAACAAGAAAAAAACATATGATCTTCAAAAGTGTGAAGGTTTTTTTTTTTTTAAAGATAATTTAATGTATAAGTAAATATATAAATAAATGATTGGATGATACGTGAATATATTGTAAATGCTAAAACAGATCCAAATGCAGGAACCCCCCTCCTCTTCCCCAACCTTTTGGAATGTACTCATGTCCTTTGTTGCAGCAGTTGCATGTGGTTTTTTTCTTTGGAAATTTGATATTTGACTACACCATAAATTCCCATCTCAATCCTCCTGAATCAAATACACATGCATACAAACATAGCTTTAACTATTACAAGGGTTAGGGATTGACCTTTAGCTCTTTTTGATGGTTGATATATTATCGCATTCCCCATGATGCAATAATCTACAGTAAACATGTTTAGTTTGTTTAATGGCCCTCTCACAATGACTTGAAAACCGTGCCATAGAGAACAGGGTCATTTTCAAGGCCAAAGGCTGCTTTACTTATTTCATGTACTACATCAGTGACTTTTATTACTTTACAACTGTTTAACATGCATTTTAAGTCACAGTGAAGTTGCTGGATTTTAGTTCATATTACTAAATATTGAACTATTTCAATGATCATTTATTTACAGCACAGAATGTTGTTTCTTGGGAGGGACACCACCAACAGAAATGTACATCCAGTATGTATAAATCATTTGTAGCCTGAGGAAATACCATTTGTATTTGGCACTTTACTGACCAACCTGCAGCAGATTCTGCATGGCAAATTTGTACAAATTGTGTCTTACTGAGGGAGAGGAGAGAACTTTCCACTGCATCTAATGTACTTAGTGGTCATATGGAGCTCATACTAGCCCACTTCCAAAAAAATAAAAAATAAATAAAAATAAAAAAGTCCCTATCCCTTTAACTCGGGACTGGGTTGGTGTTCTCTTGCTGTCGGGGAGTAAGGCATGAAACTCTCGGGTCGCCCCCTCCCCACGCGTGGGACTCTCGCCACGGTTTCCCCCCGCTGCTGCTGCTGCTCATCCAATGGTGCTCTCGCAGTGAAGGCTGTTTGATTTACATGCGGGGCTGTTGAAGAGGCTCGTGGGCCGGCGCATTCCACATTCGTCTCTGAGACTAGCCACCATGCCTGATCAAGTGAAAGCACCCAAGAAGGGCTCCAAGAAGGCCGTGTCTAAGGCCACCAAGAGCGGCAAGAAGAGGAGGAGAACCAGGAAGGAGAGCTATGCCATCTACGTGTACAAGGTGCTGAAGCAGGTCCATCCCGACACCGGCATCTCCTCCAAGGCTATGGGCATCATGAACTCGTTTGTGAGCGATATCTTTGAGCGCATCGCCGGGGAGGCCTCCCGTCTGGCTCACTACAACAAGCGCTCCACCATCACCTCCAGGGAGATCCAGACCGCCGTCCGCCTGCTGCTCCCAGGTGAGCTGGCCAAGCACGCCGTGTCCGAGGGCACCAAGGCCGTCACCAAGTACACCAGCTCCAAGTAAACGCGCCGACCTACCGAGCGGCCGAAGCACAACCCAAAGGTCCTTTTCAGGACCACCCACACCATCAGCCCGAGAGCTCACTATTCCTACCATACTCTGTGTCCACGAAAAACACGTCACACTGAATGTCTGACACCTGCTGCTGCTCATGAAACACTACGGTGTATCCATGACGGTCTTTTTCTCTCTCACACACACACGCACAGAAAGAAAGATGTTCCTGATTCAAATCATTTAACACAGCACAACTCAAATTAAGGGCAGGCTGCTCATTCATTCACCGACAGCCACATATTACATCCGACCAGCGAAACTCTGCTGCCCTTTGCCCTTTTTAACTGTCGAGTAGTAGCCATCAATTGTTACAGTGTAACCGCGGAGCCTAAGAGGTGGTTCTGATTGGATGTCCATGGAGAAACTCCTCACGGTTCCCCGCTGCTCATTGGACGCTGACTTATTCAAAGAGTAGCCGCCAAAAGTGTCCTCTTAGCGCCTTTTTCTCCCTCTTCTCCCTCTGCCCCCTACGTCCAGCATAGACCCTCGGCAGTATTAGCAAAGGACAGCTAAATAACGCGCTTTGAAAAAATTTATAGATGTATTAATAATAAAAAAAACCCAACATGAACACGATGACCACTGCTGCTGCTTATAGTGAAAAGGGGAGGAAGAATAAGACACAGTGTTGTCACCAGCTGATCCACCCTGTTAGTCCATGGGCCAGAGCCCAAAATTTCACTTGTCGGTACCACTCAAGGTGACGAAACTTGCTTATGATTTTTGAAAACCTCTATGTCTGTAGATGATATTTTGGTATGATAACCCTTCCTGAGTGGCAGCTGTATTATATTTAACAGCCAATGAAGTTACCCACCTCCTTCAGAAAATTACATTTTAGACGATGGTGCATCCTCTTGTTTAGACTCATGTACAGGACATCTGTCAGTGTTTCACTATATTGTCTTTGGTATCATTTTAAAGAGAACCTTTGAAGCTTTCTTTCAAGCCAAGTTGTGAAGTTTCCTGACCAGTATAGAGGTCACTGTAGCTCTTTAAACTATAAACAACACTCATTTTACACAATTTTCGCCTAAATGATATATTATCTTTTAGCCCTGTGTCATCTAGGAATGGCAGGGATATAAAATATAAGAACTAGAATACTCACAGAACCATAAGGATTCAGGAAATGTATAATATACCCCTACTCTATCATTGTTACAGGTCATTGTGAGCCTTAAACTAGACAGCATTATTAACTAGAAAAACACTCAGAGAGCTCAGACCTCCACCAGCGCCACAGTCCTCACCCATATTGTGATTTTCACAATAAATATTAGTCCTACCTTTATGTCATCAAAATATTTACATTCCTTGACCATGAAAACAAAACATTAGCAACTGGATTCATAATGATATCTATTTTAGTTCAGTGGTTATTCACAAAAATCACATTTTTCGTCATGGCGGCCAGACGCTGATCCGGATCAAGACCATCAAAATCCATCCATAACTTTTTGAATTATTTTGTTCACTGACAGACGGACAGACAAACAAACTCCCTGGAAAACATACACACGTTGAAAAAATTGTTGGTACCCTTCATTTAATGAAAGAAAAACCCACATGGTCAGTGAAAATAACTTGAAAATAACAAAAGTAATAATAAATAAAAATTTACTGAAAATCAGCTGATGAAAATCAGACATTGATTTTAAATTTTAGTTCAACAGAAATATTTAAAAAAACAAAATAATGAAACTGGCTTGGACAAAAATGATGGCACCCCGACAAAGGATTGAAAATGGTGTGACCATAGGGACATGTTAAACTAAGGTGTGCCATGGTATTATCACCACAGGTGTCTCCAACCTTGTAATCAGTCAGTGTGCCTATTGCCTACATACATATATATATATTACACACAGCTAAAAACACCCAAGAATGGCTCAGAACAAAACACTGGACTATTCTGAAGTGGCCTTCTATGATCCCTGATCTAAATCCGGTTGAACATTTCCGGAAAGAGCTGAAACATGCAGTCTGGAGAAGACAGTGTGCCAATTTAAAGGCTGAAAAGTGGTCACTGTGCTGTTTGGTATCATGGTGTGTACCACACTGAACATGGACCACAGAAAGCTAAGGAGAGAGCTGTCTCAGGAGATTAGAAATAAAATTATAGACAAGCATGTTAAAGGTAAAGGCTATAAGACCATCTCCAAGCAGCTTGATGTTCCTGTGACTACAGCTGCACAGATTATTCAGAAGTTTAAGGTCCACAGGACTGTAGCCAACCTCCCTGGACGTGGCTGCAGGAGGAAAACTGATGACAAACTGAAGAGACGGAGAATACGAATGGAAACCAAAGAGCCCAGAACAACTTCAAAGAGATTAGAGGAGAACTCCAAGGTCAAGCTACATCAGAGTCAGATCACACCGTCTGTCACTGTTTGAGCCAAAGTGGACTGAATGGAGGACATCACTGTTGAAAGCAAATCATAAAAAAGTGAGACTGGAATTTTACAAAATGCATATTGACAAGCCACAACGCTTCTTGCAGAATGTCTTTTGGACAGATGAAACAAAACTGGAAATCTTTGGCAAGACACATCAGCTCTATGTTCACAGACACAAAAATGAATCATACAAAGAAAAGAGCACTGTACCTACTGTGAAACATGGAGGAGGCTCAGTTATGTTCTGGGGCTGCTTTGCTGCATCTGACACAGGGTGTGTTGAATCTGTGCAGGTACAATGAAACTTCAAGACTATCAAGACATTCTGGAGTGAAATGTGCTGCCCAGTGTCAGAAAGCTTGGTCTCAGTCACAGGTCATGGGTCCTCCAACAGGATAATGAGCCAAAACACACAGCTAAAAACACCCAAGAATGGCTCAGAACAAAACACTGGACTATTCTGAAGTGGCCTTCTATGATCCCTGATCTACATCCTGTTGAACATTTGTGGAAGGAGCTGAAACATGCAGTCTGGAGAAGACAGCCTTCAAACCTGAGACAGCTGGAGCAGTTTGCTCATGAGGAGTGGGCTAAAATACCTGTGGACAGGTGCAGGAGTCTCATTGTGAGTCACAGAAATTGCCTGTTTACAGAGACTGACTCAAAAGGTTGTGCAACAACACATTAATTAAAGGGTCTTGGACTACAATTCAAAAGCAAAGTCTGATTTTCATTAGTTTATTTTCAGCAAATTTTTGTTTATTACTACTTTTGTCAGTTCTAGCTTATTTCAGTGACTGACCATGTGGGTTTTTCTCTATTTGATGGAAAGGTACCAACAATTTTGTCCACGTCTGTAACCTCCTTGGTGGATGTAACTAGACCAAAGTCAGTACGACGTCACAAACTGGGCTTTATCTTGGCTTCATCTTCATTTGATTAATTCATGTTTTGCAACAAATGGTGATTTCTGTGTAGCAACTGGAAACTGTGAGCAAGTGGAAACTGTGTTCCAATAGTCACTAGATGGCCCTGTACCTGGCTGTTAGTGAAATGCAGCACCAATATGAGAGAAGACAAGCAGAGCAAAACATTTTTTTTCAGCTGTGTTCTTGTGAAGTTGCTCTCTTCAAACAAGGTAATGTGCATTACAATGATCATCTGAAATAAATGACCAAAAGATTTTAATGGATATGATTGTGGAAAGCATTGAGGATCTATACAGATATGTTAACAATATCCCACATTGCTAAGGCTGAAGACAGATGCTAGCACATTTTCGAACAGTCTTTGAAAGTATTTTAAAGGGACTGTGAGGAGTTTCTAAGTAATTACAAAAAAGTCTCACTTTTAGATATATGCCTGATCAAAATACACACTTTAAGATGAGTTTTATAGCATCAAAATAGGTTATCTATAAATGCTATTCCTTAGGTTCGTGGTCAGGTCGGACAGGGCTGGACTGGCCTGGATACTCAACTTCAGGAACAAGACAATTAAAACTAGAGCAAATTGATATTATTCAGACACGTCTTAGAGCACCAGGCTGTAAGTAGCCATATATAGCCGGCTACAAAACTACGATACTAAGTTTTCCAAAAATTGCTTGTTGGCACACATCAAAAACTACCGTTACGTAACTAGAAAGAGATACATTACCTTGTCGCTTTGCATCCTGTAAGTTGTTGAAAAAAGAAGTTGTAAAGCAATGCAGAGTTCTGAGGAAGGTCTGAGCTGCATTTATTAGCATCACAACAAACTGGCTTGGGTCACGCGTCTTTTGGTGCGTTCCAGTTGTAATGAGATGTAGGAATATCCGAGTTCCGAGTAGGACACTGCAACTGGAACGTCCCCGAAGTCTGAATTTCCTACTGGGAACTCGGTGAAACCTCGCCACCCCCGAGTTGAAAATCGAAAATGAATCCCCCCAGTGTGAACAGTTATTTAGCTCCTGTAATAATCAATTTATTTGCACTTCTGACTGGGGTGTGTCGCTCTAGATCAGCTGTATACATAGTATTGTTAGACTTATATTTACAAAAATGCTGCCATAGTGATAATCACATTCTTCATGTGATATTTGTGAACAACAACACAGGTCATGCTAACAACAGCTAACAATAGCCTGGTAGATCGGCATGCTTTTTTCAGACTTAAACTGGAACGATAAGTCGGAGATGATGTCACTCCCAGTTCCTCGGTTACTGGAACGCAGCATTAAGACAGTCGCCGCACGGGCTCATGGGTAGCAGAGTCTTTATTTCACCGGTAACAGATTCTCCTCATAGTACCTGCTTTTACAATTTATTTACACGTTTTCCATTGGTAAGCTTAGTCAGTTAAATTTTTAAAGTATATTTAATATTACTTTCTTTTAAAGTAATTAGAAAAAAATCTGATTTGAACTTGTTTTGTATGTATATTAATGTCACAAGGCTACATCTGATCTTGTGTGTTGCAGTTTAAACTGCCTGACAATGGCCACTGGTGAACAAGCACATAACAACCCGCTAGCAAAGCAACCACAGGTGGAGTGTACCATCCATTGTTCTGATGATGAAGATAAGCTGGTTTCATTAATAAGTGTTGACTCCTGGAAAACACTGCTCAGGGCAGCAATACAAAATCATGCACCAGTTTTGGAACAGGCAGAGGGCATTCCTGAAGGAAAGATTCCAGCAATCTACTACCACAGAAAGTGTTGCACTATCTTCACTATGAAGAAACTCCTTGATGGCATCCTTGAAAATAAAAGCTGTGTTCTGATGAAGAGGAACAGCTCATTATATGACTGTTTCACAGCAGCTTCATACTGGGCATCATCGGCAGCATCACCACCATCTTCATTGTTGGCAACCTCTTTTCTGGAAACCTCTTTGGTGTACAGTTTATAGCATGAATTGTGGTAGTGCCCTTCAGCTGCTACAAGGTCTCTACTCACTTGGGCAAGGATTCGGCCAACCATTTTCTTTTGGGCTGCACTCCTGATCTTAGCACGCATTTGGCATCATTGTACCAGTGCTTCCCTCGTATTCTGCCCTTTCAGATATCTGGAACTTTTCTGACAAAAGATACACTCCATGGCATATGTCCTAGAGGTACTTGGGACACGCTGAGCATTTCTTTTCAAGTCTTTCTCTTCAGCACAGCTACTGGCACTTGGCTTTTCTTTTTCAAGGATGCCATCAAGGAGTTTCTTCATAGTGAAGATAGTGCAACACTTTCTGTGGTAGTAGATTGCTGGAATCTGTCCTTCAGGAATGTCCTCTGCCAGTTCCAAAACTGGTGCATGATTTTGTATTTGAGCTGCCCTGAGCAGTGTTTTCCAGGAGTCAACACTTTTTAATGAAACCAGCTTATCTTCATCATAAGAACAATGGATGATACACACGTTGACAAAATTGTTGGTACCCTTCGTTTAATGAAAGAAAAATTTACAGTGGTCAGAGAAACAACTTGAATCTGATAAAAGTAAAAAATAATTAAAAATTCTATGAAATTTATCCAATGAAAGTCAGACATTGCTTTTCAACCATGCTTCAACAGAATTATTTAAAAAATGAACTCATGAAACAGGCCTGGACAAAAATGATGGTACCCTTAACTTAATGTGTTGTCGTGCAACCTTTTGAGGCAATCACTGCAATCAAACGATTCCTGTAACTCAGTGAGACTTCTGCACCTGTCCACAGGTATGTTGGCCCACTCCTCATGAGCAAACTGCTCAAGCTGTCTCAGGTTTGAAGGCTGTCTTCTCCAGACTGCATGTTTCAGCTCCTTCCACAAATGTTCAACCGGATCAGGGATCATAGAAGGCCACTTCAGAATAGTCCAGTGTTTTGTTCTGAGCCATTCTTGGGTGTTTTTAGCTGTGTGTAATATATATATGTATGTAGGCAATAGGCACACTGACTGATTACAAGGTTGGAGACACCTGTGGTGATAATACCATGGCACACCTTAGTTTAACATGTCCCTATGGTCACACCATTTTCAATCCTTTGTCAGGGTGCCATCATTTTTGTCCAAGCCAGTTTCATTATTTTGTTTTTTAAAATATTTCTGTTGAACCAAAATTTAAAATCAATGTCTGATTTTCATCAGCTGATTTTCAGTAAATTTTTATTTATTATTACTTTTGTTATTTTCAAGTTATTTTCACTGACCATGTGGGTTTTTCTTTCATTAAATGAAGGTACCAACAATTTTTTCAACGTGTGTATGTTTTCCAGGGAGTTTGTTTGTCTGTCCGTCTGTCAGTGAACAAAATAACTCAAAAAGTTATGGATGGATTTTGATGAAATTCTCAGGAAATGTTCAGCATGGGAAAAGGAAGAACTGATACGGTTTTGGTCTTGATCCGGATCAGTGTCTGGCCGCCATGACGAAAAATGTGATTTTTGTGAATAACCACTGAACTAAAATAGATATCATTATGAATCCAGTTGCTAATGTTTTGTTTTCATGGTCAAGGAATGTAAATATTTTGATGACATAAAGGTAGGACTAATATTTATTGTGAAAATCACAATATGGGTGAGGACTGTGGCGCTGGTGGAGGTCTGAGCTCTCTGAGTGTTTTTCTAGTTAATAATGCTGTCTAGTTTAAGGCTCACAATGACCTGTAACAATGATAGAGTAGGGGTATATTATACATTTCCTGAATCCTTATGGTTCTGTGAGTATTCTAGTTCTTATATTTTATATCCCTGCCATTCCTAGATGACACAGGGCTAAAAGATAATATATCATTTAGGCAAATTGTGTAAAAATGAGTGTTGTTTATAGTTTAAAGAGCTACAGTGACCTCTATACTGGTCAGGAAACTTCACAACTTGGCTTGAATGAAAGCTTCAAAGGTTCTCTTTAAAATGATACCAAAGACAATATAGTGAAACACTGACAGATGTCCTGTACATGAGTCTAAACAAGAGGATGCACCATCGTCTAAAATGTAATTTTCTGAAGGGGGTGGGTAACTTCATTGGCTGTTAAATATAATACAGCTGCCACTCAGGAAGGGTTATCATACCAAAATATCATCTACAGACATAGAGGTTTTCAAAAATCATAAGCAAGTTTCGTCACCTTGAGTGGTACCGATATCTGGTCTGGCCCATGGACTATGTAATTGCAGCAGGTCCCTGTGAGTAGTGACTCTAAGGGTTTGTTGTTTGGTACATGAGCGTGGCTCTAACCCTACAACAGACGCCAGTGTTATTGCTGGGATGGGGGCAACACTGTGTACGATTTGTGTGTGTGTGTGCAGGGAGGAAATTGTTGCTCTATGGTGGAGGTTGTGGGGTGGCTCTTAAAAGAGCCTTTGGCTGAGAAGGACGATGGATCCCGTGGGTGCTGAGAAAGTTTACTTCTTCTTGGGTGCGGCCTTCTTGGCTTTGGGCTTGGCTGCCTTCTTTGCTGGAGCTTTCTTGGCCGCTGCGGGTTTCTTGGCTGCCTTCTTGGGGCTCTTGGCAGGCTTCTTGGGGCTCTTGGCTGCCTTCTTAGCTGCTGCGGGTTTCTTGGCCTTCTTGGGGGACTTCTTTGCAGCTGCTGGCTTCTTAGCTGCCACCTTCTTGGGCTTCTTGGCAGCTGCGGGCTTCTTTGCAGCTGGTTTCTTGGCCTTGGCGGCTGCCTTCTTTGCAGGCTTCTTGACCTTCTTCTCGGCCGCCTTCTTGCTGATTTTGAATGAGCCGGAGGCTCCTGCCCCTTTGACCTGGG
This sequence comes from Scarus forsteni, assembly GCA_036419115.1. Classification (NCBI taxonomy): domain Eukaryota; kingdom Metazoa; phylum Chordata; class Actinopteri; order Labriformes; family Labridae; genus Scarus; species Scarus forsteni. Next base: position 71,886 of record JAZDUH010000513.1, on the reverse strand, counting down.
TCAGGGTACCCTTGGCCACCAGGCTCTTGACTGCGGTCTTGACGCGGGCCTTGTTCTTGTCCACATCGTAGCCTCCTGCTGCCAGGGCCTTCTTGAGGGCGGCCAGAGACACTCCGCTGCGCTCCTTGGAGGCGGCGAGCCTTCAGGATGAGCTCGTTGGCGCTGGGCCCGCTCTTCTTGGGCTTGGAGGCCTTCTTCTTGGAGTGCTTTGGCGGGCGGCGGCGGGGCTGGGCCGACTTCTGCCATAATTTCGCTGAGAAACCTGAGAGTGCTGCGCGCGAGACTGAGTAACTCGGAGAGTCACAGAGAGATGGAGTCTGCGGGGCGGAGGGGGACGGCTTTCAACCCGCCATGAGAACCGTGGAGACTCAACCGCCTGACCTGCTCCTCTGCTCGCTCTCCACAGGGCCACACTTTGTGTTTTCTCTCCGTGGATCAAAGTGTTCAAACCGGGCGCGGGGGTCCCACAGAGGCCCGTGGGCGATGGGAACGGACAGGGCACTCTGTGCTCTCGAGCCCGGGCTCAGTCCGAGCTCCGAGCCGCTCTCGACTCTGCTCACACGGAACAGAAAAGTGGCCGAAACATCACCGCGGGAAAGCCAGCTCCCGGCTTCGGCGGAACATTTCTCTAAGCAAAGCGGTCAAAAATGCTCGTGGGCTCGGTTGAAACGTCTTTTCCTGGTCACACAGACGTTACCGGAGGGGACCGGAGCTGAATGGGCCCTCGGCTCGCCCTCTCTCCGCAGTAAAATCTCGTTTTTCAGAGGGCCGCAAACGCACCGACAGCGGACGAGGCCGTGCTTCGGGACAGCCTCGCTCCTCGCAGGTGTGGGCACTTCTCGTGATTAAAAAAGAACCAGGTGGCCCGAGTGAAGCCCGACAAAGCACACCAAGCACACGGCAGCAGACAGCGCGGTGTTACCGACAGCACATGCGGAGAGATTTAGACAAATAACCGGGGGGGGGGGGGGGGGGAATCATTGGAATAGTTATTTTTGACATTTGATGACATTTAGACTCTATTTCTGGTCAAAAACAGAAAAAAAAATGGCCAAAATGCCTGTGTGACCATCTATCTTTTCATTTTTTCAAGCTCACAGGTTGACTTTTATTCACCACCAGTCTTTTCTTAATCCTTTAAGTGTCTGTTTAAAGATTATAGTGAGTGCCAAGCTGAAACTATGCCCAAAAGCATTCATTTTTAACCCTTTACTGTAGTTAGCCCAAAACTTACAAATAGAAATGATGTGCAAATATAGGCATAACTTTGGGAGTAAACAACATACAAAGACAAATGAACAAGATCTGCCATACAATTCTGACCCCGGAAAATAATTTGAATGGTTATTTCTTACATTTGATAACATTTATACTGTATTCTGACCCATTGTATTACAGTCCTGATCAAAATCTTAAGACCAGTTGAAAAATTGCTAGAATATGCATTTTGCACATTTGGACCTTAATGAGTTTTTAAATAGAGCTACAATATGCAAAAGCAAGAAGGGGAGTGTGACAAAAAGCACTTTGAAAAAGTAATTTATTGAAAACAACAAGTAAACTGAAATAGGCTGTTTATCTGCTGATCAAAAGTTCAAGACCACAGGCTATTAAAGCCAAAATCTGCTCAAAATGTTCATTTTCTGTCAGGCATTCACACGGTCATGCCCTCCTGATGGCTAAAGCTAAGAAGTTTTCTCTTCATGAACATGGTCGGATCGTTGAGCTGCATAAGCACGGCCTCTCGCAGGGTGCCATTGCTGCTGAGGTTGGACGATAAGACAGTCATTCTACATTTTTTTAAAGATCCTGAGCATTATGGAACAAAAAAGTCAAGTGATAGACCCCAAAAAATTACACCGCTTATTTACACTGCGCTGAGCCGGAGGATCCGATTGGCTGTCCGTCAAGACACAGGGCGGTCCTCGACCCAAATTAAGGCCCTTATTGGTGCCGACTGCAGCACAATAACCATCAGACGGCATCTGCGGGGAAAAGGGTTTCAAAAACAATAAACAAATTCAAAGACCTCGTCTCCTTCAACGCCACAAAACTGCCCGTTTAGACTTTGCCAGGGAGCATCAAACATGGGACACTGAAAGGTGGAAAAAAGTTTTATTCTCTGATGAGAAAAAATGTAACCTTGACGGTCCAGATGGCTTCAACGTTACTGGCATGAGGAGATCCCACCTGAGATGTTTTCTACCCGGCACAGTGGAGGGGGGTCCATCATGATCTGGGTGCTTTTTCATTCAGTGAACACTGGAGCTTCAGGTGGTGCAAGTTTGTCAAACGGCGGCTGGTTACGTGCAGATGTTGCAGAGGGCATCCCTCATGACTGAGGGCCCTCGTCTGTGTGGTAACAGCTGGGTTTTTCAACAGGACAACGCTGCAGTTCACAATGCTCGCTTGACCAAGGACTTCTTCAGGAGAATAACATCACTCTTTTGGACCATCCGCATGTTCCCTGATTTAAATCCCACAGACAACATTTGGGGATGGAGGTCAAGGGAAGTTATAAAAATGGCCATCAGTTCCAGACAGTTGATGCCCTTTGAAGCCATCTTCACCACTTGGAGCAATGTTCCCAAAAGCTTCCTGGAAACACTGCATCAAGCATGCTCAAATGAATTTATGAAGTGATTAACAAGAACGGTGGAGTTACTCATTACTGAGTCCTACTGAGAAAAATGTTTGTTCTGGTTTGGAGAGGTTTTTGTAATTTTTGATCCATGGTCTTAAACTTTTGATCAGATGATAAACAGCCTATTTCAGTTTACTTGTTGTTTTCAATAAATTACTTTTTCAAAGTGCTACTGGTCTTAAGACTTTGATCAGGACTGTATATTAATACTTTTTATGGCTGGCTTCCACTGCTCTGTCTTTTGGAAAAATTTCAGGAGTGACAGATAGCTCTTCACCTTTAGCAAAAAAGAATATACTTGAAGTTTATTTTATTAAGTATGCTTGAGTTTAAGTATAGCAAGATGGACCATGTACTTAGTGCACCAGAAAGTATAGGAATGTAATACTTTTTTTTTGATGAAATTGGAACTTTTTTAGTTTACAAAATACACTTCCAAGTATACCCATCTAAATCCTACAAAAATACGAGTCATGTATTTCTAATCCACATTTTAGTTAACTGAAGTATACTATAGGTGTACTTTTATGAAGTAAAAATTAATATTTTTGAGTCTAGTTTGAAGCTAGTTTACTTGTTGCATACTTGTACGTTCTACATTCCTGTAATTCTCCTTCATGCACAGATGAAACAAAAAACTTTTGCATCACAGTAAAAGCTCTGACAGACTACACTGCAAAAATGGCGCTACTAAAAATTAGCAAAATATCCTTAAATTTGTTACAATTTTCTTTTGTTTTGAGCAAAAAAATCTGCCAAAGGGGTAAGCAAATTTTGCTTGGCTAGAATTCTTAAAACTAGCTTATAAATCTAGATGGAATCTGTCTTGAAACTAGATAAACTAAACTAAACTAAATTAGATAAAATTGCCCTGAATTTGAGGAAAGTTTGCTTATTACAAGCATAGAAAAGTTATGTTTTAAGAAAACTTCACTTAAATTTTGTGTTCTGCTTTTTGATTTAGTGTCTTTAGTCTTAATTATTTAGCTTATTTCAAGAATGATTTTACTTAATTTAAGAATTAACATGTTTTTCACTTTGTCAAAAAGTCTTGGAATATGATAGATTTTCTTAAAAAAGACAATGTCTTTCTGGTTTTGCTGGTTTAAAGAAATTATCTTCCAACTCCAAAAAAACAATAAGCAAAATTAACTAAGAATAAGACATAAAGTCTTAAAAATACAACACAACTGTAAGTGTTTTTATCTAAACTCAAGGCACCAGAAGCATTCCTGCTTGCTTGCCATTAGATGTCTCTTATTGTCTCTAATGGACATTATCATGATTGTTATTATTATATTTATTACTATTATTACTAAGATTATCATAGCAGTGTATATAATAAACACTGTACAAAAATAAAAGCGCCATTTGATGTAATTTATCTTTTATTACACATTTATCAGGAATGCTTTTATTTTGGTAGGGAGTCCAGTTTAACTATGATCGCGCTCTTCCGTTTTCTCGTTTTTTTGAGACCTGAAACGAAAAAACGAAAAAGGAAAGTCCAAAAAACGAAATTCGGAGGAAATTTGATTGTGTTGGTTTCGTTTTTCCTTTTTCAAATCAAAAACGGGAAACGCTTTTTTTTTGTTTTTGTTAGAAAACGAAAGAAGGAAAAAAGGCTCCATTTTCACTTTTTCTGTTCATTGTTATTGACAGAAAAACGGATTATACTTTTGTCCCCTGACCGGTTTGCCTTGGGCCCCCATATGACTAGATCCGCCCTTGCAACAATGTTAAGGCAGCCAATGGAGTTCTGTTGAAGTAGGTGAAATGAGAACAGAGAAGAAAGCATGTTAGAAATAGAGGACATGATCCTCTTACTGGGCCGAGGATGGACTGAGTGTCGGGTTGATGCTGTGAAGTGTGTGAGCGGCACCCGTTAGCTCCCTGAAAGAAGGCTTCCCTTCTCCCCTCCGGTGTGGCCCATCTGTGAGGGGTGGGTGGGAGTCATAGGAATGCATGGCTCTTTGAGGGGGATGGAGTGGGGCGGCCCTTAAAAGGGCCTTTTGGTTTGCTGGTGAACCGGGGGACGGTGGAGGAGCGTTCAACCACCGAAGCCGTACAGGGTGCGGCCCTGCCTCTTGAGAGCGTAAACCACATCCATGGCGGTGACAGTCTTTCTCTTGGCGTGCTCGGTGTAAGTGACAGCGTCACGGATGACGTTCTCCAGGAAGACTTTGAGCACACCGCGGGTCTCCTCGTAGATCAGACCGGAGATACGCTTGACTCCGCCACGGCGGGCCAAACGGCGGATGGCGGGCTTGGTGATGCCCTGGATGTTGTCGCGGAGCACCTTGCGATGACGCTTGGCGCCTCCTTTTCCGAGTCCTTTGCCTCCCTTTCCTCTTCCGGACATCTTTACAGATCAGGCTGCTAAAGCTGAATGGTACTGCTCGGAGGGAGTCGGCCCTTTTTCTTCCCTCAGTGAGGACGTGAGTGAAGGCTTTGTCCTCCCCTTCTGGCCGCCCGTTGGAGCTCCAGCGCCCCCTGCGAGCAGAGCCGGAGCCCGCCCTTATGTCCCAGGGAGGGGGCTGGCGTCAGAGGTTCAGCAATGGATTAGGGGGGAACAGATATTACATTAGATGGCCCATGGAGAATATTGCAGGGAGAACACTGGCCACACTTTCTTTAATTGCCAGTCCAGCTCACCTCGGTCCTTCTCTGCTGAAGCTGTGAGTCAGGAGGAGTCCCTCTCTCCCATCTCTCTCTCTTCTTTTCCCCAGGAGCTCCTGCCTGAATCCCTGGTTTCCGTGAGCAGCAGGGAAGAGCTACACTACCAACAGGGTACACAAAAAAAGAAAAAAAGGAGGAACAATAGGAAAAGCCCAAAATAGCTGCTTAACCCTCCATATATGTTCTATTAATGTAGGCTCTTTTAATTTAGGAGGAATAAAGTCAAACAATTTTAGATCTCTTAAAATAAATTATCTTTTAAACGCAAATTTAGTCATTTTTTGTCTTCAAGAACTGAGATTTACAATGAACACGGAGGTTGAAGCAGTATACAAACAGTGGACTAAAGGGCCAGCTACCATCTCTATCGGAGAAAGCACTGCAGATGGAGTCGGAATATTTTTCTATTCTGACGCCACCATCACCAAAATACGAGTCATAGTACCTGGAAGACTTTTGATGGTAGATTGTTTTTATCTAAATCAAAAATTTAGAATTATTAATATTTATACTGCGCCTACCAAGGCCAGTAAATTGCAAATTTTTAGAAAATTAGAAAGTTTAATTAATGTGGGGTATCATATAATTGTATGTGTTGACTTTAACACAATTACAAATGCAAATGATAAAATTGCTGCAACAAAGTTCAAATTATCTAGAGGAGGAAAAATACTCAATGAAATATGTGAAAATGCCTCTTTAACTGATGCATTTAGATACCTTAAACCTCAAAGTATAGGATACACTAGATTTGATAAAAAAAAAAAACTAAAAGTAGAAGACATAGGATTTACATATATATATATATATATATATATATATATATATATATATATATATATATATATATATATATATATATATATATATATATATATATATATATATATATATATATATATATATATATATATATATATATATATATATATATATATACACAATCAAGTCCAATTAATTATAAAACCATTTATACACATTTTCACCTTTTGGTAAGAACAAAACTTCAATGTAATAGCAATGAAAAAAAAGGCTTTTGGTAATTAAATGTAACATGTTTAAAAGAACTAGATATAATACAAGAATTGAAAAGTGAAATAAAGAAAATAATTGATCTGAGGGTTTTGGTACATAACGATTTAGACCTATGGGAATTATTAAAACGCAGAATAAAAGATTTTTTTTATGTTCAAAAATAAACAACTAAATGACTAAACAGAACTAAAGAAATAAGACAGAAAATGGCAAATGTGGGTTTTAATGTTGATATTAATTTTGAATCTGTAATGTATGGTTTATTTAAAGAATCTTTCCCTGATGACACGAGACGTCTGTTCTGGTTAATAACGTGTGTGATAAATACACACATCTGGAAAACAAGAGCAAAATCAGTAATCCACCAAAATATAATAAACAGCGACTCTGGTTTTAAAAATATTATTTGTTTTCTTAGGAGAAAAAAAAAACATGGACAAGAAGATCAACAGCCCCCTACCTTGGGACATTTTGAAAATGTAATTACTGTGTCATCGAGGTAAGGTTAGTGATGTGAATTACTGTCTGTCATATTTCGCTTGTCTTTCCTTTGATTGTTCTAATTTATTTCAATGCTTTGAATAATTGTTTTGATATTTTACAACGCTTGTTTTTCTTTCTTTTAAATGCTACTAATAAAGTTTGTTGTATTAATCACCTCCCATAAAAAAAATGCAGAGGAGGAAAAAAAAAAAAAAAAAAAAAGACGATGACGATGACGATACAAAACCACGACCATTCAATTGAGTGGAAATGTACAAAAATTAAAAAGAGAAAGAAATGTACTGTGGTTAATCGGAGTGTTAAAAAAAAAAAAAAAAGAAAGAAAGAAAGGGAGGCAAAGGACTCGGAAAAGGAGGCGCCAAGCGTCATCGCAAGGTGCTCCGCGACAACATCCAGGACATCACCAAGCCCGCCGTGGCGGAGTCAAGCGTATCTCCGGTCTGATCTACGAGGAGACCCGCGGTGTGCTCAAAGTCTTTCCGGAGAACGTCATCCGCGACGCCGTCACCTACACCGAGCATCCCCTCAAAGAGCCACGCATTCCTATGACTCCCACCCACCCCTCACAGACGGGCCACACCGGAGGGGAGAAGAGAAGCCTTCTTTCAGGGAGCTAACGAGTGCTGCTCACACACTTCACAGCATCACCCCGACACTCACTCCATCCTCGGCCCAGCAAGAGGATCATGTCCTCTAATTCTAACATGCTTTCTTCTCTGTTCTCATTTCACCTACTTCAACAAAACCCATTGGCTGTCTTAACATTGTTGCAGGGGCGGATCTAGTCATATGGGGGCCCAAGGCAAACCCAGTCATTGGGGCCCTTCCCTGTACTGTGCTGATACATTTTTTAGATTATTTTTATTCATTTTTTAAATTTATGGAAAGGGTGCAGAGAAAAAATAAAAAGAGAACTTACAGATATTAAACAAGAAGAGGGGAAAAGGGGGCAGAAGAAGAAGAAATGGAGGGTAGTAAATGAAAAAAAAAAAAACTAAAATTAAATTAGATTAAATAAAAATGTGAAAAGCAAACAGGGTCAATAACTCAGTATTTCATTGGTTTTCAGCAAGCTGATTCATTTTTTTATGATTATTTTAATCTTGCACCAGGTAACATAACCAAACTAAATGAATTTATTTAAATTCTGTAATTTAATTTAATTAAGACAGAAGGCGAGTGTGTCAATTAGTCCTGCTTTTGAAATCTGTTACAGCTATCTGAAAGCTTAAGTTACAAATTACATACCCATGTTTATATGTCCTCCACATCCAGGGAATAATATTTATGACCATAAAAAGCTTATGAATCTAAATGTTTATGATTTCAGAGCCACTGAAGGGACATCGGCAAAAAATGCATAAGAAGTTTATCATGCACACGCAAAATTGTCCAGTGCATGGGCCGTAAGCTTTATATACTATGTGTCATATAGTTTGAAAAGTTATGAATCAAATTATTTTAAAGGATATCATAATTGAAAATAAAGAAAATGACATCAAATGTATGAGGTCTACTGACAAAATGATCATAAAATATGGATGTTGATCTCCTCTACTTCATACTACAGCGTGTATTTTGCCCCACCGGCAACAATTGTTGCCGAAGTATATCACTGTCATTTTCTAGTCACAACAAAAAATGTCAGCGGTAGTAATGCAACTTTTTGCACTTTTGTGTTAGTAGACAACTTGGACAAAGATTTTGGTTTATAAAATATATACTTTTCAAGTAGTCCCTGTCACATGACATCATCTGCTTCCTGCTCCTTCTGGTGGAAGACATGGAGGATGCAAATTTTCCTGGAAAGAGGTCATTTTCATCAATTTATAATGCTTTCCCCCAAAACATATTGATGATTATTTAATCATTCAAGTCTCTAGAGTAACCCTCTACCATTTTTTTACCTGGGATAAGTATTTATTTGTTCATGGGCTTATTTCTGTGAGTGGTAACGAGAGTTGACGGTGGGCACATAGCTTGTAACTAACTAAAGGAAAACACTGTCCGCAGGATTTTGCATAATTTGCTGATTGCAAACTGTAGAATGATGAACACTGGTGCATTTAAGTCCTCTTAGATTACTCTTCCAAACTAAATAAATTCACAGGTATTCAAGACCTGTGTCTGTAGGATTTTGATCGTTACCATACATTTTCTTGCTATTTGCTAAACAATCTTCCTCTGTTAACTAACATCAGAATGGAAACTCGTTTCCAACTTTAAAAAAGGAAATCAGGGAACTAAAAATAAATAAATAAATACTAAGTCATTATTATGTGATAAAAAGTCGACATTATGAGATACCATTTGTGCATGTGCCCCACGTCCATGGACGGTCCTATAGCAACACACCTTTCTCATTATTATGACTTTATTGTCTCATAAATTTGACACTTTTTATCTCATAAATTTGACTTTTTTCTGGTAATAATGAGTTTTTATCTCAAAATTATGATTTTTTTCCCATAATATTGAGTTTTTATCCCATAGTTATGACTTTTATCTCATAATTATGACTTTCTTATCTCATAATTATGACTTTTATCTCTTTAATATGACCTTTTATCTCATAATTATGACTTTCTTATCTCATAATTATGACTTTATATCTCGTAATTTTGACGTTTTCCTCATAATTATGACTATTTATTTTATAATTATGACTTTAATCTCTTTAATATGACTTTTCTCTCATAATTATGACTTTGAGATCTCAAGATTTGACCTTTTTTTCATAATAATGGCCTATCTCAAAATTTTGATTTTTTTCTCATTATTACTTTTATCTCATAATTCTGACTTTTTATTTCACAGTTATGACTTTATCTCATAATTTTGTCTTTTAATCTCACAATTTTGACTTTTTTCCACATCACTTTGACTTTTTATCTCCTAATTATGACTTTGTTATTTCATTATTGTGACTTTTTCTCTCATAACTATAGCTTTGTGATCACAAAAATATGACTCTTTTCCTCCTAATTATGATTTTATTTCTCATAATTATGACTTAGTATTTATTTTATATTTTATAAGTTCCCTAAATTCCTTTTTTTTTTAAAGGATTCATAAATAAGCTTGTGTTTCACTGAGGTAAAAAAAAAAAAAAACGTTGATGTGCTGTTGGAGCTGCACCTTTCTTGACACAAAAGTACTTACCATAGCCAATGGCCACGCCTACCCCCCCCCCCACACACACACACACATTTTCATGAAATAACAGGTCAAAATACAAATTTATCATGTATGTTGTTCCTTCCTTCAGTACTCTGTAACAAAGGTCCAGGCCATGCTGCAGGACTTTAACACTGTGACCTATAGGTACAAGCTATGTGACTACCGGCAACAATTGTTGCCAGTCATAAAAAGGCTGTTTTCTTTAAAACAAAGTACAACATGGAAAAAAAGAAATACATACCATGATTCAGAGGGACTCAACTGATAAAATTATATGCCGTACAACTCAGAAAAAAATTTGGGCATAAATGGGTGAAGAAAAAAATAAAAATAACTGCTCTGAATCAAAGAAAACTTTAATAATACATTTTTGTGAGATGTTTGGGGGCCCCTGGACATCTTGGGGCCCCAGGCAGTTGCCGTTGTTTGCCTAATGGTAAGTACGCCCCTGCATTGTTGTTTACATTTTTATTATTGTTAACATTTTTCTTATAACCATTTTTGTTAACCTTGTTTTTATTAGTAGTTTTATTGTTATTATAAGTACTTTTATTGTTATTATTATTCTTATTTTAGTTAATATTGTTATTATTTTTCACACACTGGATTGAAAATTTCAATAAGTTTCCCCCCACCTTTACAAATAGCAAACCAAAAGCTCAAAGTTACACAGACATGACATGAATGACATTTTGCATTTATCATATTAAATCATTTACCCACACCAAACAGAATTCCCTCCTACAGTTAAAGTGCATGTCTGTCGCTGATTACCCAGTTGGTCTACATAACCACTGAAAGCTCAGCTACTATAACAGTACATTAGCACAACTTCTACATGTGCTTGTTCAAAACCTGGCAGGACCTTCCACCATAACTAAGTTCTTCTCTCTGTCTTTTCAAACATTGCAAGTCATTACAAATGGAGATTAAAAAAAAAAAGAAAAGTCTTACATTTTTAAATATTCTGCAGAAATACTTTGTATAATTTGATTTTATAATTTGATTCATTTCCCATTCCTAACCACACCACTACTACTTCTACTTCTACTACTAGGACAAATGAACTGAAGATGAAGGGCAAATTGATATTCCAAGAGAAGCAGGCGGATGATGAACAATTCAGTGAGGGCTTTGAGAGCAGGATGGGGATCAAACATCACAATGTGTATATTCAACTCTTCTCTGTCATTTTTCCAGCCATAGGTGTATGACCTGGAGTAACAATGAGGGTTTCAAAACAATACAATAAAAGTTCAACTGGGGAAAAAGTAGACACAAATGTGTCCAGGCTGCCATCTTTTATTTTCACATCAGTGCCATTGTCTGTCTGTGCAAGGAAAAACAACCCACTGGTCCAGGCCTCGGGGAGACAGTCTGCTCATGGGTGCAGGATAGCTCCCCATTCAAGACTGAGACTGAACTCCGGTGTGTGCGGCGGTGGGCCTCACGGGGAAGAAGGCAGGAGACACTTTATGCAGTTCAAAGAACAGCAGCGGAGTAATAGTACAGTTTCAGCTGGTTCACGGCGGCTGGTGCTCATATCTCACAGAAGCAACTCGAAGACACAATTCCACGCATGAAGGGAGCGAGCAGATTCCCGATTCAGCTTTGGTAGGGATGACAGGGGGCTGAGGGGGGTGAAGGAAGGAGAGAGAGGGGCAACGATGGGGGAGAAAGGCCATTTGCCTGTAGAGATAACCCAGTGTTTTAAAGTTAAACTTTCAGCAAAACGGATGCTCCAAAGCTGTCTTTGTCACGGTGAGGGGCAGCTTCAAAGCCCCCCTCCGCCTCTCTCCGTGTGTTTTCAATGGCCACAACCCCCCCGGTTATTTGTCTAAATCTCTCCGCATGTGCTGTCGGTAGCACCGCGCTGTCTGCTGCCGTGTGCTTGGTGTGCGTTGAAGGGCTTCACTCGGGCCACCTGGTACTTTCTTGATCACGAGAAGTGCCCACACCTGCGAGGAGCCAAGCTGTCCCGAAGCACGGCCTCGTCCGCTGTCGGTGTGTTTGCGGCCCTCTGAAAAACGAGATTTTACTGCGGAGAGAGGGCGAGCCGAGGGCCCATTCAGCCCCGGTCCCCTCCGGAAACGTCTGTGTGACCAGGAAAAGACGTTTCAACCGAGCCCACGAGCATTTTTGACCGCTTTGCTTAGAGAAATGTTCCGCCGAAGCCGGGAGCTGGCTTTCCCGCGGTGATGTTTCGGCCACTTTTCTGTTCCGTGTGAGCAGAGTCGAGAGCGGCTCGGAGCTCGGACTGAGCCCGGGCTCGAGGGCACAGAGTGCCCTGTCCGTTCCCATCGCCCACGGGCCTCTGTGGGACCCCCGCGCCCGGTTTGGACACTTTGATTCACGGAGAGAAAACACAAAGTGTGGCCCTGTGGGGAACGAGCAGAGGAGCAGGTCAAGCGGTTGAGTCTCCACGGTTCTCATGGCGGGTTGAAAGCCGTCCCCCTCCGCCCCGCAGCCTCCATCTCTCTGTGACTCTCCGAGTTATTCAGTCTCGCGCGCAGCACTCTCAGATTTCTCAGCGAAATTATGGCAGAAGTCGCCCCAGCCCCGGCCGCCGCCCCAAAGCACCCAAGAAGAAGGCCTCCAAGCCCAAGAAGAGCGGGCCCAGCGCCAACGAGCTCATCCTGAAGGCCGTCGCCGCCTCCAAGGAGCGCAGCGGAGTGTCCCTGGCTGCCCTCAAGAAGGCCCTGGCAGCAGGAGGCTACGATGTGGACAAGAACAAGGCCGCGTCAAGACCGCAGTCAAGAGCCTGGTGGCCAAGGGTACCCTGACCCAGGTCAAAGGGGCAGGAGCCTCCGGCTCATTCAAAATCAGCAAGAAGGCGGCCGAGAAGAAGGTCAAGAAGCCTGCAAAGAAAGCAGCCGCCAAGGCCAAGAAACCAGCTGCAAAGAAGCCCGCAGCTGCCAAAAAGCCCAAGAAGGTGGCAGCCAAGAAGCCAGCAGCTGCAAAGAAGTCCCCCAAGAAGGCCAAGAAACCGGCAGCAGCTAAGAAGGCAGCCAAGAGCCCCAAGAAGCCTGCCAAGAGCCCCAAGAAGGCAGGCAAGAAGCCCACAGCGGCCAAGAAAGCTCCAGCAAAGAAGGCAGCCAAGCCCAAAGCCAAGAAGGCCGCACCCAAGAAGAAGTAAACTTTCTCAGCACCCACGGGATCCATCGTCCTTCTAAGCCAAAGGCTCTTTTAAGAGCCACCCCACAACCTCCACCATAGAGCAACAATTTCCTCTCTGCACACACACACACACCGTACTCTGCCAGTTTACACATGCCCACGCAGTGTTGCCCCCATCCCAGCAATAGCACGGGCATCTGTTGTAGGGTTAGAGCCACGCTCATGTACCAAACAACAAACCCTTCAAGTCACTACTCACAGGGACCTGCTGCTCATCACAGGGTGGATCAGCTGGTGACAACACTGTGTCTTATTGTTTCTCTCCTTTTCACTATAAGCAGCAGCAGTGGAGTTATTGTGTTCATGTTGTGTGGTTTATTATTAATATATCTATATATATTTTATATTTTTCGAAGTACATCATTTAGCTGTCCTTTGCTAATACTGCTGAGGGCCTCTGCTGGACGTAGGGGGCAGGGAGAGACGAGGGAGAAAAAGGCGCTAAGAGGACACTTTTGGCGGCTACTCTTTGAATAAGTCAGCGTCCAATGAGCAGCGGGGAACCGTGAAGAGTTTCTCCATGGACATCTAATCAGAACCACCTCTTAGGTCCGCGGTTACACTGTAACAATTGATGGCTACTACTCGACAATTTATAGGGGCAAAGGGCAGCAGAGTTTCGCTGGTCGGATGTAATATGTGGCTGTCGGTGAATGAATGAGCAGCCTGCCCTTATTTTGAGTTATGCTGTGTTGGACCCTGTGTGTTGAATGATTTGAATCAGGAACATCTTTCTTTCTGTGCGTGTGTGTGTGAGAGAGAAAAAAGACTGTCATGGATACACCATAGTGTTTCATGAGCAGCAGCAGGTGTCAGACATTCAGTGTGACGTGTTTTTCGTGGACACAGAGTATGGTAGGAATAGTGAGCTCTCGGGCTGATGGTGTGGGTGGTCCTGAAAAGGACCTTTGGGTTGTGCTTCGGCCGCTCAGTAGGTAAGCGCGTTTACTTGGAGCTGGTGTACTTGGTGACGGCCTTGGTGCCCTCGGACACGGCGTGCTTGGCCAGCTCACCTGGGAGCAGCAGGCGGACGGCGGTCTGGATCTCCCTGGAGGTGATGGTGGAGCGCTTGTTGTAGTGAGCCAGACGGGAGGCCTCCCCGGCGATGCGCTCAAAGATATCGCTCACAAACGAGTTCATGATGCCCATAGCCTTGGAGGAGATGCCGGTGTCGGGATGGACCTGCTTCAGCACCTTGTACACGTAGATGGCGTAGCTCTCCTTCCTGGTCCTCCTCCTCTTCTTGCCGCTCTTGGTGGCCTTAGACACGGCCTTCTTGGAGCCCTTCTTGGGTGCTTTCACTTGATCAGGCATGGTGGCTAGTCTCAGAGACGAATGAGGAAGGGCCGGCCCACGGGCTTCTTCAACAGCCCGCATGTAAATCAAACAGCCTTCACTGCGAGAGCACCATTGGATGAGCAGCAGCAGGGGCGGGGGGAAACCGTGGCGAGAGTCCCACGCGTGGGGAGGGGGACCCGAGTTTAATGCCTTACTCCCCGACAGCAAGAGAACACCAACCCAGTCCTGAGTTAAAGAGATAGTGATATTTTTTGTCATTCTTAAGTGGGCTTGTATGAGCTCCATATGACCACTAAGTACATTAGATGCAGTGGAAAGTTCTCTCCTCTCCTCAGTAAGACACAATTTGTACAAATTTGCCATGCAGAATCTGCTGCAGGCTGGTAAGTAAAGTGCCAAATACAAATGGTATTTCCTCAGGCTACAAATGATTTATACATACTGGATGTACATTTCTGTTGGTGGTGTCCCTCCCAAGAAACAACATTCTGTGCTGTAAATAAATGATCATTGAAATAGTTCAATATTTAGTAATATGAACTAAAATCCAGCAACTTCACTGTGACTTAAAATGCATGTTTAACAGTTGTAAAGTAATAAAAGTCACTGATGTAGTACATGAAATAAGTAAAGCAGCCTTTGGCCTTGAAAATGACCCTGTTCTCTATGGCACGGTTTTCAAGTCATTGTGAGAGGGCCATTAAACAAACTAAACATATTTACTGTAGATTATTGCAGCGTGGGGGTACGATAATATATCAACCATCAAAAAGAGCTAAAGATCGATCCCTAACCCTTGTAGTAGTTAAAGCTATGTTTGTATGCATGTGTATTTGATTCAGGAGGATTGAGATGGGAATTTATGGTGTAGTAAAATATCAAATTTCCAAAGAAAAAAAAAAACATATGCAACTGCTGCAACAAAGGACACGAGTACATTCCAAAAGCTTGGGGAAGGGGAGGGGGGTTCCTGCATTTGGATCTGTTTTAGCATTTACAATATATTCACGTATCATCCATTCATTTATTTATATATTTAGTTAAACATTAAATTATCTTAAAAAAAAAAAAACTTCATACTTTTGAAGATCATATTTTTTTTTTCTTGCTGTAGAAACTATTTTCTTCTGAATTACCAAAAACTCTAATATGCTGTTTGCAGTGGTGGACAAAGTACTTTCCTTCATTACTTGAGTGAAAGTACAGAAACTCCTGGTCAAATATTACTCCAAGATAAGTAAGAGTTGTCAAGTCAAATTTTTATTGAAGTGAAAGTACTGGAGTACCTGCATTTGAAAATACTTAAGTATTAAAAGTACATTTTTCTTTCATTGTGAAAGTATAATTGTATTGTTGCCACAATTAATTTACAAAACCTAATGACTGAAACAGCCTACTGATTGCATTGACTTGCTAATAGAAACTCTAGAATAAAAGAATGTAAAGTATGGCACTTAGCCTGTAGAAATGCTTATTGAAACACAATGAACTCAAAATAAAAGGACAGTCATTGCTGTTTTCATTTTTTTGTTCAACACACAACATGCTTTCTCAGGTTGGACAGTTTTTGCAGGCAGTGGTGAAGTTTGTGTATGTCAAACAGAGCATACATGTAAAATGAGACAAATCATTCTTCATTTCCACAATCTCAAATATAGACTTCAGATATGGCACGGGTGTGCTGGTGTGGAATCATGGTTTGTACCTGTCGTTACCATCATGACTGCCAAGACATGACATGTCAAGAACTGTTACCTGCATCACTTGGGCAAATCACAAGTAGATCCCATTTTAGAAGAAAAAAGAAATTCCATTCACTGACTTCAGAGCTATACTTAAAAGTAACTAGACCCTTCATAGAAATATAGTGAAGTTAAAAGTAAAATATTTGTTTTTCAAATGTAGTGGAGTAAAAGTCAGAAGTTTGCAAAAATAATAACACTCAAGTAAAGTATAGAAACTCAACAAATGTACTTAAGTATAGCCCTCAAGTAAATCTACTTTGTTTCTGTCCACCCCTGGCTGTTTGATACCAGATTAAACATGGATTAAACCAACCTGCTCTGAAACATGTTCAAAGGAGCTTTCATTTATAGTTAGGTATTAGTTTAGTTCAGTTCAGACAGCTTTATTTATCCCAGTTGGCAATTCTGATTTTGCACTTCACCTAGGCTACACATACATCTCCAAACAGCAAAAAGAGACAACAATGAAGAAAACATAAATGAATAAAAGTCAGTACATGATGAAGAGCACATGGATACACAGCAGTCTTCAACAGATTCTTCCAGCAACCAGGGTCAGGCAGATTAAAATACACATGAACAATTCGAGGCAGGTCAAAGGGAAGCTGTTGATCAGCCAAGAATATGATGTAGTCCAGGTAATGGCAGGTTATTGAAGAGTAAAGCCTTTAGCTTCCTAATAAAAGAGCCGGAGAATTCCAAAACACAATAAATTAAAATAATGGGTTAAACAGGACTAAAAGTGTTCAGAATATGTTATTAAGTATGTAAAGGGGGCAAAAAAGGAGTAATTCTAAGTAATTAGACAGGAAATTGGAGAGAAGATTAAAATGTGGAGCATCTGAATTGGTTTGTGTCTAGTGATGTGCTATTGTTTGGGATGAAATGTTGTCTTTTCCCCTGATTGAGCAGAGTTGTTTGAGAAGCATTTTTGTGTAAAATGTGAAAAATGTCTGCGTTTTGTGTGTAAGCATTCCTATGTTTGTGATAGTGGTGCTGATTATTGTCTAAGTGTAAGAAAGGTGGTGTGAGTGCTGCTGGTCTTGGCTGAGGATGAACATAGTGCTGAATAATGAAGGAGCGATTTGGTGTACCAGGGGCACGAGATTGTGACGGGCTGGGCTTTGTTGTGTATCCCGGGGGTGTGCTTAAGAGTGGGTGCACAGGCAGCAGAGGTGCGCCGGGTTGCTGGAGCGGGAGGAATTATGGCCTCTTTGAGGGTAGGTGGGGTGGCTCTTAAAAAGCCGTTGTGTTGTTGCGAGGTCGGCCGGCGATGTTCCAGTTTACTTCTTAGCGGGCTTCTCGGTCTTCTTGGGCAGGAGGACGGCCTGGATGTTGGGCAGCACACCTCCCTGAGCGATGGTGACTCCGCCGAGCAGCTTGTTGAGCTCCTCGTCGTTGCGGACGGCCAGCTGCAGGTGGCGGGGATGATACGGGTCTTCTTGTTGTCGCGGGCTGCGTTGCCGGCCAACTCGAGGATCTCAGCGGTCAGGTACTCGAGCACGGCGGCCAGGTAGACGGGTGCTCCGGCGCCGACGCGCTCGGCATAGTTGCCCTTGCGGAGCAGCCTGTGCACACGACCCACGGGGAACTGGAGCCCGGCGCGGGATGAGCGGCTCTTTGCCTTGGCCCTGGCTTTACCTCCGGTCTTGCCTCTTCCACTCATGTTGGTCGGGTCTTGTCGAGAGTAGGAACTCGAAAGAAATGATGGCTCTGCGCTGCCGCGGCCCCGTCTTAAAAGCCCGCCCAGCCCGTGTCTCTTCCAGCCGAGCAAATGAGGAGAGGAGAGAGGGGAGCGTTTAGCGAGGGGGAGAGGGGGATGGGTGAGTGAGTGAGTGAGTAAGCGTGCGTGAGGAAAGGCTGGCCGGCCTGCACGCAGCACAGCCCAAAGGTGGGAGGGAGGAGGGGAAGTCGTATCTCCGCTCTGCGCTCTGCAACCTCCCCCTTCCCCCCTCGGTGCTCCGGCAGCAGCCTGCCCCCAATCAGAGGCTTGAGCCGCGCTGCAGCGTCACCATCTCGCGGCCGCTCCTCCGCCCTTAAGACCGGCTCCTCTCTCCCTCCCCGTCATATACTTTTGCTCCCGCACAGAGAGACAAGAGACAATGGCAAGAACCAAGCAGACAGCTCGTAAGTCCACCGGCGGCAAAGCCCCAAGGAAGCAGCTGGCCACCAAGGCTGCTCGCAAGAGCGCCCCGGCCACCGGCGGCGTCAAGAAGCCCCACCGTTACAGGCCCGGCACCGTGGCTCTGCGTGAGATCCGTCGCTACCAGAAGTCCACTGAGCTGCTCATCCGCAAGCTGCCCTTCCAGCGCCTGGTCCGCGAGATCGCCCAGGACTTCAAGACTGACTTGCGCTTCCAGAGCTCCGCTGTCATGGCTCTGCAGGAGGCCAGCGAGGCTTACCTGGTCGGCCTCTTCGAGGACACCAACCTGTGCGCCATCCACGCCAAGAGGGTCACCATCATGCCCAAGGACATCCAGCTGGCTCGCCGTATCCGCGGAGAGAGGGCTTAAACGTCACCTGACTCCCCTACCCCGAGACACAACGGCTCTTTTAAGAGCCACCTCACCTCCACTTCAAGGCGATCCTGTCTCACAACACACACGCACACGCACACCTCATGGGGAAAAATGACTGAGGGTCCAGAAACACTTTTAATTGCCAAAATCAGCATTAGTTTCACACAAAAAGCCCTTGAAATATTCAATACTCTCATTTTTAAGACATGACTTTTTTTTGATGCTCCTGAGGTCATGTCACATTAACTCAGAAAATAGGAGGGGGAGGTGTTATTTAGGAATGTGGATTATATCATGCAATGATAATGATCTTCCTTGAAACCTACAACTCAGTTGCTGAATCTGACTATAAAGACACTGTGAAAACACAAATCGATGCCAAAGCTCTGGATGTACATGAAAATAAATGCATGGACTTTGACCATGTCTTTTTACCTTTATACTTCATACAACAGATCATAGAAATGTTGCATGCTGAACCTGAGAGAGGCCAGGGTTGTGACTTCAAATAAGCTGTGACCATTCCATCCATCACCCAAACATCTGATCCCACTGATCTCATTCGAGTTTTTTATTTCATATCTTTTTTTTTTTATATTTGTACCACCATGCAAATATATACTTTGCAATGATAATGATTAATGGCCCATGACAGTTATCCATGAACCTGTACACAAAACATATTTAATGCATCTTGTTCTTGTTCATTTGTTTTTATTTTAATTTCTATTTTCAATTTGAAGCATAAATATCAATGTCATATTTGGCTTATTGTCAGACCTTTATTCAGTATGATGATTTTCAATTATTATTGATTGCTTCATCAATATTTAAAAGACAAGACTAAAACCAGCCCATGTCTACAAATGAGATAATGTGACACTCCTGAGTAATTGTGAACCTCAATTATGTTGCAGCAGCACAAAAGACACAACTCTAGCAAACAACGTACTGGGCTTTTATTAAGCAAGTCTAAAAACACGCATAGCGCCTTTTTTGAGCATTTTTGTCTTGCAGCCAACGGTTCAAGCCTTGGCTATCTTCTTTCTCTAAATTCAAACTGAGGAGCTCAGAGAAGCATGCAGAAAGCTCTCCTCAGATACAGAAATAGGGAGAAGTCGGCATATTTATAAGCTCCTATCAGTTTGATAAATGGTATATTCTTCAATAACCTGAAGTTTCCATGTAAAGCTGTGTGTTTACATATTTGTTTGTTTCCATTCGAAGCAAAGCATGCATACGTGTCTTTCCTGTTTTCATCAGTAGCCCCGTGATCTGCATCATCATGGTCATTTGAGGAAAGCCATGATGATGCAGTTATCTGAAATGGTTATATCTGGCTGGACCAAGAAGCTCCATCTCAGCCTGGACTGGCCTTAGTGGGTACTTTAAGCCAGAGTGCTCGGAAGGAACTTGGCCAAGCCTGGGTTTACTTGCTTATCCTGGATGTCTCGATTCCACTTGGGTAATAATATTCTCCATGGGCCATCTAATGTAGGGATGGGCATTTTATCCGATTCACAATCAGTGCATCGATGCGAGGGTCTATGGTAAATTGCATCGGTTGGAGTGGGGTGCATCGGATTAGAAACTGGGCTGAAACCAGAATGCATCGCATCGTAAAAGCTTTGCATCGGTAAAATCCGATTTCATGTTATTATATATATATATTTTAAAATTTAAAATTATTATTTTCAGTGTGCTGAAAGTGTTGTTTTTTTCAAAGTGCTGTTTATATACCTAGTCTAAATTGTTAATGACAGCTTTGAAGGCTGATCTCCACTACTGTTAGGCCTATGTCCCTGTTTGTGAAATAGGCCTACTTTTTTATGTTGACAAACACACCTCCTGACTGCTTAAGTAGCCTACTGTAAGTGGTCTGAAGTGGTCTTGAAGGAACAATAAAGTTGAGTTGAATTTGCACAGATTTGCATCGTGATTGCATCCTGATTGCATCGTGGTAGGAAGATAAATCGTATCATCCTGAATTGGTAGATGCTTCATGTGAATGGTTAGTGTATCGTACCGTAGCCTACATATCGAGATGCATATCGTATGGTCTTGAGGATGGAGATTTCCATCCCTAATCTAATGTAATATCTATCCCCCCCCCCAGTCCATTGCTACACCTCTGACGCCAGCCCCCTCCCAGGGACATAAGGGCGGGCTCCGGCTCTGCTCGCAGGGGGCGCTGGAGCTCCAACGGGCGGCCAGAAGGGGAGGAAAAAGCCCTCACTCACGTCCTCACTGAGGGAAGAAAAAGGGCCGACTCCTTCGGTGCAGAATCATTCAGCTTTAGCAGCCTGATCTCTCCAAGTTCAGCAACCTCTGGGTAAGACTCAAATTTATTGGGATTGGTCAGACACCCACAAGAGAGGAGATAGCTGACAGCTTACTTTTTAAAACCACCTGGATAAGTCCTCAAGATATCTATTCATTCATACTACTTCCTAACAAGAGAGAGTATGAATTGATTTTTTGTCAAGAGGCCCCACTGAAGAGATTCCTGGACATAGCTTCCTCTAAAAGCAATGATCCTATCTGGAAAGATTTCTCCATTGAATCAGCAATTGAGATTGATGTGAAGAATGTTGTGGTAAAGTTTTGGACGGGGAAAATTGCAGATCAAGACATTGAACTGTACCTAAGACGTTTTGGTGACCTGCTCCAACCAGCAATTAAACCTGTCGACAAGTATGGCATATGGTATGGAGTAAGGAAATACAAACTAAAAATGCATAGAGACAGTCAAGGAAAACCACTTCTGCTCCCAAACACCATCTCTCTCGGCCCGTATAACGGTCGAATCATTTACCAGGGACAGGAGATGAAGTGTTTTATCTGCCAATCTTCAGACCACCAAGTAAAAGACTGCACCTCCATCAAATGTTGGAAATGTGGATCTTTGGGCCATAAAGCAATTTCCTGTGAGAATGACAGCTTTTGCTCTCTGTGTGGACAACAAGGCCATACCTTCTTTGTATGTCCCTTATCATACGCCAATAAAACTAAAGAAGTCAACAGAACCCATGAACAAGACACCTCTCGACCCATTCAGACAAACACACAACCTGTGATTAGAGAGAAACCAGCTCTCGTCATATCCAAGTCCTCAGCAGTTCCCTCTCAACCACGTCCGTCTTTCCAGCCGGTGCCTGTCCGACCTCCTCCTGATCAACGACAGGAGCTTCAGGGCCTTGAGGATAATCCTCGTGCCTTCCAGCCTGGGGAGGAGCCCCTGGAGGATCCATGTTGCTCCCTGTCGTTACCACCTCTTCCGGACAGCAGTAACAGTGAGGAGGAAGATAGCCCTGAGGACGTGATTGGAGAGGCGGAGCTGAAAGACATCCCAGAAGAGGACGTAATTGAGGACAAGGGTGAAAACTACGACAGTGAGGGCGGATCAGAAGAATATCAGAGTGCAAGTGAGAGTGAAGACTACAGTGCCTCACTAACACCTCAAGGCACACCTTCCTCCTCCCCGCGATCATTTTCAGGAGAACCGGAGGGAGACTGTTCGTTCTCCCCAGGTCCCTCTCCACCAATCCCCAGAGAGACCCTCCCGAATGGTGAAGATCAGAAAAACCTGAAGAAACGCCCAGCCCTCTTCGCTGGATATAAAAAGAAAAAAAGAATGAACTTGAGGCACAGTCCAAAATAGTTCAACCTAATCAATCATGTGTTCACTAAAAGTCGGCTCTTTTAATATTAGAGGAATAAAATCGAGCAATTTTAGATCTCTCAAATTAAATTATTTTTTAAAATCAAACTTAGACATCTTGTGTCTTCAAGAGCTCAGACTTACGTTGAACACAGAGGTCGAAGATGTTTATAAAAAGTGGACAAAAGGGCCAGCAGTCATTTCAATCGGCGAAAGTACGGCTGATGGAGTTGGTGTTTTTTTCTTCTCTGGTGTTACAATTATTAAAAGCAGGATTATTGTACCTGGACGACTTCTAATGATAGACTGTTTTTATCATAATATAAAAATTAGGATAATCAATGTATATACCGCACCTACAAAAACTAGTAAGTTACAAATATTTAAAAAAATGGCGGGTTTAATTAATGTGGGGTTTTCCACAATTGTTTGTGGAGATTTTAACACAATAACAGATGCAAAAGATAGAATAGCAACAACTAACTTTAAATTAACAAGAGAAGGAAAAGTCCTCGAAGAAATATGTAAAAATGCCTTATTAATAGATTCATATAGATACCTTAACCCTCATAATATAGGATATACTAGATATGATAAAAACACAAAAACTAGAATAGATAGAATATATTTATCAACCCAGTTAAAACCAATAAACTATGAAACAATTTATACACAATTTTCTGACCATCTGCTAGTTAAATCCACAATATTATGCAACTCTAATGATAAAAAAGGCTTTTGGAAATTAAATTCAACATGTTTAAAAGATATAGATATAATACATGAACTGAAAAATGAAATTAAGAAAATAATCGATTTGAGGGCTTTGGTTAATAATGACTTAGAGGTATGGGAAAAATAAAAAAAAAGAGTCAAAGACTTTTTTAAATTTAAAAATAGACAATTAAATAAAATAAAGAACATGGAGTACAATAAGAATATTATAAAATATATATCATTAAAGAACAATACAAACAGAACTGAAACAGAAGACAAATTAATGCAAGAGTTAAAGGATAAAATCGATATAATAAACAATGAACTATTATTTAATATATACAAGATTAGTAATAATGACAACAGAAGTAACTTAGCCCATAGCATTTCAGCTAGCCAAAGAAAGAGGAAGGATAACCATATCAAATGCATCAAGAATAATCAAGGTAAGATATATTTTAACGAAGAGGAAAAAAGACAAACTGTAGCAGAAAGCTGCTCTCGCATGTACGAGAGTATAAGCCCTCACAATGACGTCATATCCTCCTTTTTAAATGACATAACCCCTTACCATCCATCCACATTTAATAACTTACTAGGAGAGATAGGGAGAGACGAGGTCGTCACGGCCATTGGTCAACTCAATCGAGGCAAGTCGCCTGGACCGGACGGACTGCCTCCTGAGTTTTACCAGGTGGCTGGTGATGACCTCGTCGACCTCCTTGTCTCTGTTTTAAATACAGCACTGAAAAATGGAACATTGTGTGATTCCTTTTATAATGGAGTTATGTGTTTAATTTATAAAAAAGGTGAGAAATCTGACTTAAATAATTATAGACCCATAACAATAATGAACAGCGATTATAAAATACTGGCAAAAATAATAATGAATAGATTAAATGAGATTTTAAATTACATAATCGAAAAAGAACAAACATGTGCTATAAAAGGGAGGCTAATGTGGGATAACATCTGTTCTTTACGAGAAATAATATATACTAAAAACAGTGATTTTTATGTTTTAAACCTAGATCAAAAAAAAGCCTTTGATTTTTTATCTTATAAATACCTCTGGATGGTCCTAGAAAAATATGGCTTCCCAAAGGAATTCATAAAAATGATACAGCTGTTATATAAAAAATCAAGAGTTCAGGCAAATGTGAATGGTGTTCTTACCGAACCTTTTAATGTATCGTGTGGTGTAAAGCAGGGCTGCCCTCTGAGTGCAGCTCTCTACGTCATAGCTATAAGCCCCTTAATAAAGAAAATAAACAATGATAATAGATTTAAGGGAGCAATAATGGGAGATGCGCTCAGAGTGGTAGCTCTAGCCTACGCAGACGACATCACAGTAATCATCAGAAATCAAGAAGAAATAAAGATTTTAAATCAGTACCTTTCACATTACGAACAAGCATCAGGAGCCAAACTAAATCAAGACAAAACTGAGGCCATATGGATTGGTAATAAACAAAATCAACCAAAAATTAACATAGAAGAAAAAGATGAAATTAAAGTACTCGGCATATTATTTAACAATGACGACTGCTGCCTTGTAAATTGGAATAAAAAAGTTGATGAAATGAAAGAAGAAATTGGAAGGTGGGACAATAAGAACACCAAATACAAGTGCCGAATTAACATAATCAAAACCCACATTTTATCAAAGATGCTTTTCCTAGCTACTGTGTTTCCCCCCCCACCAAAAATCATGGTAATATTAAATAAACTATGTTTAAAATTATTGTGGGGAACTAATAGAGAGGTGACTCAAAGAAAGCTCGCATATAAAAATAAAGATGAAGGAGGACTTGGAGCACCTGATTTAAATATAATATTAAAAATACCCTTCATTAAAAATATCAAAAAAGCACTTAACAGAAATGCACCTTGGATTGGAGGAGACAAATCACAGTGGGAAAAACAGAAAGGCAAAGCAAGAAAGAACACTCCTTATTATAAACTACTCTTCGGTGATACAATAATAAAATACAAACATTTAAATATTGACTGGGACGGATCACAGACAAAACAAATCTATAAAACATTAAACGACAATATAAATGGGGGGCCAATTAAATATAAAAATGCAGCTCTTTCCGAAAATAAAACAATAATAAAAAACATACAAGACAAAAACTTATCAGAAAACATTAGAGACACAGTTTGGTTGATGTCTATGAACAGACTCCCAGTAAGAGCCATTGTAAAGTGGAGTTGCTTTGTAAAAACCAAAAATTGCCCAATGACCAGTTGTACAGAGGAAGAAACTCTGGAACATTTACTTTTAAACTGTTATAGGACAAAACAAATAAGACTATTGATGAAAAATGTGGGTTTTGATGTTGATTTAAATTACAAATCTGTAATATATGGAATTTTTAATGAAACTTTTACTGACGAAAAAAGAAGACTGTTTTGGCTCATTATGTGTGTAATTAACACACAAATCTGGAAAACCAGAGCCAAAACAGTCTTACAACAACAAATGATAAATGCTGATGCTGTGGTCAAAAATATAATGTGTTCCCTAAGAAGACTGAAAACTTTAGACAAAAAAAGTAGCAAACCGCTACCCTGGGACACAATATGTATATAGATTTCTCACCTAAGTTGTAGATTTGTTACTGTTTTTTTTTGTTTGTTTGTTTGTTTGTTTGTTTTTTGCTTTTTGTTTTTTTTCTTATCCTACTTTACTTTAGTTTTTTTTTTTTTTTTTTTTTTTTTTTTGAGATGTTGATTTTAATGTGATCTTGAAATAATACCTATTTTCCTATATTTTAAAAAGAGACAAACTAATAAAGATGAATTAAATACACATATACAAAAAAAAAAAAAAACATCTATTTGCAAGACTATGACGACAAAGCCCACAACCACTCAAGTGAGAGGAAAAAAAAAAAAAAAAAAAAAAGAAAAAGTGTGGCAATCGGAGTCTTGTAGAGAAAAAGAAAAAAAAAGAAAGGGAGGCAAAGGACTAGGAAAGGAGGCGTAAGCGTCGCCATAAGGTGCTCGACAACATCCAGGGCATCACAAAGCCCGCCATCCGCCGTCTGGCCCGCCGTGGCGGAGTCAGCGTATCTCGGTCTGATCTCTGAGGAGACCCGGCGTGCTCAAGGTTTTCCTGGAGAACGTCATCCGTGGCCTGTCACCTACACCGAAAGCACGCCAAGAGAAAGACTGTCACCGCCATGGATGTGGTGTACGCTCTCAAGAGGCAGGGCCGCACCCTGTCTGCAACCGGCGGTTAAACGCGTTCCTCCACCGTCCCCGGTTCACCAGTAGACTAAAAGGCCCTTTTAAGGGCCGCCCCTCCATCCCTCAAAGAGCCACGCATTCCTATGACTCCCACTCAATCCCCGACAGCAGCTGCTCACAACCACTCACACAAGGGGACACAAGTCTCTTCTGTCCCGTCCTTTCGTGTCTCTGTTAGCCGACCACTGACTCCACGGCTACTCCCCGCAAAAAATAACAACAAAAATTAATAATAAGAAAAACTCGTTAAGCACCCCGGCAACCATCGTGCTGCGTCTCGGCACACTCCCCGGTTGTCCCATGCTCACCCCTCACAGACCGGGCCACACCGGAGGAGAGAGAACAGTGCTGCTCACACACTTAACAGCGTCGTCCCGACACTCACTCCATCCTCGGCCCAGCAAGAGGATAATGTCCTGTATTTCTTACATGCTTTCTTCTCTGTTCTCATTTCACCTACGTCAACAAAACCCATTGGCTGTCTGCTAAAATATCATGCACGCTGTTTCACATCCATCTGACACGAACATGATTGTGGGTTTGAAAAAGCCTCCCTAGCGTGCTCAAGGCTGCCGTCACTTTGCCCATTTGTCTGTTCACTAGAAAGCCAATGATAGAAGAACACACTTTCCAGTTTTAACTTATGAAAGAGACTGACAGATATGGCCTAAAAATATAAATCTGTGTTGTTGTCACTGTTGTTGCTGCTGCTATCAATATTATCATCATTGTCATTATTATTATTATTATCATTATCATTGTCAATATTACTATTGATGATTTTAGTTACTATTATTTTTGTTTGTTGTTTTATATTTTAGTAATTGTTAACATTGTTGTTTACATTTTTTTATTGTTAACATTTTTCTTATAACCATTTTCGTTAACCTTGTTTCTATTAGTAGTTTTATTGTTATTATAAGTACTTTTATTGTTATTATTATTGTTGTTAATATTGTTATTCAAGAGCGTCAGTTTGTTTTAAAAAGTGGGGGGGACAGCTACTGGTACAAGTGACTTTTAAGAAGTGCTTGTGATCAGGGCGCTTGGGATTTATGCCCCATAATAAGAAATGTGAGTAGGTCCCCCATAGCCGGCCGACAGGCCATCGAAAAAATTGATACTGTTTTACAAAAAAAATGCATTTTAGTGATATTTTGACTATCATTTCCTTTATCTGTGAAAAGAACAATATGACAGTTACTTGGTGGGGAAGCAGTGAAAATACAATAAAATTCATTTAGATTTTATTATTTGATGCAGGACTTATTCTCTTTATTCCAAAAACCCATCTCTTTATTTAAATATTTGAACATAAAATTCTCTTTAGAATAACTAGAAGACAAAAACAACCTAAAATACAAAATAACCTCTTCCTTTAAAATGAAATTCGATTATAATCTGTGGAGAAAACACCATAAAAAATGGCCAATTGTCTTTTATGATATATTGTAATTTGAACATGTACCCCCACATGCAGGTTTAATTTATGTCCAATACTGTGGGCTCACAGGTGATGACAATAGATTTGTGGTGGGAAAAAAAATTATGAGGATATGTGTTTTTTGCTTTATAACCTCCTGATTTCCAAAAATGTTCCTGCTGCAGAGTCCAAACTACTGAGCAAACATTATACTTCAGAAGGGGATGGTTTTAAATCACGAGAATCGTTATAAAATAAAATACATACAATAGGCTTTTTTCATTTCAGAAAGATATTTTATTCACTAATATGTTTTTCTCCATTATAATCTTTTAATGTAGCACAAAGCTGCATTAAGTAACATTAAAGGGGCAGCTCTACTCTGCTTATTTGTCTCTGACATATCATTATTACTTACTTTGAGCAGAAACTGTCATTAGGTCCTTCAGGTCTGGGACGTTTTTCCAGTTTATCTTCGGGAGGTGAAAGTATGTCCGCAAACTCCAGGAAAGGAAAGTCTTTTTGACGAATAATATCGCCGTCCATGTCACATATTTCCAGGTCAAACATTCACCCCACTGTTTATTTCCGACTCTTTCTTCATGTCCAGTGTCCGTGGATGTTGAGAGGGGCTGAGAGGGGAAGGGGCGGACTGAGACACTCCGCCCCTTCCCCTCTCAGCTGATCAAAACATACATGCTAGCGTCTTCAGATGGCAGCTGTAGCTTCGTGTAACTTTTATCAAGTATCATAACTCTTCTGTTTTGACTGTCAGCGGCGTGAGGAAGAGACAATGCAGGAAATTAAAAAAGGGATTATTATGACAGCGCCGATGAAGTCCCATGCACTTTGGAGTCAAGAGGATACCTGCATGTACCGGAGTTCACAGAAGACGACCTGCCAAAATGGAGACGGACAGATCAAGAGGAAAACAGAGGAAACATCCACGGACACTGGACATGAAGAAAGAGTCGGAAATAAACAGTGGGGTGAATGTTTGACCTGGAAATATGTGACATGGACGGCGGTATTATTCGTCAAAAAGACTTTCCTTTCCTGGAGTTTGCGGACATACTTTCACCTCCCGAAGATAAACTGGAAAAACGTCCCTGACCTGAAGGACCTAATGACAGTTTCTGCTCAAAGTAAGTAATAATGATCTGTCAGAGACAAATAAGCAGAGTAGAGGAGGCTGTTTGTTTATATCACAGTGCAGACTACTAGTGAGTGTGTGTGTCTCTCACACACCCAACGATTTCTGTGCAGCTGAGTTCTAGATGATGCACATCTGTTTCTGCATCAAGGGAAGCATCACAAAAACCCATCTCAGAAATATTTGTCTTATAATGTGCTTTTAATTAGTCTAAAAAGGTGTTCAAAAGCCGCTAGCTCTCCGAGAGCTAACTACGGCGGAGGGATTTAGCGGAAGGATACAGACGTGAGTTGGCTTAGGTCCGGATAAACTTTAAATTTCCGAAAGGTTTATGCTCTTCAAAAACTGTCTATGTAGCGTACTCTTAAACTGTGGTATTACTTTTTGATTTGAGTTCTTGTAGGGGGAGAAAATAGCCTTTAACTCTGGTACGGTACTTTACCATTAGCGTCTTTTTCTTCGTCACCGACTCTTACAGACTGTGGCTTTCTGGTGGAGAGGAGAGAACTTTCTACAGCATCTAATGTCCTTAGTGACTACAAGGAGCTCATACAACCCCACTTCAAAAATACTGAACTGTCCTTTAAGCTTACTTCTTGCCATACCTTTGTTGTTTGTAGGCTGGAAACATTTATTGTTATTATTATTATTATTATTATTATTATTATTATTATTATTATTATATTAGGCCTGAAATAATAATAACAATAATATTATTATTGTTATTATTATTTTTCAGGCCTAATTATTCAATGAAAATACCGCCATGTGTGGATAATCCGGGTCATGACCTCTTCTTCTTCTGTGGTGTTATTACATGGGATATTCACAGCAAGCAAGCAAGTTTTCTAACTCACCCAGGTGTTATCAGAAGAAAAAAGCACTCTCTGGGTCGGAGCTTCAACTTGGCGCAATTGCAAATTTATAGCAGCTGCATGTTTTTTTATCCTCACGGAGGTCTGCAGCCTCTCTCTGCTACTCTCGGACGAATGCAGGTGGTGCGTTCAGGAGCGTCGGAATTTTTTACACTATAGCGAAATAACTGGGATTACAGTGGTTTTCACATGAAGGATTTGTGTGCTGTGGAGACAAAATGACCACTGACAGAACTGACGCCTATGTTGTTATTATTTTTTACACACGGGATTGAAAATTTCAATAAGTTCTCCCCCACCGTTAAATACAAAACCAACAGCTCAAAGTTACACAGACATGACATGACATGACGTTTTGCATTTACCATATTAAATCATTTGTAGTATACAGTATATACAGATGAGTATGTAGTATGTAGTACGTTAGTATGCCATTTCGGACACAGCCTATGAGAAAAAAAGTTTGGCTCCCGCTAGACAAAAGGGGAAAATGTGCGGGAATGTAAGAGTAGATGGTGTTTGTTGAATTTTCAACAATGTTTCAACTTTCAAGCACACACACAGACACACACACACACACACACACACACACACACACACACACACACTTGTGCAGGAGCAGGAGGGGCAGAAAACACTATCAGTAGCTCCAGAAAGGAGGAAGACAGAGTGGGGGTACACAGGACCCACACGTTCCACACTTTATTAGCCCCGGGTCCAGTGGACCAAAACACCCTGTATGTAATATAAATGCGTAGGGTGGGTGTACAGTATGTGGTCAGAGAAAATGTGTTTTCATTTATGTTCTTCACAGAAAATGAGCCAAAGCCAATCAATTTCAGGTTGAAAAAATAATTAATTGTATCATTTTTCTTTCGATGAAAACTGAAAACAGGTCCCACAGACCCGAATACCATACAAGGGTTAACAGCTGCTCATGAACACCAACTACGGAATGCAGACGAATACCCAGATTTAATTTAATTTTAATTTAATTTATTTGATTTACAGGGACAATGCATATTAAAGGACCCTGGTGGATATCCACCCGCAGACCCGTTTTCAAAAAAGATGTGTAGTCATGGACAAATATGCGTCTCCATATGTCAATATCACCAGCTCGATAGTTTATTTTACCGGAGCCTTACAAATTCGTACTCGTGTAAAGCCCGCCTTAGATTTGAAAAAGCTTTAAGCTGGTCTCTCATTACAATTTTAAGTCTCAAATTTCCAAAGTCACTAAAGATCTTGGGGAGTCTCTCTGGAACCAGGGTGACTGCAGTTGTTAGATATGAGATTGGCTTCCAGCCTGATTTCTGAAGTTTTAAGCTGCGGCCAAAATCAAACCTGTTTCATGTTTTTGCTAGTTTTTTTTTCCTGTCTCATGCACATTGGGCTGTTCACTGAAATGACAACTAATAGAAGCTGAAAACAAGAACCAGTGAGGAAGCTACAGGTTGCACACAAAGCAGGGAGATGGAGGAGCTTACAGTCTGCAGGAATGTGGAAAATGGAGAAACTTGATGTATTTGTAGAGGCAGTGAGTGAGAAGAAGCAGTGACACGAGCCAAACAGCCTGTAACGTCTTGATGCAGTTCAATAAGAGGAAAACAGCTTGAAGAACAGAAACAAAACCAAAGGTGGGAACAAAAAAACACAGATATGTGGTGTGAATGAAATAATGGACTGTGCAAGAATAAATAAACAAATAAATTTACAGCAAACACTTTAAAAGTGAAAAAATGAAACAAAGCCCAAAACAATCCAAACCTCAGAAACACTCAGAAGGTCAAAAACACAAAAACAGACTACAACAACAGATGTGCACCCATGACAAATGTTAAAATATACTTTTAATAACTTTAGATAAATTAAATAGAATGGGGTAAAGCCAGCTGCTTCTAAATTTGGAGTGCTCATGTGTTTGAACCTTTACAGTAAATGCTTCGTGCCAACAAACATGACGGGCAGACAGGCTGAGTGACTGTTTCTGTAGTTTCTATGAACCATCTCAACAGATATTAAAATGAAACTAGATCTTCTGTATCTGATGAAACTGGTATCACTGTAAGGAGGAACCTCTATTCTATAAGTACACGCAGTCTGAAGGAATTATTGTATTTTTTAAAGTAATTTACTATCACAATAAACTGATTACTACATTCAGACATTAACACTAACTTTGATGTCATATTAAATACTTCTTTTCTCATGTTGGACAGCCCTCCATGGGTTAACAGAGTTCAAAATGATCTTCAATTCTTGTGGGGACTCTATTGAATTTAAGGTTTTGGTTAGCACTTCATTATAATGACCCTGCTACAAAACATTTATAAGCTATTAATAGATATTAATAGATATTTAATCAACAAACCATTTATGGGCATTTGTTAATAATTATTATTAAATCATTTATACGTTAAGTTACAAAACATGTATAAGCTGTTGGTAGATATTGAACTAGTCATGAATAAACCATATGTAAATATAAGTCAATAATAATGAAACATTTACATCTAATGTTGCAATACATTTATAAATGATTTCTACATTATTAAAAAAGCTTTTTCAGCATTCATTGTACATAATGTATGCATCATCAACTACTGTTATTTTATGTGTAGGACATGTTTCGAGAGATTTAAGAAACTGGTCTTTGATTAACTTCATCTATTGTGTATTTAGGGTTAATAAATAATTTGTTATAAGTGAGTATAAATCACACGTTAAGTCTGTGTTGCAGCTCAAAGCATTTATGGAAAAATCATCTCAATCAAACTGTTTATGATAAAATCATTGTATAGGCCTACATTTTAAACTAATTAGTAGGTAATTTGAAAATGTGCTACTTTAACATTCATAAGTGATCTGTAGATATTTTTTCTTATATATTAGTGAAATAGTGTAAATGGTTTAAAATCCTCTTCCGCCACATGTTTTACAAATGATTGTTACACAATAATAAAACATCTATAAATCATTTATAGATATGATTATGTGCCCTAATCTAAAGTGAAAACTGTTAATTCTTTACAAATGTTTATTCATGCTTAAAAATGATTTGGGGGCTTTTTACTCCCCTCTTATGAACAAACTGGCTTCACACTGAAAAAAGTGATTTTGACCCCTAGTAAATGTTTCTTATATTTATTAACCATATTTTAATAGAAATATTTATGTTATTTAACTCAACTTATAAAATATAAGTAATTTCAACCTTTATCGTGAAAAAACATGATAATCTTATTTTATTTAATTAAATGTAGCTTAAAAAATCACCATCCGGTTTGGATTTTGAAGTTTGGGCATGCGCACGAACGTACCGCCTTTTGAGGATTTTGCGTGCACGTCGGTTACTCACTCTGGAGTCTGGACACTTTGCAGGTGTGTGCTGCTGTTTCTACAGACTCAACTGCAAATTGCTGGGGTAAGTCTTTTATAATTATTGGTTTATCGTGTAGATTTCACCACTGTGTCAGTCCTATTTGCTTTATTTAAATGATAATATACTCAAGTAGTTACAGCTATGGGCCTATCTAACTCGGTAGTTAAGCTAGCTATGTGAGGCTGTGTTAGCCTCTTTATGCTCCTGGTATTAGATTGTCCATGCGGCTAAACACGAGGCACTATGGCTCCAGGCAGAGTACCACGGTGAGTTAAGTTCAACTGGGGTGGGCTGGGGCGGCGGGGACCGCCGAGGAGAAGGCAGAGGAAGGCTGCGGTCCACCCGTGTAGAGGGTGGGGGACCTGCACAGGCAGCAGGTGTGTGTGGCCGTCACCTCCTCCGTGTCCATCTCGCGGACCGTCCGACTCACATGCTGCCCGGTCCCGCGGCTCACTCGTTTAGTATGTTTCTGCATTTGTCGTCGGTTTACCACTGAGGTGGACTCGTTTTACATGATCAATGTTTTAAAAACAACGATGTCTGTATAGCTCCTGTTAATACTGGCATGCAGAAGCTTAATCCCATGGTGATACTGTGTTTAGTCAGACATGCCATGCAGCACATGACATTTATTACAGATTTAAAAGAGTAACTTTAGGCTGGTGAGCATCTCATTGCACTGTAAATATGTTCTCCAGAAAGGATGAAACAGCTAAAATTATAGCATTTTTTGTACATGGGACTTTATTTACTGTATTTAATGTCAATTATTTTTTTTTTAAATCAACATTATTAACGTTAATAAATTAAATACACATTTTTTATTAATAATTTTGGCAATTTTTGAATGCTGTGAAGTGATCTCTAACCATTTATAATAAGCATAGCACATAAATAGTTATCTTGTAGTGAATAAATAACACAGCATCTCCTTTCTTTTCCAAACTCTTGTGCATTTCCACTATGATTTCACTGTGTGTATTACAGGAATCATCATTACGTAAAGAACTGAGCACAGTGTTCTTTGTCTTCTGCCACTTCTTTTATGTGCATCAGAGAAATGCTGAATTTCACGAATCACAACATATCCACTCGAGACGACTTTCATGGCACGGTTGGACAGTCTTCAGCATCAGCTGACATCAGTTTTTCAGAAAAGGGATGTGTCACTGGCCAGAAACTAACTAAACATCTGCAGATCTTACAAGAGGTAAGTGTTCATTCATTACAGTCTATATATGTGCTTTATTGTGTTCTGTTTCAGTAAAGCCTGGATCATTAATGTAAGACACTTTCCAAAGTAATCTTTTACTTGGTTACATGTTCCAGCCCTGTTTTCTCTGGTGGTACAGTTAATGTTCACCACCGGCACTGAGCAAGATTTTTGACCATGCTTAGCACAAAATATTCATACATGTCATATTGTAACCACACCACAATCATTTTGTAATAAATTAATAAGATTATTTATAGTATAACTGTGTGTGGAGAAGTTTAAATATTTTTGTGATTACTTTTGTGCCTGGAAATGTTTTTCAAAAGTTAAATCTCTTCACACAGGCTACAACTGATGTTCATTCCAAAGGGGCAGCAGTCCTTAGAGCACTTGGCCTCTACCTCGGGGAGGATGATGGACATCTGATTCATGAGTACAGGGTAAGTTTTATGTTCTGAATGTAACTCGTATTTAACCTTTGTGGGATGTTTTGTCCTTTCTGGCAGTTTTTGTTCAACTTTTGGCCACAAATTGGTTGTGTTAATCACTGGAATGATTTTTGTAGGATGGTGTTATTCATGAAGAGCCTTTAAATTTAAAGTTTCTTTTTTTCAGAGGTCAAATGATTAACTGGGGACAAATTTACAACCTTTTGATGTTACCAGAAAAAAACTGCTATAAAAACATAACTTTGTTTGCCCAAATCATTCAGTCAACTTCAGTCCTAATCCAAAAAACTAAATGTTTAATTATTGTTTAGATTTTAACCCTTTAAATGCAAATTCAGTTACATAATATCAGTGTTTTTATGAAATCAGCTCATAAAAATTATGAATATTCAATAAGATAAACTGAGAATTTTAAATGATCAGGCATACAAATACATAAGATTAGTGATAAAATTGTTTTTCATGCATTGTTATTTTTTTCAGTGTCAGATTTATAATTTTAGCTTTTTCAGGTCACTAGAGGACATGTCACAAAAGCTTCTAAAAAATAATGGATAAAAAATTTAATTTCCTCTAACAGAGATCATTTGATCAACTTCAGCCCTAATCAAAAACATTCTTTAACTGTTTTTATGAAAAACCACATCAAATTCCATATCATAAATTTTAGATGGCTGGGGATTTTTTTTTTTAAATATCAGGCTTAATTATTCATGAGATTGGGAAAAAAATGCATGTTTTTTATGCCTTGTTATTTTTTTCAGTGTCAAATTCTAACTAACTATCATTTTAGGTAAACAGCACAAAAATGTCCAGTTGAGTCCCTTTAGACCCAATTCTTTTTAAATCCCACCACGATTTCACAATGAAATCATGCATTCCTTAATTTCAGGCACTGTGTTCCGAGGTGTTCTGAAAAAAAATAAAAAAGCACAAAAATCAACTTTGTTATGTATAATTAAGCCTGATATTTTATTTTTTCAAGTCCTCAGCCCTCTAAAATTCATTATATGGAAAATAACTCATTTTACATTTTTTTTTTCATAAAGATGGAGAAATCATGTAATCAAACTGGTAGCTAAAGGGTTAAAACAAAAATATTTAAATATTTGGTAGTTTTGATAATGACTGAAGCTAATGATTTAAGCAAAATAGAAGCAAACATATGAATCTTTCATATTTTATAGCAGTTTTTGGGAGAGAACATTTTTGCCCTCTAGTGATCTCAAAGGTTCGTAAATAATGAATCTGACACTGCTAGAAATTTAAAAAAAACATGCATGAAAATCAATTTTATCACTAATCTTAGGTATATTGAAGCTTGATACTAAAAGAAATCCCCAGCCCTCTAACATTATTTTGATGCACATAACTCATGTTCTATGAGTTTTTGATATGAAAACAGTGACATTATTTAATCAAATTGGCATTTGAAAGGGTTAAAACAATATAAACAATTACATATTTGGTATTTGGGCTGAAGTTAATTTAATGATTCGTGCAAAAAAAGTACAAAAATATATTACTCTGTTGTATTTTTTCTAGCAGTTTTTGTGAGAGGACATTTATGTCCTCTGGTGACCTCAAAGAAGCTTAAATTAAAGCAAAACCACAAGGGTTTAGATTCTGAAGTTGTTTGTCCTGTAGTTTTGGCTCCCTACTGGGTCTCTTCACTGTACAGCAGAGGTGTTGTTGTGTTAAAAAGAATAATTTGCTGTAACTGTGCACCATTATGGAACCTTTGGAATGTCAGTTTAGTAAAATGTCTTTTTCCTGTTGCTTATAAGAGCCAGGCAAAGAGTCCAAGCACAAAAGAACACCTTAGAACACAGTGCCAGTAAAACACGTGATGCACAAGCAGACAGTACCTTTATGGAAGTATGAAAATGTCTGTCATACAGATGTACAGTGTATGGTAAAAACTAATATGGTGTTTATTTGTGGCAAAGCATTCTGATGTTTGCTCTTTCTCCAATTTACTTAAAATATGCAGGACATGGAAGGAAATGCCATCCCAACATCATGCAGAAGTGGGCCATGGGCATTTACATCATCGGCAAGGAGAATGGAGAATCTGGACATCATGATGACATCAGAATTTCTGTTGATGGATCGATCATCTTGGACAGCATTGGATCTGCAGCGCAGGCTTGTGCAGTGATGCTTGGGGTCATCTACGATTAAACCTGGCCTACCCCAAGGAACTGAGACACTATTACGAGTTCATTCAAAAAGTACTCATGGGAAAGCTTTCCCCCAAAGTCCTTGGACTAAAGAACTAAATCTGTGTTGGACTGTAGAAATTCTTCAGCCACAATTGTTTTTGTGTTTTTGTGAATTATTTAATGAATGTTTAATGTGATCTGAACATCAGTATCACTAAGAGTTCAACACAGATGAGAAATGCTTTTTTAGAGGACAGTATTCATGCAGCCAGTGGTGAGGACACTACAACAAATAAACTTTCTGGTAGTTCTATGCGTTAGGGCAGTAATAAAGGATCGGCTTTTGTTCTTGTTCTCCTGTTTAAGGCCAACATCTAAAAGAGTGACAGGATATGCACTCGAATAAATCTTACTATACTCAACAAAGCCATTTGGTTTATCAGTTCAGTTGCCTCAGTGAAACATTGCCTTTCAATAATGTTGTCATTTCAGAGTCAGGGAACCAGTGTTTTTTTCCATATGTGGCCCACATAGTATGGTTTGAGTTTTGATTGTTAAAGTTTTTGTTTTTTTACTCTGGGTAATGTTCTCAATTGAAGGCATAGGTGTATTTTTGCAAAAAAGCTGTAAAGTAAACTATCAAGAGTAAAAGCCACTAAACATGTAACTGGGATGGAACTATTCTGCTGCCTAGTCTCTGATCAGGACTCTACACTAAAGACTTTATTTTGTTCGTTCCATCCTTTTGGTTATGGTTGACAGTATCTGATAAGTGGGTTTCTGCTTTCTTGTGTTTAAAACCTTTAGTAGAGGCGTTTATGATGTAAGGGTTTAAAGCTAAAACAAGTATTGTTGTGGTGTTTATGCAGTTTGCATTTCACAGGTTCTTGTCTTATAAGAAGTATTGTACATGTTGAGAGCAAACGTTGCCTTCTATCTTGTCGCATGTCAAGAGACTTCATCTAACTTGTGTAAGTTTTTCTTTATTAACGGTTGGTTACACAATCAGAAACATTTTTCTTCTGCAAACAGATTAATGTATCTGTGTATCTGTTAATAGTGTTGCAATTTATGCACTGAGTATTTTACAGTTTTTCATGATAAAAACATTCATGGGCCATTAGACAGCTCTGATGTAAGGTGTTAAATATTTGTACTATAATAAAGTTGGTTGTCTAAACACATTTTTGATTCTGTGTGATGTATGATATCTACAAATATTTCATTATGATCAGTTTACCAAAAATAGATAGAATTTAAACAATTTAATTGATTTGAAAATGCACAAAAAACACAATTTATTTAAGTAAATGTAAAATGGGATTAATAGAAAATTTGAGTAAAGTAAACTCAAAATAGTTGAGGAGGATTTACATAATAAAACTTAATTAGATTTACTTAAAAAAAATTAGTTCAGTCAACATAATAAAAATATCTGGATTCAGATAAAAGTATTGCGTGCAACTGCTAAAATTAATAAAATTATGTTCATTCAACATAACATTTTTTTCAGTGCAGTAAATAAAGACACAGCCATTACTAACTTGTTTAACAAATGATTTGTTTCACAATCATACATCATCTATAAATCATTTGTAGATGTGATTATGTGCCCTAATCTCAAGTGTAGACAATTCATAATTACAACTGTCTTTTAATGCAGACGTCCCACTTACCTGTTGCAAACTGCTGAAACGACATTACTGTCATTACCTTTCATGTGTAGCAAATGATTTGTAAGATAATTCGAACAAATATAAAAGCAATCTGCAGACCTTATCATGTGCCCGTATCTGAAGTGAATACTATGCATTATTATTTTATGTCCAACATTGATTAGTGAAACATTCACATAATCCTCTACCATTAAAAAAATAACAGACGCAGAATAAAACAATTAACTAAAATAAAAAAGGACACACACAGGTATTATTCATCTCCACCGGTCATCAAATTATTGGCATAGGATTGTGACAAAAAAAAAGAAAAAATGAATTGAAGGCTTCATGCAATATGATGAAAGAAAACGAGTCATTTGTGGGTGAACTACACAACATTTAATACCTACGTCTTTTAACATGACATTTATTCCAAAAACTGTAGAAGACTTGAAACAAGGGCATGGTAACACTACAGTAGAGATAGAGATAGAGAGTGTATTAGTATCAAACAATTGATTCAGATATAAAATTTAGAAAAAAAACACATTTCTCATTTTTTGATCCTCATATCATCAATCAGTCAATCAAACTTTATTTGTATAGCACTTTTCATACAGGACTTTGTAATATAAAGTGCTTTGCATGGAAAAAAAAGATAAAAATCAAATAATAAGTGGAATAAAAAGCAGAAAATTGCATGATTGCATAAAATGAAAACATAAGACCCCCACAATCCCCTCCCCCAAATCACATTCAATATACACACTCACTTACTCAAATACACAATGACATAAAAAGGAAATTCTGACAGAAAACAGAATTAGAGGACTGAGGAAACGCTATCTTGAATTAAAAATGAGGAAACACAGGAGCTCAAACTAAAATAATACTTAAAAAATACTTGAAAATACGAGAGGGTAAAATAAGTAAATGTGTAGATACATAAATAAATAAAATAATATAACAGTATAGAATAAAAGTTGGATAAATAATAGTGTAACATCAGGTGCATAATAAAATCAGCTAAAATAGGATAATAAAAGGAACAAAGAATAAAATTCCAAATAAAAAATCTGAACTGAAATGTAATAAAACAAAAGAGTTAAAATAAGTTAAAATATAACGTAAAACAATAACAAATACAATCAGCTAAAAGCCAGAATAAAAAGGTAGGTCTTGAGTTTTCTTTAGAAATATGAACAGTAGGTGCTGCTCTCAGGTCTTCAGGTAGACCATGACAGTGTTTGCTCTTCCCGCTCTGTTATGGTCAGGTGGTCTGAAAGGAGCGGCTCAGTGCAGTTCCCTCTCAGTCTCCATACCTTCTCTTTATACGTTCTCCAGGCCCTCTCTATGTGTTGGCTGTGGGCCCGTTTCTCCATCAACATATGCTACACTATGATTGACGGTATAATGCCTGTAGCCAAGCCGAGGCAGAGCATTCTGTAAGCTCTCCACTCATCACTTATGATGCCTGACCCTCTCCTTACATGTCGCTCGATTAATGGCACCAGTGTCATCCTGGTTCAGCGGTCACCAAGCGGAGCACAGGTTTCCCTTTCCCTTTCCCACTGCGCCAAATCCCCAGCAGTCTTAACACCCACTTTTTCCTCTTCCAGTCCCCAGCCATTCTGCCCCTTCCATACTGAAAATCTGAAAACAACAAAAGACATTTGCAAAGAGTCAGATTGTTATGTCCCGGGTCTAGGGGAACCATGAACACAACATGATATGCTCTTGACTCAGTCACTCTCAATGAAGTCAGCCTGGGAAACTTTTCAAAGGTTTACAACAAGATTTATTTTCTCTAACAAAGTTAACATAAAATTCCCAGTAACATAAATTGTAATTTATAAATCAAACGATAAACTGGGGTTCCTAGAATAACAAAAAGACACGATTAACACAAAACTCTTAACAAACTGGGCTGCCCGCCCCTAACACAAAATTACTATAACAGTCTTTCACAAAGCACCAAGCACAAAACACAAAGGTAACTGGCTGCAGGCTGCTTCATTGAGGGTGGCTGGATCTGGAGAGAATGAGTTGGTCTCAGCAGCTGGTATTTGTAGCCTCCTCATTCAGTCTCTCAGGTGGCAGCAATCCCAGCAGTCCAATCAGCCTCTGTCTGCACCAGGATCTAATCACTGCTGAAGATCAACAGACACAGACACTGACACTGCAGCCACACCCACTCACACACACACACACACACTCACAGGAGGAGGAGGGGAGACAAAGCTTCAACAAAAAAATACACAACAAAATATGACCCAGGGTCATCACACAGATAAATGCATTAGGTGAGCAGAGGTAAGGTGGAAATTAATCTTCACTCAAGCTATTACCTTTCTTTTATGTCTGAAGTGACTCTCATCGATCACTACAAAGTGACTCCTCCCCCCGATGCGGCGTCCTTTTTGTCGTTGCAACTTTGCCATTGCTCTCTTGCAGACCTTTCTCAGCGTCCTGGTCATTGTTGTCAGGGTTCCTGAGGATCCAGCAATGCCATCCATGATGAGATCAATCTGCTGAAGCCTCAGTCTTTGGGAGAATCTTGAAATGCACAAAAGACCAAGATAGCAATGACTTCCAGTTATACTAGACCTGCAACACAGACAATATAGCATACATTTAAGAATAATTTACAAAGATGTTCTCAATAAACTAGCTACACAAATATAAACATCAAAACAAAGTATCTCTGTACACAAATCCAGTTCTCTGGATGACACTTTTGTGTTGAATCGACTTCCTCGCTGCTTTGTGGTTTTGTCGGCATCTCCTACATCAAGAAAAATCACAACAGTGTGAACTGAGCAGTGCCTTAGTACCAGAGGTGGACAGTAACAAAGTAGATTTACTTGAGTACTGTACTTAAGTACATTTTTGGGGTATCTGTACTTTCCTTGAGTTTTTTTTGTTTTTTTGGAACTTGGGACTTTTACTTCACTACATTTAAAAGACAAATATTGTACTTTTAACTCCACTACATTTCTATAAATGGCCTCGTTATTCCTTACTTTTAGGTACAGGTATGAAGTCAGCAGATGAAATTTATTTTCTCTTCTAAAATGTGATTTGTTCAAGTGGTGTTATCTATACGTCGTGCATCCTGTTCCACACTCCAGTCCAGTTGGTGGTGGTAATGCACTTTTGAGTTGGTTTACCAACCGCCATTAAACAACAAAGAAGACGAAGGAGACGCACATGTGCACTTCTTTGGACTTTAAAATTTGGTGGGTTTTACCCTAAAGTTAGTTGTAGGGATGTCCTGATCCTATATTGATTTTGGAAATCAGCCAAAAATATATATATATATATATTTGATTTTATCGGCCTGAATCTGAAATCTCTGTTATCAGCACTCTAATACAAGCAGCTCATTCCAATTTATATTTTTTTTTATTTAATTCAGTTGTAGAATATGCTTATGTTAAAGTCAAACACAGTGGTTGTTTTACATTTTAAAAATATATGTTTTTGTGTTTTGCTGGACTTATTTAGGTTATTTTCCAGGGTCTTTAAATTTATTTTTTATTTATTTCATTTTAACTGTAGTATATTATGTTGTGTAAAGTTGAATCAAGCCTTTTCTTACAGTCCATACTACAAAATAAGTAATAAAAGTATGTTTCACTCCTGCTGATATCGTATCGGATTGATATCGGTATTGGCCAGTGCTCAAGGTTTCAATATCGGTATCGTATTTGAGGTGTAAAAGTTGTATCGAGACACTCCTAGTTAGTGATATTTCATCATCTTGAAATAATATTTGGTTATTAATTAATACAATCTTTACTGAGAGACAAACAAGCACTGCAGTTTTTTTTTTTTTTTGTCTTTTTTTGCACTGTTTGGTTGTATTTTTCTAAGCTAATTAGTATTCTTATACCAAAATTAGCTGCTGATGTTCACGCATTGACAGACCTGTGTCAGAACACTTCCATGCTGTTTTGGGGTGGTTAAATAAGAAAAAGAAAATGTCAATGGTTGTCCTTTTGTTGATTCATTAGTGTTTCAGTTTGCATTTCCATGGGCTGTGTAACATATTTTCAAACTCTTTTTTTCTACATGATCTATAAGCAGGTCAGTGCATTCTGTAGATTGTTTCAGTCATTACGTTCTGTAAGGTCAACGGGAAAATATACTTTTAAAACTTGAGTATTTTCAAAAGCAGGTACTCCAGTACTTTAACTTAAGTAAAAATCTGACTGAGCAACTTTCACTTGTGTTGGAGTAGTATTTGAACATGAGTATCTGTACTTTGACTTGAGTACTGTAACTGAGTACTTTGTCCACCACTGCTTACCATGGGTTTTGTACAGAGTTACAATATAGACCGGGGGGGGGTAACTTAGAATATGGAGAGGGCCGCTATATTTCCACTCTCACTCCAGGGGGCCACATTGTAGATTCTGTCAGGGCAGACACCCCTTATCTCTGTATTTAACTTTTTTCATTATTAGTGCCCTACTTCATATTTCTATGTCGCACAAAAGTATAAAAGCATAAAATAGCCAATCAGCAAGCTCACAGTGTGTCACAGTGCTACAAATTTTCAGCTTATCTGTTATCTTATTTTATTTGTTTAACCTTTATTTAACCAGGAAAACCTCATTGAGATTAAAAATCTCTTTCACAAGAGTGTCCTGGACAAGACAGTAGCACATTCAACAGTTTTAGACAAACACATGTAGTCATCAAAAACATAAAACAAGAATTCAGTACATTAAGATGCGCATGTTCCTGAGTAAGATGAGTCCTGGATTGGCAACGCTGGACCGCAGTCCCTGTTCCGGTGACAGCCACCCCAGAACACAGCAAGAAAAGTCAGGAACAGAAAGACCAAGACGAACCACCGTTTCCGAATCCCCTCCATCGTCGCACAACACCAGGATCTGGAAGTGCAATCAGCTGGGCGTCGTGGTAGACAGAGGACCTCGTCACCAGCACTGGAATCCAGTCCGGGTTTTCCCTTTTCCCAGCGTGAATTTATCAGGAGAAGGCAATTTGCTTTTCACGAGGAGATCGGATCCATTTGAAGAGAGAAAACGCAGAGGTCTCCTTTCCGCTCCAGCAGACGGACGGAGCAGGTGGGTCGTCTCACAACGTGGACAGCTCAATCAGGATGTCCAGCAGTTTGTCCAGTGTCCTCTTCTTCTTCTCTGCCACCGTCACCAAAGAGTCCAGCCTCCTGCCAACCACAGAGCCAGCCCTCCTGATCAGTTTTTCAATCCTGGATGTGTCCTATCTTGAATATCTGATGAAACTGACTCTTGGTAGCTGATGAAAAATCTGCTTATTTAATTAGAATACTTAAATACTTTTTGAATCAGAATCCTGAAAAGGAACATTTCTATTTAATTTGAAATGTGGAGAACATTTGGGTGTGATTCTACAGAAGTGTATTGTATTCACTTAAAGAAAAAAAAAGCAAACTGTGTTTTTTCAGGGAAATGTATTAATTTATTTTGTTGTGGTTACTGTTTCTGTTTTTCAAACTAATTTATTTTCTGTTTTCAGAGCTAATATTCCTGTTTTTCAGAGTATTTTTTTCCCCGCCAGAATTATTTGATACTTTGAAATCTTGCGAGAACCTCCACCCTGCAGACGACTCCTGTGGATGTGGGGTGATTCCTGTCTCCTGCTCTGCACATCAGTACCCAATTCTTACCATTTTTTTACCTAGTAAGGGCCCGTGGAAAGCTAAGGCATGTTATTAGTCAAACGCAGGGTATGGTACCCTTATTATATTCATGACTTTATCCTTATATCGTAAGCCTAGAG
Organism: Scarus forsteni; assembly: GCA_036419115.1. Taxonomy (NCBI): domain Eukaryota; kingdom Metazoa; phylum Chordata; class Actinopteri; order Labriformes; family Labridae; genus Scarus; species Scarus forsteni. The sequence goes on along the minus strand of JAZDUH010000513.1, from coordinate 27,354 downwards.
CTCAATGTAACATTTAAGGGAAAGACGAAGATGTATATGGGCATAAAAAAAACTGCATTGCTCTCATTACATTGGCTTGATGCAAGATGAACGAGCCATTCATCATGACATCATCATATGCTCATAGTAGCCTATAAACGAACACTATGGAGACAAAACAAGAGAATACCGACATAGAAGTTGTTTTACATGGAGCACACTGGTTTTGCTCATGTGCTCCATTTACTCTTCCTGATGTATTAAACAGGCTACATGTACACATACATTAAACACACTAAGGAAGGATTCTGTGTGACACATGTATGCACATTATTTGTATATTTCCTTATGTTGAATAAAACAATTTTAATTTTTTTGCACCTGCTTACTGTTTATGTAAGAGTTACACTGAAAAACAATCTTTATAGTAACAATCAAGCCCACTAAGAGCTGTTGAGAGTAGTCTTCTTAACTATCTGAATAATGTTGTTGTATATGAATAAGCAATGGAGGCTTTCATCACAAAAGAACCCCACATAAACCAGTATTGGTGGTGATCTGAGGAAGCATATTCAAATGTTTAATGACAGATCAGCATACAAATGAATATATATGTAGACAGAGTTTTTCTGGTAAAAAGTAAAGACATTAGACATTCATTTTAAACCAAAATATATTGTTATAATTTAAAACTTGATTTTCATTTGATTTATAAATTGATTTTCGGGTTGTCACTTGATTTCTATTATGAAACTTGAGTTTTCACTGAAGTTGTATAGTGATAACTGGGTTTACAACTCAATATACTGCATCTTAATATATCAGACCAACTTAAATATTTCTAATTATGAGGTTCAATGGTCTGTTTAACTCAAGTAGATGATTTAATTTGAGACTGATTCACTGTTGTTTGTGTAAAGCTCACCCTGACCAGATTGAACGAGGCCTTCTGCACATGTTCTGGGCCAGGCTTTGAGCAGAGAGTCAAACAGCATAAATACAGTGTTCTAATATTTGGGTTGTCATCTTGCTATGTCTAAGTCAAGGGACAGAGTTCATTTAGTCTTTTTAAAAAATAAAGAGTGGAGTGTTTAAGAGCCTGATCACACAGGGATACATGTCACCACTATTCAGAGCGCTACCTTCAGTTTTGATGCCAAAGGATGATGATGATTAGAGCTGGACAACTAATTGAGTTTAAATCTCAGTTATGATTATTACCTCCCCAGATGAAGATTTTGGCCATGATCAAGCATGCTGTAAAAACTTATTCAGTTATATGGAACGAGGAACTCTACAGAGAGTGGCACCTGCAGCAGTTTATCATTATCCAACATGGATCATGCCAAACATCAGCTTTTATGGACTCTTTCTCTCTCTTGTCCAGGAGCAGATCACTGGTGATAGCTCTATTTTATTCTGTTTTAGGTGGACGTACTGTTCTCTCATTAAGTCACACACATGATTAAGTGGACCAGGTCGTGGTCTGACTTGCCCTGTGCTGTTTTCCTGCATGTGTTATTGATGCCACTCCAAAACTGTCCACTAGATGGCGCTACAGAGCTTCAAATGCTGCAGTCACAGCACAGTGATTTCTCTCTCAATGCTCCACAGTCTGTGTTGCCCTGCAGAGGTGGTTTAAGCCCTCAGCAGAGTGCTGTCTTTTGTTTCTGATTAATATAAATATACACACACTGATGACACTTTTTTAATCCTATGGAGAAGGTCAGGGTGGATTGTAATGCTGCATCTGCCAAATTACAGAATAAGGGCAAAGGAATAGTTACCGAAGAAAAGAATGTAGAAATGCTTCAGCAACACGGTGCTCATGTAAGTATAATGGAGCTTTTCTTTTTTAAGAAATCCTCTAGAAAGGATTGATGAGTTTTTAACCCTTTCATGCCTGGTGTCTTCCACTGTCGACAGATATTTGGAATAAATTTTACATCCTTTAGGTTGCAGCACCATGTCCAAAAACAAGGTGGAAAATTCTCAAACCCTTTTGTCACATTTTTTAAAATATTATCTTTTCACATTTTCACCATATTAAGATATTGCATCATAAATCCAAAAAGTTGACAAAGGGCAAACTGGGTATTATGCCTGTATTCAAATGTCTCATGATTTTATATTTTTAATTTAAATTTTGGTTTAATTATCAGTGAATAGTTTGATTAAATAGCATCAATATATATACTTCAGATTTTGCTTTTTCTTTGATCTATTTTTAATAAATGTTTGTCAAAAACATGTTTCTGGATCTTTACCAAGCTAAACTAAATTACTATTTATACCATTAATGTGTGATGAAGTGGACAGATGCATAACTCCCTCAAAATGAAAGACTGAAAAAAACTGGCCATGATTTCTAACTTGTTTGAAAGTAAAATCAAACATTTAAAAAAGTATTCCTTTGTGATTAACCCTATAAGACCCAGCATTGTTATATTACAACATCAGGTTTAAAGGCCTCAAAAAATCCCAGAAACATTTTCTTTTCTTCAAAAGACCACATTTACCTGATCAGTGAGTCCTATTGTTTAATCCTGCATTGTCATTGGATGGTAAATGTGTTTATGGGTCGGCCTTTAGGCTAAGAACTCACACAACTTACAAGCTTTTCTTTGGACTCACCTCTTCATTTTACTGGATTCAATTTATCAAGATTAGAGTAAGTAAAATGCCTTAAATATTTTTTTCTAAGTTTATTACAAAGACTTCAACATGACCATTTGTTGATTGTGTGAAATAACTTGATTAACTGTGATTTTGAGCCTGTTATGTCTACGATGTAATATTACAACGCTGGGTCATTGTGGTAGCAAAAACCAGGTTCACCTTCTACATTACATCAGGACATTGGTCTTCTCTCATATGGTCAGGAATACTGACAGAAATAAAATGTTTTTGATGGTAGTTAGCATGAATAACTAATAAATGTGTTTTTTGTTAAATTCTTTAACAGAAAATAGGTGGGAAAATTCTTTGCACCTGCCTTTCAAACATCCTCGATATCGATGTAAAACACCAAGTCAGATAACTAAAGAAAGAGCCACACTTATTGATAACATTTTTACAAATGTCCATCACTACTCAGTGATGTTAGTGATCATCTCCCTTTTTTTGTCATATTTCATGACCTTTATGTTGATCACCCAGTGGACAGAAGCAAACATTTGTGTAAATCTGTGAGATTAAGAACACCAAAGTGTATTGAAGCCTTAAAGAGGGATCTTTGAATTATAATTGGAAAGGGGTTTATGTTAATGATCCTCATCAAGCCTACGATGTCTTTTTGTTTACATTTTTTAAATTATACAATAAAAACTGTCCTATATGGAAGTGTAAGGTCAAGGGTTAACATAAAGGTAAACCATGGATGACAAAGGGTCTAAAGAAGGTATGCAAAAAGAAAAATCTGCTATACAAGAAATTCTTACAACTAAGAACTAGTGATAGGCAAAATATAAGTTATATCCAAATAAACTAATCACTGTTATGAGAGCACAGAAAAAGGACTACTACAGTAAAATGCTAGAGGAGAACAAAAGCAATATGCAGAGGACATGGGGAGTGATTAATTATGTTACTCAGAGTCAGTGTTTTACATCTGAATATCCTGGTCACTTTGTTAACAGCTCTAATAATACAACAAGCAATTTAGAGAATATTGTGGATGAATTCAACAACTATTTTCTGAATGTCGGCCCAACTTTGGCAAATTAGATTACAGCTCCTGATGATAAAAAAGACATGATTGAAAGACTTGATAGAAAGTAATGTTAGTTCAATGTTTCTTAGTGGAGTAGACGAAACAGATGTAATTTAAATCGTAAGACAGATGAAAAACAAAAGATCAACAGACATAAATAGCATTGATATGGTGGTCATTAAAAAGGTCATTAATTGTATTGTAAAACCTCTGGTTTACATATGTAATCTGTCCTTTCAAAAAGCAGTTTTTCCATTAATATGAAAGTCGCAAAGGTAATTCCAGTCTTTAAAAATGGAGATAAATGAGATGGAAAATTTTAGACCAGTTTCCCTCCTTCCCCAATTTTCAAAAATTTGAGAGAAGCTATTTGTGAAACAATTCAATCTGTTCATCTGCAAAAATGAATTACTAAGTAAAAACCAGTATGGATTTGGGGAAAATAGGACCACCACTCATGCAGTGACGCAAATGGAAGAAAAAGCAAATGCAAATGCAAATATAGAATATTCCATTGTTTGTATATTGACCTGCAGAAAGCCTTCGATAGGACAGCCCACACACTTTCGTTCAGAAAATTGGGGAAGTATCGGCTACGAGGTATCACTTATTCTTGGGTGGAAAGTTACTGAGACAACAGACAGCAGTGTGTACAGATTAATGATTCAGTTTCAGAACTAAAGAGGATCACCTGTGGAGTACCCCAAGGATCTGTTATTGGACCAATACTGTTCATACTGTATATCAGCGATATCTGCAGGGTCACTAGTTTTTTAAATACATTATTTTTGCAGATGACACAAATTTAGTTTGTTCAGGTAAAAACTTAAAAGAACTATTGACTGTTATTGAAAGTGAGCTGGAAAGTCTCAAAACTTGGTTTGGTGTAAATAAATTATCCCTTTATGTTAAAAAACCTAAGTTCATGTTTTTTAGAAATCACAATGAAATAAATGGGGAAATTATAATTAAAATCAGTAATGTTTATATAGAAAGAGTTTTTAAAACCAAATTTCTTGGGGTTATGATTGACAGTAGGTTAACATGGAAACAACATTGATTACATAAACGTAAAATTTCAAAGTTGCAATTCTGTCAAAATCTAGATATGTTTTAAATTATGAAGCATTGAGAATAATCTACCACATATAAAACATGAATTCAATAGTTGTCTTACAAAAAGTGCTGTGCAAAAGTTCTTCTCAATTCAGGAGACTCAATATGATTTAAGAGGTGTTTGCAAGTTTTCTGTTCAGAAATCTAGAAAAGTTATAAAAAGGAGATGTGTTTCTGTTGTTGGGGTTAAACTGTGGAATGATGCAAACATAAATATAAAACCTGCAATTTAAGTTATATCTTCAGAAAAATGGTCTCCAAAGTTATTTTTGAATATTATAATTGTTGATCATGTAATGATGTTGTTAATGTTGTTGATTCTGTATCTTTGGTTTTTGGTAGCTTATTATTGTTAAATATATGGGCTAGGCTCAGATTAGCATTTTGCTTCTGCCTATTCCTTTTCAGTCACTACTTCATAGAAGAATTCTGGTTTGTTTAAAATGTCTATTTTGTGACACAAACTACAATTTATGCTGACTGAATAAAAATCCTACCTACTACAATCAGTTTCATGTTTAATAATTTCCAGTTTCCAGTGATGAATGATTACATTTGCATCTCCCCTTCAGAATTTTGTGTATTCTGATTATCTGCATGCATTCTGGAATAATAATTCAAAAACTTTGACTATCATAATATTTACTTTATAACATCAAGGAGAACATGGAGCACTTGTTGAGCCTCTTTGACTTAAATACCTAATATATATTTTTTAAGACCCTGCACTAAGGCCTGACAGATGAAGCTCCTGGGTGAGAACTAACTGCTAACCTTCCTCACTTGGATGCTAATAAGTGTTGTGAGATGTTAAATGTGTGTGTGTAGGTGGATAAGGAGTGGACGCTGTGGTGTGGAAGTTGTGTGGAGTGAGTGTCTTTGTCAGAAAAATGAAGTAACTAAGTGTAGACCACCTAAAAGGCCAATTCACTGAAAACTCTCCACAAGTTTGAACTTTTATTGAAAAGTCAAACAAATGAACAAAACTTTGGATTTTTACATCAAACTCAAAACCAGATCAAAAGTTTGACACTGAAATAAGAATAAAACAACAAACAAAAACTGATCATCAGATTCACCAACCATGTTCAGAAGGTAAAGATGGAGCCTCTCCCTGAACAGAAACCTTTGTAAGACCTAAAAACAAAACTGTCTCTGGTAAACATCCTTAGATCATAACAAAACCACAACACCTTTATATGCAGGTTCAAACTAGAGCATAAAGTTCAGTCTAACTCAAAGGGCCAAGGTCCACATATTTACATTTAACACGGCCAAACCTGAACATATCCACCCACAGAGTAAGGTCTAAAAAGCTCAAATGTTATATATGACTTCATTAAAATGTCACATATGAATTCAGACAACACTGAGACAAAATAAAACACATGAATATGAAAAGATGAGAGGAAAAACATGGAGGAAAAAACAAATTTAACAACTGTGCACTTTTCAATACTCTCAACAGCAGGTATAGATAATATGCAGGCTTACTGACATTCATGCAGATTTTATTTTATAATATTTTTCTGTTTATGTTCTCAAAATCAAATAAAAATTAAAAACATATCAGTTGTATTTATCAGATAACAAACATTTAAAATAAAAAAAAAACAGTAAATTGAATCAAAAGTTCTCAATCTAAGTGTTATCGTAATATTGGCTGTTTAATGTAAAAAAAAGACCTAAAGGTCACATCTGTTGAACAGGAGACTTCAAATACGATCATTTTTACGTCAAACATAGAAAACAGAATTTAAAATCCCAAAGAGCTCGTGTGTGGAGCTCCTCTGTCTTTTCTAAAAACAGTTTTACTTTTGTTTTTTCCTTTTTTGATTTAATACTCAAGAACAAATAAGAGGACGTCAAAGTCCCGCCCACATAGTTTGATTGACAGGTGACAAGAATCAGCTCTGAGCAGTAAACATGAATAAAAATGAAGAATGAAAACTCAGAAGTTAACCCACTGTCCCTGAAATAAATGATTTCTGTCTATTTTAGTTTACACAACTCTGCAGAGTGTCCAGTAGAAAAAATCCAGAGTCCAGCATGTAGAGGTTCAGTGAAGGTGGTCTGGACTCTGTGGAGCAGAGTCATGGTTTCAGAGACGCTGTAGAAGGACAGAATACCTGCTCTGTGATCCAGGTACACTCCTACTCTGGAGGACCGAGGACCTGAGACATCAGTGTGGACATCGTTGTACCAAAACTCATATCTGTCTCTGAAACAATATAAATACCAAGACTTGTTATTGTGTCCAAACAAACAATCATCCGACCTCCCGTCTCTCCTGATAGTCTTATATGAGACTGCTACACTAACTCTTCCTCTCAGCTCCACCTCCCAGTAACAACGTCCAGTCAGACTCTCTTTACTCAGGACCTGAGACCAGCCTGTGAATCTGTCTGGGTGATCAGAATAAGGCTGAACTTTTCTCCTTGCTGTTACTTTTCTGTTCCCATCAGATAATAACAGTTGTCTGTAGGCTGTGTTTGGATCCAGTGTGATGTCTTGTGAATATCTGATGAACTCAGCTCTGGTCCTGGGCTCTGGCTCTGGCAGTAAAACATTCACTTGAGTCTCTGAGATGTTTGTCCATGTTCCTCTCAGGATGTCCTGAAGTTTCTCTCTGAGCTCTGACACAGCTGCTGTCACAGCCTCAAAGTAGCTCCCAGGACGTTCAGAGATGCTGGATGAGTCTGGAGCTTCTCTGAGCTGTGACAGTGAGGGGTAGTCCTGGAGAAACTGGTTGTGGTCCTGTGTGTGTGAGAGCTTCTCCAGCTCCTGGTCCTTCCTCTTCAGCTCAGTGATCTCCTGCTCCAGCTTCTCCTGAAGCTCCCTGACTCGACTCACTTCAGTCTGCTGCTGGGATCTGACCTGCTGCTTCACCTCAGAGCGTCTTTGCTCCAGCACACGGATCAGCTCAGTGAAGATCTTCTCACTGTTCTCCACTGCTTCATCAGCAGAGCCGTTGATGGCCTCCACCTCCTGCTGCAGCAGCTTCACGTCTCTCTCTCTGCTGGATTCTCTGCTGGATGTTTAGTCGACTCCCCTGGAGCTCTCTCTGCCTCTCTGTCCTCTCTGCTGCAGCTGAGACCGTGTCATGACCTTTGTGTTGGTCCATCACACAGACCACACAGATGGACTGCTGATCAGTGCGGCAGAACACCTTCTTCACCTCATCATGAATAGAGCAGATGTTCTCCTGGAGCTTCTTGGATGGCTCTGCCAGCTTGTGTTTCTTGAATGGAGCTGAGTGAAAATGAGGCTGAAGGTGTTCTTCACAGAAAGAGGCCAGACACTGCAGACAGGAATTCTGGGCTTTGAGTTTCCTCCCAGTGCAGACGTCACAGGCCACATCTTCAGCTCCAGCATAGCAGTGACCAGCAGGAGCAGCTTGGAGTCCAGTCTTCTTCATGTCTTCCACTAACTCTGCTAACATGATGTTTTTCTTCAGGACAGGCCTCGGCCTAAATCTCTCTCTGCACTGAGGGCAGCTGTAGACCCCCCTCTGAGCTTCTGTATCCCAGTGGTCTTTGATACAGCTCCTACAGTAGCTGTGTCCACAGGCTGTAGTCACTGGATCCTTCAGGACATCCAGACAGAGGCAACAAGAAATCTTCTGGAGGTCTGACATGACTGCTGTCTCCATTTCAGCTCTCAGTAACAACGCCTGTCTGAGTTTCACTTCCTCAATCGGACGGACGTGAAGGGGTCAAAACCAGGAACACAGCACACCAGAAGAGGGATACCACCACCCTGGACACCAACTCCTCCACCCGTGGCTCTCAGCTCTGAAAAGGAAAACAAAATTAGATGGGCCAAATCACAAGAAAACAAGGACTCAGAAAGAAAACAAAAACAAAAAATACTAACAAATTAACAAACTTAAATTATCCAAGAAAGGAAATAAACAGGCCAAAGAAAATTATCTTACTCAAGGAGAGTAACTTATCACCTCAAATAATGTAAAAATAAAATAAACAAAGCAAATCAGCTCATTTAAGAATCAACTACAGAAACAAAAGGGTTGCTAACTTATGCTATAATGCAAAATAGAGATGTAACAATATGAAAATTTTGTATCACGGTTATTCGACCAAAATTACCACGATTATCATTATTATCACTTATTGTTGCAGTGTGCTCAAAATGTTTGAAAAGTACACACAATTGAAATAACTTAACCCCTTCAATATTATAGTCATAACGGTTCTGTTTTGTGTTTTTGTCGATAATGTGTCAAGAAATGCCCTTTGTGTACATTTTTTACCCTTCTTTCATGAGAAATAAACGTAAACAATTCTGGAAAGTATTTGTCATTATTATGTTATAAACAGTGTGATTACAAGAAAAGAAAACAACTGATTTGGACTTCAAACAGGATTCTCTTTATAAACAGTTGTAAATGAACATGTTCAAAGTTTTGAGATGACAAAAAAAAATAAGCTTAACCTATTTTGTATACACTCACACATTTTTATTTGCCTGCAGCATTAGTGTCCATGTTACAGCTCCTTCTATTAGACCATGTCCAGGACTTTTTTTAATGAAGATAGTCCCTGAAGCAATTAACCCCCTTCATGACTCTCCTCTGGTCTCCCCTCTCCCTGGCAGATCTCCTCAGTATTTTCTCCTCTAAATATTTCCAAATAACGGTCGATAAAATCCATAAAACATGAACTTTGACGAAAAAAGATGATCCATTTCAAAATACGGCGAATACACAGCAAAACAAAGGCAAGAACACAGTCCAGAATGATACTTACTCTGTTATTTATAAGATTTATACATTGTTGGATAGAATTACTGATAGCTCCCTGTTATTCTCTCAGGTTTGGCTCACTGAGTCCTTGCTCTCTCTCTCTCCCTCTCCGTCAGTTCATTTACTAGAAGAGTAATCACACACGTCTTTTTCTTTAGTTGCAGCTTCATGTTTAGACAGGGAGACTGTCTTCTATCAGTTTCTCCTCAGCATCTTTGTAAAAATCAAAAATTCAACCACAGTTCAGAGTCCGTTTTGAGAAAACTCTCCACTATATCTCTAACTTTCGCTCCGACTCAGAGGCCAAACAATGCAAACTGCGCATGCGTGCATCTGTTGAGGCCGCTTAATCGAGGACAGATACATAGATCAGGCTTTTCAAGGCAAACAGCAGCATCACCGTGAGCTTCTGACACAGTGTGGTGATCAAACACGGTAAAACGGTCATTTTAAAAAGACATGGTAATGATTACAGTGGGAAATTTTACCGCGGTTTACCATTTTACCGGTAACTGTTACATCCCTGAAATAAACCTACTCCACAGAAGCAAATACCCAACTTAACCTGAAGGACATTACTAACCTAAACCCCTGAGAATACTCAAATAAACCTCAGAAAATATACACATAAACCCCAAAAAGAAAATACTCTAATCCCAAAAGGAAATATTCAAATCACACACAAAAAAGGAACTCAAAAATGATTAATCTAATATTCAAAACCCAAACCGAAGGCCAACAAAGTAACTCAAGGGTAAAGCATTACCGTAACAAACTTAACTCCCCATCCCATACAGTTCTTAAAAGTTCATTCACGTGTAATGGTCCTTAAAAATAGGCTCTAACAAAGACAGAAACCCCTTAATACAAACGGCTAGCAGAAGTCTATCAGGTTAGCCTGAGGAGAGCTACCTACCAGTCAGATGTGTTCTACTACACCTACGGGAAAGGCCACCTTACGCGCCGTTCCTGACCCAGGGATCACTTTACCGGGGACACACACAGGAGCACGTACAGCCACAAAAGTCGAGGGTCAGGCACAAACCAGCCCGGATTAAATGACGAATAGAGGCAGCTGACTGCTAACCTACCTGGAACGGTGAGAGTCGGAGCGGCCGGGATAACCAGAAGCGGAAATCAGGCAAGACGGCCACCAGAGGTCCGCCTGCCTCCTTTTATAGCAGAGCTGCCAACTCTCACGCACTGGCCGTGAGACTCACGCATTTGACTGGTTTCCCACGCTCTCATGCCACACCTCCGATTTCTCACGCTGAAGCCAGAAGCAAAAAGCGCAGGGAGGACGCAGGGTCGTGTCCAGTGGTGTAGTAAACCAGATATGCAGGTATACAACACTAGAAAACGCCAAGAAATACAAAACAACCACTATAAAATGCGCATACATACTTAGCCTATAGGATGGTGGTGTGACTTTAACTTTCACTTTCTGTGTGCGCGCGATCCTCTTTATGCCGGTGTGCGTGATGGCGCAGAAAGACGCGCATCCCAGCAGACAGTGAGAGATCGTCTTTGTGTGATTTTATGATTCAAACTGTGTCTTAATAGCTCATGCGCACGTTTTAAGTGAACACAGAGACTTAAGAAATAACAGGTCAACCTTTTGATGAATCAAAACGCGACATTCTTCATCAGTTCAGCTCTGAGCCTGTTTCACTTACTCACTGTTTTCTAAATGATTACTTCATCCTGAGGTTTCCTGGATCACTTATTCTTCATAATATAAGAGCAACGTTTGAAGGATCAAGCTTTAAATACAATCTACTAGTGCAGTGGTTCTCAACCTGTGGGTGGAGGCCCATAAGGAGGTCTCAAGGCTGTTTTAGTGGACAGTGTGTAAATCTGCTAAAAATGTGGTATAAATGTTTTCAGTGTGTGGAGGCCTAAGCGCACAAATAAACATCAGTGTTTACCAACTAGAATAAAACAAAAATTACACCACTGGTTGTTTCCCCACCTTCTATTAAGTTGTCCACCAGAAATCCCCATTGTAAACACAAATAAAAGTTTTCCAGTTGTATGGTTGTGTTTTCTGGCTGTACAGTACAGGACAAGTCAAGTCTTATACATACTTTATTTGACAATTTTAACTATTGAAGATTTCAACCCCCACTCCCTGCCATCCTCTGTGAATACGTTCTTTATCACTTGACTTGTTAAACGAGCTGACTGACAACATTTCACATTAACACAGCATGGTATTTAAACTAAATAGCAGGGAGTGAATTGTTAAAATAAAACAAAAATTCCACTGTATATAGCACAGCTGTTCATCTTGGTTTGAATGAATCTGTGTACTGCCTGGCTGTGACAGTCAGAGGGTCTGACATCCTCACCCTCTCATTTATGACACAAATATTACTCTGTTTTAGATTTCTCAAGATGTATAAATTGTTTTATGTAGGCTATTATTAATTTGAGTTTGATACTTTATTAAAGATGTACTGATTTGAAAATAATGTAGTGACTTGAACAAATCCAGTTTTTAATTACATTCTGAAGGTTAATTTTCACTCCTTGTCCTCCAATTAAAATCACTACATATATTTTCAAGATTTATACTGGATAGGTCATAGTGTTGTGGATTTGTAGCCTACACATTGATGCCAATGTATTTCATTTACTAGGAGAATTAAATCTTGGCTGATTGTATATTCAATTACATTTCATAATTTAACCCTTTAAAGCACAAAAACAAAAAAATAGCAAGAAAATTCAATATTTTTTTAATCTGAAATGTTCATTTCACTTTCTGCTGAAATCCAACAAAATTAAAAATCTCAAAATTTATCATATGTATTTTTTGTATCTCATTTGATAGAATTAGCTATTGGCAACTGATTAGGCACAAAACAAACGTTTTTACCATTTATCTGAGTTATTCAGATGTTTTTGGGGGTATTTGTTGGTCATTTTGATTTGATAAAGGTATCACAAAAGTATATATCAAATATGATACAAAAAGGCTTTGATGGGTTAATCATGTAAAGGTTGTGTATTTTTAAGTTTTGTGATATATTTAGATTTTTTTGTTGACAGTTTGATAAAAAATGAGCCAGAATGAGCCAGTCTTTGAATGGCTCTTTGAAACGAACGGATCCCAAAGATCCGGCTCCTCCAAAGAGCCACAAATCCCATCGTTAGACTTCACTAGTTTTATTACCCACAATTCATTGCAATACAGGCGGACGCTTTTAATTTTTAGATGTTTTGCAATCTGAAGCTGAAATCATTTTTGAGCATTTATATTTATTTATTTATTTGAGCTGAGAAAAATAATGGTAGAAAAAGGAAGAAAGCAAGTCTTCCAATGTAAGTAACACCCAAATTAATTAATATTAGTCTGGTTCTGAAAATAGACATTTATTTTTTAGGATGTGTAAACCCTAGTAACACAGAGAGCGTAAAGAGAACGTTAGCCTGCTGTTCTCTAGAGGTTAGTTATCATCTCCATGTAAATTGTATTCCTTCTTTCTGCCATTGTCTGCCTGTTTTGTGTATTTCCCTGTCGCCATGCCTTACTTAAACGTTGAGCAGCCAGGGCTCAGTGTGCATTCTCCATCTCTTGACTGCTGATGTGATTGAATGACCTCCTTTGCAAAGGAAATAAAATCAGCTTGCCAGCAAGAAGTCTTTATTTCATTTTTCACCAGAAACAGGAAATAACTTCCACGACAGAAGATAATAAACCACATAAGTGACAAAAATGGTCATTGGTTAATGGTGGGGATTGAATTTAATGGCCATAACTATATTATTATTATTATTATATCCTTTATTTAACCAGATAAAAGCCTCATTGAGATTTAAAATCTCTTTTTCAAGAGGGACCTGGCATGGCAGGTACACATATTCTGTTATGTGTATATGGTCACAATATAAAAGCAAAGAACAAGACCTTTTTTCATCTCTGAGTAAGCTGTTGGAAGAATGGAAAATCAAGCATAATACTGATAGGGACATAGTGGGAGGGGATGACAACCTGGCCCCTGACCTTTGGATGGATCGTCTTCCTCCAAGTGGCATTTGCCACAATTATGAGAAATTATGGTTGATTTTATTTCAAAGAGCCTCATTGAGATTTGGAGAATGAGAAATACCAATGCTAAGCAATATACTTGGTACAATTCTGCTAATAATGGTCAATGTTCAAGGTTGGATTACTGGTTAATCTCTAGAAACTAGAAATTTAGTTAAAGAAATTAATGAGTTAGATATGCTGTCCCTGTCAAAGTGGGAATGGATTAAATTTAAAATTAGAGAAATTGCCATTAGCACAAGTTATTTCTAAAGCTAAGAAACAAAAGCAACAAGATATCACTAAAGACATTAATAAACTATGTCAGAAATCAAACCTATTAATAGATGACCAAATCAAATTAAATATTTTGTAAAGCCAGTTAGATCAGCTTTACCTGGAAAAAGCAAAAGGAGCTTTTGTCCGCTCGAGAGCCAGGTGGTTAGAAGAAGGCAACAAAAAATTCATATTATTTTTTTAATTTGGAAAAACAGAGACAAATAAAAAAGAAAATTACCAAACTAGTTGTTAATAATATTTGTATTGATAACCAAGATTCAATCAATGAAGAAATAAAAATGTTTTACAGTAGCCTATATATGTCCAAATTTGCTAAAGAGGACTGTCAACTGTTTTTTGACAAAATTAGGGGTTCTGATAACTTTGGATGAGGATTTTAAGCATATTATGGAAGATGCTCTTAAAATTGAAGAGTTGGACTCAGCAATAAAACGGATGCCCAAAGGAACATCACCAGGAATTGACGGTCTGACGGTGGAATTTTACACCTTTTTTTTGGAACGATATCAGAGAACTGCTCTATAATGCCTTTCTAGAATGTATTTCAACTGGACACTTATCCTCTACAATGAAACAAGGTGTTATTACCTTAATTGCAAAGCCAAACAAGGATGAGCTGTCACTTGATAATTGGAGTTTCATATTGTTTTTAGACTTCTTCAAGGCATTTGATACTGTCGAACACCCCTTTTTGTTGGAAACACTACAATTTTTAGGCTTCTGAAAAATTTTTGTGCCATTATAGAGATGCTTTATAATGACATCAATAGTTTCTCTTAACCCTGGACTAACTTCCAGATTTAAGGTGCTCCGTGGAATTCGGCAGGGCTGCCCTATTTCCCTGAAACTCTTTATTTTGGCAACTCAGTTATTAACACTGCATATAAATACTTCCAAAGATATACAAGGAATAACAATTTTTGACAAAAATAAGCCAGTTTATGGATCTATTAACGGCAATTTTCTTAAGGGATAAATCAATGGTGGCTAAAACACTTGACAACATCCCAATCTTTTCCAAAGCTTTTGGTTTATTCCTTAATATAAAAAATGTGACTTACTCCCTATACATGCAAGCTCTGATTCCTCCATTGCCTCAATTATTGTTAAAAATTAGGTTAAATATCTAGGAATGTTGATATCTAAAAATGCAATTAGAAGAGAAGACATCAATATTTCTAACCGTATATTAGATATGAAAAAATCCTTGAGCCATTGGCTAACCAGAGATCTCACCATCTTTGGAAGAAACATTTTGTCTAAAGCAGAAGGTATTTCCAAGTTAATTTATCCTTGCCACTCTTCATTTATTTCCTCAAAAATCATAAAAACTGCCAACTCAGTTATTTTTCAGTTTTTTTTGAGAAATAAAACTCATTACATAAGAAAATCCCAGCTTGTCAAAGAATATGAAAATGGAGGCATTAAAGCCCCAGATTTTGAATCAGTGATCGGCACCTTCAGGCTAAACTGGATTAAATCTTGCCTGTCTCAGCCTGACTCTATGTGGTTTCACATTCCAAGATCCTTGTTTAAGCGATTAGGAGGTTTAGATTTTTTATTGAAATGTGACTTTGAAGTGAATATGATCCCTATAAAGTTATCTGATTTTCATAAACAGGCTCTTCTTTTTTCCAAAATGGTATTTACCCACAACTTTTCTCCTCATAATTCAACTCTTTGGAATAATACAACTATTACAATCAACAAAAAATCAATGTTGATTGAGAGCTGGTTTAAACAAAATATTGTATTTGTGACTGATTTAATGAATTGTAATGGTTCCTTTTTGAGTCACACTGAGTTTATTGTCAATTATAATTTGAACTGTACCCAAAAAGAATTTAAGCAAATATTAAAAGCAGTTCCTTTACCCTTAATCCACTTAATCCAGAATTTCCTTAATTACAATAACATTTCACCCAAATTACCTACTGTTGTTGAGGAATTTAATTTGATGGATAAAAAATGTAATAACAAATGTCTTAATTTTGTTCTTAAGTCCAGGGTTTTTCATGATTTTTGCAGAGGATTACGACAAAACCCAGAGCAAGTTAACTCTGCCACCTTAAACAAAGCTTTTTGTAGATTTATCAAATGGCCAATTCTTCCAAAAGTAAAAGAAACCAATTTCAAAATTATTAATAAGATCTATCCTGTTTCCAGTTTCCTCAAAAAAATATTTAATTTTGAGGTTGAATTATGTTCCCTCTGCAGTAATAATGATGAAACTCTGGAACATCTATTCTTTTTCTGCCCCGTGTATCAGTCTTTTTGGACGGATATAAAAAGCTGGGTTTCACTTAAGATAAATGATGTTCCTACAGTGTAACGAATTGCTGTAGTTTCTACAGTAAAATTTTACATTATTTTCTTGTTTTAGCATTTTACAATGTTTAACTGTATACTGCAATGCATTATGGGTAAAGACAAATTACAGTAACCTGCTGCATAACTTCCCTGTTAAATATTGTAAAATTTACAGCAACTGTGTTCTGGCATGTAGATTATGTGTATTACAGGAAAATATTGTTGATATTAGGATTTTGGCGGTTAGAACTTTCCAGAGAAGGGGAAGCAATGGCAGAGCCTTTAGAGTTTACAGTAAAACAGTGTGATACCCTGAAACACAGGGCCAGCTAAAACTCAATATTTTAAGAGTTTTTTTTCCAGAAAAACTTTAAAACCTTCAATCCAGTGACCCTGAGCCCTGTGTTCATTTGTTGAATAGGACTACAATAGGCAACCTTTGTGATATGTTATTGTAAATGTATGTAGTTTTGCCAATATTAACAAATCGCAAATCCAGACATCAGCTCTGTGTTTATCAGGAAAGTGGTCATTAATACGCTAAGATAACTCAAATGTTGGTCTTTAGACACATGACTTGTCCACATGGAGATTTTATTTTGTAAAGCATTGATTTTGTCACATTGTTCAAAAATGTTGTGTCCCCTTCCCTGCATGGACACATTTAATGTATTTAACTGTTCAAACACATCAGCGAGGTGAGTGACATGTGTGAGCCACACACTGCTGCTGAACAGGTCTACAAGAGGTGAATTGATCTGGTCATGAAAGGCGGAGATTTCTGCTCCTAGTTCATAAAAACAGGACAGACCTTTCCTCTCAAAAGCCATCGCACTTCTGCATGATACAACACCTGAACATGCTCAGCGCTAAGATCGGAGCACTGTTTCTGAAAACATCAGGTATTGTTTGCACTTCATTTAATGTAATTCACCTCTTGATGATGTCTTTCAATGCCCCATGAAGGACTGGTACCATGTCCTTTGCTGCCAGGGCCTCTCGATGCACAAAACAATGGTTCCAAGTTGTGTTTACTGTCTCTTTTTATGCCGTGAAATGGCGAGCGTCAATCAGCATTAGTTGATATCTTCACCACTTGCTGTTAAGGGCATTAATAGTTTGCAGCCAAGTGCGTAAACAGTGCCCTTCAAAAATTAAAGCACAGGATTCAGATTATTTTCTTTGCCAAGGCAGACCAACTTAAAACAGGCCAGCGACCCACTTTTGGGTCACAACCCCCAGTTGAGAATCAGTGCTCCAGACAGTTCTGTGTGCTTGTTGTATTTTCTATTGACTGTGTAATGTCACATTATCTATTATCCGTTATTAGACAAATATTAGTGTTTTATGTTATGTTCGTAAGAAATGTATATGTGAAACTAAGTCACAGGGAACAAACCTCTGCAGAAGTTCCTCTCAGCATGGCAACAATCCAAAGCCTCAGTTTACGAGTAGAAGAAGATTGCTACTAAGGATGGACAACTTTATGACAGAAGATGAGGATGACTTCTTCAGGACTGATTCACATTCAGAACCTTACCTATCTGTACCAGAATATACGGAGAAGGAACTACATGTTTTGGAAGTTAAACCTGCAGAAGAGAAGATGAGGCAGTGCAACAGCCTGGGGCTGTGGGGAGAGTCCAGTCCACCATGGACTGTTTTTGAATTTAAATTTATTTATTTTATAGGGATGATGCAGTTTAACATAGTTCCATCACTGAGCATGAATCTGATGTGCTGCACAGAGAGTTTATAGCAAATGTTAATTTGTTATTGTTAAACAGTTGGGCCTTTAAATATAAAAGTCTGAAAATGTACAATATTTAACAGCATAAAATAACAAAAAAGTTTACAAAACAACAATAAAATACATGCTCACATAAAAACAGCTAATTACACAAACTAGTTCAAAGTATGTAATAATAATAATAATGATAATAAAAACATGGCAAACTAAGAATGATGACTGTGGTGTGAGTGTAACAGGTGTGGTTAAGGCATCGATGGAGACCGACACAGGAACTGTTCTCCGGGATTTATTTGGTCTGCAGAAGACACAAAGCACACCATTAGCACTCTGCACCTCACTCTGCACATCAGCTCCCTCAGCAATGCAGAGTAGCACTGTGTGAGCTCGAAGTTGTTTATTAACAACATATTATAAATGCAACAAAATTACATATAGGTATGTAATAAATGTAATATATTAAATGATTATAGGATTGTTTAACAAATCATACCAGATACTACTGGAAAACATACCTTTTAGTATAAATTATTTCAACTAATCACCCAAAAATGTTCAACACAGTATGTTAGTGAAACAGCTCCACCTTGTGGACAGAGTAGAAAAAAGGCACCCATGGAAGGGAAACTAAACGGATGCACCAGAAAATACGAGAAATTAAACAAAAACCTGCAGCAGACACAAAGCACACCATTTGCCCTCTGCACCTCACTCTGCACATCAGCTCCTAAACAACAGATGTTAAACAGTAAATAAGGAGAATTCTCCTGCTCTACAGGAAGACACGACTTCTGGCAGGATGCAGTATTGGGAATCGTGCCTAAAAAAGTTACATGAAAACATCGTCTTAACTACAAATAAACTGTTTAAAACAGCACCAAAACAACAGGATAATGTTATATTTATAAACGGTTATCATCACACACAAGAGTTGCTGTTTATACACTGTAGCTCATTTTATAATATAAACAGCAGAATGATATCAGAGCATTTTCCCAAACACTTACCCTCAGCAATGTGGAGTAGCACTGTGAGGGGCAGAGTGGAGGAGCTACGGAAGCCAAGGAGGTACATGAAGCATGAAGGGCAAAAATGGCTGTTTCCACAGGAGAACTGAAATAACCCCAATACTCAATAAAATATTCAAATAAAATTATTACAAATTCTCAAAATTAAATTGGAAATATCTATTCAAAATAAATGCATAGTTAACTCTGCTACATAAGTACTACTACAAACGACTGGAAATCAGCAATAAACAATGAGACTATTCTTCGAGAACACAGCCATCCCACCACTCGTTTCCACACAAACAGTAAACGAGGGAAATATTTAATACAACATTTTATCTTGCACCAGACGAGATAAACAGGACGGCCATGGTACAATAGGTAAGGTTTGGAATCTCCGTGTCCTCTTCTACTGGTAAACAGGATTTGTTTGTTGACATGCTGAGAGGCGCTTCCAGAGATAAATGTTCAGGAATCTCTGATTTAAAGGAACACTCCAACATTTTTTTGTTTTCATGTCTTGGTTCACTCCAAAGTCCATGACAAGCAGGTAGACACCATTCTTTTAACTGTGTGTCCAGCAATAAAGGACGGACAAAAATCGGCAACCGCTAGCTTAGCTTAGCTCAAACACCATGAGTAAATGAGTGGTGCTTTAGCCTGCCTCTGTCTACAGTCATCAGATAAACTCTAGATGATCCTGTGTGCTTGTTGTATTTTTTATTGACCCCATGATGCTACATTATTTATTTTTTAGACTAGCATTAGCATTTTATTCCATTTTTGAAAGACATACCTATGAAACTGCAGGAAGAGGATGAGTCTGTTATGGTGCATCAGTCTTCCCTCAGAGTCTGAGGTGTGCTGATGTTCTGTTCACAGGTACAGGAAGGTGAAGGTGTGGGTGTGGTCATCTATGAGAACTCTGGAGACCACGCCGCCTCGGTCAGGCTCCAAATCGCATCGACACCAACATCACATTAAGAACTCAGAGAAACAGCTGGACCATGAGTCTTTGTGTTCCAGAAGTTTCTCCTGTTTGACTCTTTTGGATTAAAGTGATGATTTTATTTTGAACTCTTCCCTTGTCATTTGTTTAAACTCTCCAAACAGATGGGGATGATTTCCAGGTAAAGCACTGATGTGACTACGAATGTCTTTACTTATTAATGCAGCTCCATTAAATCCCAGGAGTTATGAATGTATTAAACATGTTCTTTATATCCAGGCTCACTCACAATTGGTTCTCATCATTCTCTTATTACAAGAGTTATTCAAAAGATTAGACTCATTGTGAATTACATCTCTATTCAAACCACTGCGGAAGTAGGTCAACCAAACAAAGCCTTTGTTCAGGAGTAGAAGAAGATAAAATAATGATAGTAAAATATAACATAATAGTAAAAAACAGCACACAGGACCATTTAGAGCTGCTGAAGATTTTATCTGATGTCTTTTGTCAATCATAACCATAAAAATAATGTTTATATTGTTTTTATTAAGTGCCGAATCTTCATCAGATGTCCAATAACATCCTGTCCCACTCCAAAATGGCATTGCTGGATAGACGATGTGTCTCCACTGAGTTTATTTCTGACAGTCCAAATATGTTGACATGTGCACAGAAGATTCTCTCTCTCCATCATCTGTCATTGCTCCTGTGCCTCCTTCTCACCACAGTGACCGCAGGCATTTGTGCACAATGCTGTGCCAGTTTGCACCTGCCTTTCAAACATGCTCGATATCGATGTAAAACACCAAGTGGGATCACTAAAGAAAGTGCCACACTTATTGATAACGTTTTTGCCAATATCCATCACCAAGCAGCAAGTGGTTTGCTACTCAGTGATGTTAGTGATCATCTTACTATTTTTGTTATATTTCATGACCTTTATGTTGATCACCCAGTGGACAGAAGCAAACATTTGTGTAAATCTGTGAGATTAAGAGCACCAGAGCGTATTGAAACCTTAGAGAGGGATCTTTTAAATCATAATTGGGATGAGGTTGATGTTGATGATCTTAATCAAGCCTACCATGTCTTTTTGTTTACATTTTTAAACGTATACAATAAAAACTGTCCTATATGGAAGTGTAAGGTCAAGGGTAAACATGAAGGTAAACCATGGATGACAAAGGGTCTTAAGAGGGCATGCAAAAGAAAAATCTGCTATGCAAGAAATTCTTAAAACTAAGAACTAGTTATAGAGAGGCAAAATATAAGTTGTCTAAAAATAAACTAATCACTGTTATGAGAGCACAGAAAAAGGACTACTACAGTAAAATGCTAGAGGAGAACAAAAGCAATATGCAGAGGACATGGAGAGTGATTAATCATATTACTCAGAATCAATGTTTTACATCTGAATATCCTGGTCACTTTGTTAACAGCTCTAATAATACAACAAGCAATTTAGAAAATATTGTGGATGAATTCAACAACTATTTTCTGAATGTCGGCCCAACTTTGACAAATTAGATTACAGCTCCTGATGATAACAAAGACATGATTAATAACTTGATAGATAGTAATGTTAGTTCAATGTTTCTTAGTGGAGTAGACAAAACAGATAGAATTGAAATCGTAAGACAGATGAAAAACACCACCTTATCGTGGTGGGAGGGTTTGCGTGCCCCAATGACTCCAGGAGCTATGTTGTCGGGGGCTTTATGCCCCTGGTAGGGTCACCCAACAGGTCCTGGGGGAGGGGCCAGACAAAGCGTGGCTCAAAAGACCACTATGAAGAAGAAGAATATTGGATCCATGTTTCCCTTGCCCGGACGAGGGTCACCGGGCCCCCCCTCCCTGGAGCCAGGCCTGGGGGTGTGGCTCGCAGGCGAGCGCCTGGTGGCCGGGCCTATGCCCACGGGGCCCGGCTGGGCCCAGCCCGAAGGAGAGACGTGGGACCCCCCTCGCATAGACCCACCACCTGTGAGAGGGGCTGTAGTCGTCGGGTGCCATGCAAGCTGGGCGGCGGCCGAAGGCGGGGACCCTGGCGGTCCGATCCTCGGCTTCAGCGTCTGGCTCTAGGGACGTGGAATGTCACCTCTCTATTGGGGAAGGAGCCAGAGCTTGTGCGTGAGGTTGAGCGGTTCCGACTAGATATAGTCAGACTCACCTCGACACATAGCTTGGGCTCTGGAACCAGTCCTCTTGAGAGGGGTTGGACTCTCTTCTTCTCTGGAGTTGCGGATAGTGAGAGGCGCTGGGCGGGGGTGGCAGTTGTTGTCTCCCCGCGGCTTGAGGCCTGTACGTTGCGGTTCACCCCGGTGAACGAGAGGGTAGCCTCCCTTCGCCTTTGGGTGGGGTGGGGTGGGGGGGTGGGGGGGGCTCTACTGTCAGCAGCTGGAACCGAACCCTCGACTTCTTGCACCCTAGACGAAAGCTGATCCCACTGAGCTAAAAGTCCAAAAGGATTTTCAGTCAGCGAAACAATGGGTTTTAAACTGCACATGTACCACGAATATACAATTCTATTGACAGACTTAACTTATGACTTCCAAGTTGAAATAAATTTTTCCACGCACTTCTGCAATGTTCTTGACTTTGGGGTACACGCATTCTGGTTGGGAATCACTGATGTAGACCAACTGGGTAATCAGCGACAGACATGCACTTTAACTGTAGGAGGGAATTCTGTTTGGTGTGGGTAAATGATTTAATATGATAAATGCAAAACGTCATTCATGTCATGTCTGTGTAACTTTGAGCTTTTGGTTTTGTATGTAACGGTGGGGGAGAACTTATTGAAATTTTCAATCCAGTGTGTGAAAAATAATAACAATATTAACTACAGTAACAATAATAAAAACGATAAAAGTACTTACAATAACAATAAAACTACTAATAGAAACAAGGTTGACGAAAATGGTTCTAAGAAAAATGTTAACAATTATAAAAATGTAAACAACAATGTGAACAATAATTAAAATATTAAACAACAAACAAAAATAATAGTAACCAAAATCATCAGTAATAATATTGACAATAATAATGATAATAAAGATGAGAATGATAATAATAACGGTAATAATAGTAATAATGATAATAATAATAATAACAATAATAATAATAATAATAATAATAATAATGATAATGAAAATAAAAAATAATAATGATAATAAAAAATAATAATGATAAAAACAACGATGATAATGATAATATTGATTGCAACAGCAACAACAGTGACAACAACACAGATTTATATTTTTAGGCCATATCTGCCAGTCTCTTTCATAAGTTAAAACTGTGAAGTGTGTTCCTCTATCATTGGCTTTCTGGTTAACAGAGAAACGGGCAAAGTGACGGCAGCCTTGAGCACGTCAGGGAGGCTTTTTTCAAGCCCACAATCATGATCATGTCAGATGGATGTGAAACAGCGTGCATGTCTTTTTTTTTTTATCAAACTACGACGAAGCAGTGTTGCGGATATTTTAGCAGGCAGCCAATGGGTTTTGTTGAAGTAGGTGAAATGAGAACAGAGAAGAAAGCATGTTAGAAATACAGGACATGACCCTCTTGCTGGGCCGAAGATGGAGTGAGTGTCGGGGTGATGCTGTGAAGTGTGTGAGCAGCACTCGTTAGCTCCCTGAAAGAAGGCTTCTCTTCTCCCCTCCGGTGTGGCCCGTCTGTGAGAGGTGAGCATGGGACAACCGGGGAGTGTGCCGAGAGGCGGCACGATGGTTGCCGGGGTGTTCGGTAAGTCTTTATTGTTATTAATTTTAATTTTGTTATTTTTTGCGGGGAGTAGCCGTGGAGTCAGTGGTCGGCGGACAGAGACACAAAAGATGGGGACAGAAAGGACTTGTGTCTCCTTGTGTGATTGGTTGTGAGCAGCTGCTGTGTCGGGGATTGAGTGAGAGTCATAGGAATGCGTGGCTCTTTGAGGGGATGGAGTGGGGCGGCCCTTAAAAGGGCCTTTTGGTTTGCTAGTGAACCGGGGGACGGTGGAGGAGCGTTTAACCACCGAAGCCGTACAGGGTGCGGCCCTGCCTCTTGAGAGCGTACACCACATCCATGGCGGTGACGGTCTTTCTCTTGGCGTGCTCGGTGTAGGTGACAGCGTCGCGGATGACGTTCTCCAGGAAGACCTTGAGCACACCACGAGTCTCCTCGTAGATCAGACCGGAGATACGCTTGACTCCGCCACGGCGGGCCAAACGGCGGATGGCGGGCTTGGTGATGCCCTGGATGTTGTCGCGGAGCACCTTGCGATGACGCTTGGCGCCTCCTTTTCCGAGTCCTTTGCCTCCCTTTCCTCTTCCAGACATTTTTTACAGATCAGGCTGCTAAAGCTGAATGATTCTGCACCGAGGGAGTCGGCCCTTTTTCTTCCCTCAGTGAGGACGTGAGTGAAGGCTTTTTCCTCCCCTTCTGGCCGCCTGTTGAGCTCCAGCGCCCCTGCGAGCAGAGCCGGAGCCCGCCCTTATGTCCCTGGGAGGGGGCTGGCGTCAGAGGTGTAGCAATGGACTGGGGGGGGGGATAGATATTACATTAGATTGGGGATGGAAATCTCCATCCTCAAGACGATACGATATGCATCTCGACATGTAGGCTACGGCGACGATACACTAACCATTCACATGAAGCATCTACCAATTCAGGATGAGCTTTTTATCTTCCTACCACGATGCAATCAGGATGCAAATCTGTGCAAATTCAACTCAACTTTATTGTTCCTTCAAGACCACTTCAGACCACTTACTGTGCGTTCACACCAAAAGAGGCAAAATCAGCCAAAGCGGCAAGCACGCCCGAGAAAGCCGACAGCGGCCAAAGAGGCCAAAGATTTTAGCCGCTTTGGCCACGCATGGCCACTGCACGCGAGCCTGACGTCAACGTAAAATCTTGCTTGTCATTTAAAGGAGCGCCAAGAACTTCTTCACAGCAGCAGCTGCTTGCTGTTGTTCAACTTCAGCTTAAAACATAGCATGAACATAACGTAAAATCACAATCTAATCAGTCACGAGCGGATTGACAGGCAGGAAGCAATTTACAAAGGAGATAATATTGATTTATCCACGACATCAAACTTTTACAGTGTTGAATATACTAAAATCTTGTGGTGGTAAGGAGCGCGTTTTTGCACAGTGTGTGTTCGTGTGTGTGTGTGACATGCTCTTCTGTCTCTCTCATCTCATCTTCCCTGCTCTGCTCGCCCTCCACCGGACCTTCATCAAGGTTGGAGGTGGAAGGACACTCCTCCAAGAATGGGTCCAAAAAACCCATCACGGAGGCATACTGCCACACACGGCCCACACCTCCAGCAGACCCACTTCTCCTCCTGTCTTTCTCTCTCCTCTTCTCCTTTCTGTAGTGGTCCCTCAGACCTATCCATTTTTTTTGCATTCTTCCGCTAATAGAGAGAGAACAGACGCATTTTTGCTCTTTTTAAATGGCGCTTCGTTTTCAAATTCTGCTGATAAAATGCTTTGTTGTGCAGCGTGTCATCCAGGACTCGAGACGCCGGAACTAGGAACTAAAGTTACATGAGTTGTCCTTTAGGGCCCGCTAAGTCGAAGGACATCTCTACTCTGATTGGTTGCCACCGTTTGCCGCTGAACTGCGTCATAGCTAATTACCATAAAGTTGAGCGAGGCTCAACTTCTCATCTGGGGCCGCTCTAGCCGCTTTAGCCGCTTTAGCCGCTCAGGACGCTTTGGCCGCTCAGGACGCCGGGCTCTCATAGAAAATGTATTAACTTCCGGCGTCGTTGCCGCTTTGGCCGCTTTTGCCTCTTTTGGTGTGAACGCACAGTTACAGTAGGCTACTTAAGCAGTCAGGAGGTGTGTTTGTCAACATAAAAAAGTAGGCCTATTTCACAAACAGGGACATAGGCCTAACAGTAGTGGAGCTCAGCCTTCAAAGCTGTCATTAACAATTTAGACTAGGTATATAAACAGCACTTTGAAAAAAACAACACTTTCAGCACACTGAAAATAATAATTTTAAATTTTAAAATATATATATATAATAACATGAAATCGGATTTTACCGATGCAAAGCTTTTACGATGCGATGCATTCTGGTTTCAGCCCAGTTTCTAATCCGATGCACACCACTCCAACCGATGCAATTTACCATAGACCCTCGCATCGATGCACTGATTATGACCGGATAAAATGCCCATCCCTACATTAGATGGCCCATGGAGAATATTATTACCCAAGTGGAATCGAGACATCCAGGATAAGCAAGTAAACCCAGGCTTGGCCAAGTTCCTTCCGAGCACTCTGGCTTAAAGTACCCACTAATGCCAGTCCAGGCTGAGATGGAGCTTCTTGGTCCAGCCAGATAACCATTTCAGATAACTGCATTCACGGCTTTCCTCAAATGACCATGATGATGCAGATCACGGGGCTACTGATGAAAACAGGAAAGACACGTATGCATGCTTTGCTTCAATGGAAACAAACAAATATGTAAACACACAGCTTTACATGGAAACTTCAGGTTATTGAAGAATATACCATTTATCAAACTGATAGGAGCTTATAAATATGCCGACTTCTCCCTATTTCTGTATCTGAGGAGAGCTTTCTGCATGCTTCTCTGAGCTCCTCAGTTTGAATTTAGAGAAAGAAGATAGCCAAGGCTTGAACCGTTGGCTGCAAGACAAAAATGCTCAAAAAAGGCGCTATGCGTGTTTTTAGACTTGCTTAATAAAAGCCCAGTACGTTGTTTGCTAGAGTTGTGTCTTTTGTGCTGCTGCAACATAATTGAGGTTCACAATTACTCAGGAGTGTCACATTATCTCATTTGTAGACATGGGCTGGTTTTAGTCTTGTCTTTTAAATATTGATGAAGCAATCAATAATAATTGAAAATCATCATACTGAATAAAGGTCTGACAATAAGCCAAATATGACATTGATATTTATGCTTCAAATTGAAAATAGAAATTAAAATAAAAATAAATGAACAAGAACAAGATGCATTAAATATGTTTTGTGTACAGGTTCATGGATAACTGTCATGGGCCATTAATCATTATCATTGCAAAGTATATCTTTGCATGGTGGTACAAATATAAAAAAAAAAGAAATGAAATAAAAAACTCGAATGAGATCAGTGGGATCAGATGTTTGGGTGATGGATGGAATGGTCACAGCCTATTTGAAGTCACAACCCTGGCCTCTCTCAGGTTCAGCATGCAACATTTCTATGATCTGTTGTATGAAGTATAAAAGGTAAAAGGTCAAAGTCCATGCATTTATTTTCATGTACATCCAGAGCTTTGGCATCAATTTGTGTTTTCACAGTGTCTTTATAGTAAGATTCAGCAATTGAGTTGTAGGTTTCAAGGAAGATCATTATCATTGCATGATATAATCCACATTCCTAAATGACACCCCCCTCCTATTTTCTGAGTTAATGTG